>PVKB01000945.1:502300-535239 GCA_004027205.1 Ctenodactylus gundi | reverse complement strand
ATGCTCAAAGTTCCTTAAACCCTATCCTAGAACTTGGATGGCTGTCCAATACAGGGAAGGCCACAGAATGAAGAATCTAGGAGCTAAAACAAAAAGAGAAAAAGATGTGGCATATGTGCAGAAATCACTGGTATTTTGATACATAGCTTGCTGAAAGGAGGTATGAGTGGTGAGGCTGTGTACTAGAGGGTCCCAATCTTTTTGACACCAGGGACTGGTTTAGGGGAAGACCATTCCCCCAGAGACGGGGGATGTGGTAGTGGACTTGTTACGCAGTAGATTATTGGAAGATAGTTTTGAATTGGTGAGCAGCAGCTGCAGGGGAGCCTCCTGTCAGATCAGCAGCATTAGAACCTAATAGGAGTGCTTGGGGATCCCTTCTGTATATTATATTAAATTCTTGGCCATTAGCCAGGGGACTGGCTTTATTGATGCTGTGACATTTTGTTCTTCCTGCCCTGTGCAGATGTGCTTCTCGAAAACTCTGGTTTTCTTGGAGGCTAGTGAGAAGCCATTAAAAAAAAAAACTTGTCAGTACCCCCAACGACTTTAGCCTTGTCTCTCATATATAAGGGCGCTGTCTTTGTGTCTTTACTAATGACAGAAATCGGAAGTTGACATTTACTATTTCATTTTTTCATTTTACCATTACATTTTACCATTTCATTTTTTGCTCAGAAAGCCAGTGCCTTTGAAATCCTATGAAAAGAAAAGGAAGGGGAAGGGTGAGCTGCCCTGGTGTTATATGCTTTGGGTACTACACTTTGTAGATAAAGGGTGGTATTTGCTGATGTGGAATAAAGTCACTGTCGTCCATTAAGAACTGTCCACAGAGCTGACTGGGCTGTGGCTCCCTGCAAGGGTCAGGAGGGTGCACTTTCACCGTAGAGCAAAGCGTGGTAATCATCAGGAACCAGAAGTGGTTAAATTGCTAGCACATTAAGCTGTGGGGGCCTTTTTCTAAGCCAACAAGATTTTAACTTTCCCACAAAGCCTGATGTAATAATACTCTGGGAGGAGGCAGGCAGAACCTGCCTTTCAGGGGCTGTGCTGGTGGGGGACTTGGCCTGGGAAGTGGCCTAGTTGGGCTCGTTGGAAGAGATGGCCCGGACCTTTTCTAGTATGCCCTCTCAACTTGGCAGGGGGCAGAGTTCTTCCCTTCTCTGCTTTTCATGCCCTAACCTCTGCTTTTATTTTCCCAACTCACTTTCCGTGTTAATAGCATTCCCCTCTTTTCCCTTCCTTTCTGTTAACTGCTGCCCGCTCTTTTGATCTTTTCTCTTGCTGGGATTCATTTTCTCTCTGTTGTCACTTTGAGGGCTGGCTGTCTGAGCTTCCAGACTTGCAGTGCTGTCCTTGTTAGTCACTGCGGTGCCAGGCCTGATTCTGACAGACCTCTGTCTCCACCAGCTTGAAGAATAAGTTGTGAAGACGGGAGGCAGGTTGTGCAGAAAGGGCTTTATTGGGAAACTTACAAAAGGGGAAAGAAAGATTGGGTAAAGTTTCTGACAGTTAGATGGAGACCTGGAAACCTGAGTTGCCCCAGTACAGATTCTGCTAGACTGAAGGGGACCCGGAAATATGAGTTGCCCTCATGGTTCACTGTCTAGGGAATTTTAACTGGGTAAGGGGCTGTCCTGTACTAAGCAGTTGGGCTGGTGGCTAGGTTCTCCAGCCACCTTTAACTACTTCCCGTTTAAAGATCTCTCTCTCTCTCTCTCTTTTTTTTTCTTTGAGACAGGGTCTCACTCTGTGGTCCAGGCTGGCCTTGGACTCACAGCAATCCTCCTGTCTCAGCCTCCCGAGTGCTGGAATTAGAGGCGTGTGCCACCACGCTCATCTTATGTGGTGCTGGGGAATCAAACTCAGGTACTTAGCACTTTGCTTAACACTTGCTCAAGTGCTTTAACAGCTGAGCCATTCCTCCAGCCCCTCTCTCTGTTATTTTTTAAGTAAGTTCTAGTGCTGTGGTCAGCAACAAGCTGTCACAAGTTATAGCCTGCTGTGT
The DNA here is from genome assembly GCA_004027205.1 of Ctenodactylus gundi. Lineage (NCBI taxonomy): Eukaryota > Metazoa > Chordata > Mammalia > Rodentia > Ctenodactylidae > Ctenodactylus > Ctenodactylus gundi. The sequence continues at coordinate 533,231 of PVKB01000945.1, read as the reverse complement.
TTTCTATAATCTTGTCTTTCTAGTAAATTCTCAGTTTTTGAGGAACTCTGTATCCCTGACTGCCTATAACCCCATTGCCTCCTCTCAGATCCTGTATGTGCCAGTAACTAGGTATAATTCAGAGGCCCTTTCCTTTCTTCTGAGGAAGAGCCAGCCTTTGCTTACATGCTGATTTTCAGGTAGAAGCATTTGTGAGTACTGAGACCCTTAGCAAGTGTCTAGGTAAAGCTGGGTGCATGTGGCCCCCACCCCCAGGTCAGCAATCTGGGAACCAGGTATGGATTTACTGCTGTCAGACTAGGGGATTGAGGTTCAACCTTGAAGACACCTTGCTGAAGGTGAAGGCAGAAGGGAGACCTATGTTGAGGTGGGCACCACTTTTGCAGAGAACCATACACGATGAATGAAAACGGAAGAAGGGGCCCTTGTTTAAGTTGCCTGGAACCTGCAGAACTGTTAGATCCTGCCCGGAAGTCAGATCCTTCTGGGTGACAGCTAGAACACATTGTGTTCTCTGTAGAGTTGGGTGGTTTTGGAAGCATCTAGCAGCATGACTTCCTTTCTTAATAAGATAATGAATTATTTTCTCCTAAAATCAGTGGCTTTGTCTAAATATGATCAGCAAGGAGGTTTTAAGTTTTATTTTTAAATTTGACACATGCATAAAAAGTACATATAAATGTATAGTTTAATTAATTTTATTTACTAGTATAATTGTATAATCTATTCATGTCTAGAAATAGCATTTTATTTATAAACCCTAGTGGGGTAATTGAATGCGTTCTGTTGCAGATTGTCTTTTTTTTCCTCTACCATATCGCAGCTTTTCCCTAGCAGCACGTATAGTTCTCCCTAATTCTTTTAAAGGATCATAGATGGCAGCAGTTCCATGGCTCAGAAGTACTGGGGTTTATTTAGTCACTCCCATAATTAGGGACTTTGGAATTTTATATATTCTGTATATATGTTATGTTGCTGTTAGAGGCATGCTACAATAAATCTCTGTATGTATAAAGTTATTTTACATACTTGCAATAGTATGTGTCTATAGGATAAACATATAAGCATGGAAATTGTGGTTCAGAGAATGGAGGTTTTATTTATTTGGGGTTTAACTTAAAGTAAAAGGATGGACCCTCTGTAAAAGAAAGGACATTTCTCCAAACATTAGGAAGGGATGGGTGGCTAAGGCTAGTCTATTTTAGTCATTGTCATTTTCAGGTTTTTGTGGCCTTTTTAAAGGGCAGTTAAGCTGGGTGTGGTAGCTCAAACCTGTAATTCCAAGGAGGACTGAGGCAGAACGATGCCATGAGTTCAGAGGCCAGCCTGGGCCACACAGTGAGTTCAGAACCAGCCTGAACTACAGAGTAAGACCTTTTCTCAAAAATAAATAAATGGCTGATTAATAAATGTTACAGTGTATAGAGCAACAGGTCCTAGATATTGCCAGAGGTTATTACAGAAAGCTTTATGCAAAAAAACTTTGACGGATAATGTGTGATCCTCTGTGAAACTTCTCTGGGCTTCCAGAAAGTTTCTAGGTTTGGATTTGATTCTTTCCTCCCATTCCCCAATTCCTGGGGGTTGAACACAGTCCTTTAAACTGAGTTCTATCCCCAGTTCCACAAACTCTCTCTCTCTCTCTCTCTCTCTCTCTCTCTCTCTCTCTCTCTCTCAGTTTATTAATCCTCTCATGAAAAATTCATTCACCACAGATGGTGATTTTAGTGTCTTCACTTGTTCAGCTTTTTGTCAACACCAGCATTGGCCTTTGTAGTCCCCCTGATTTTCTTCGTTTTGTCCTCACAGTGTTTTTGCTCTTTTCTTGAGGTCTTCTTATGCAGGCCATGTCTTGCAAGTCTTAGGTTCATTTTTCTTTGCATAATCCAAGGAATAGTTAATTGTGTCAAAGCCAATTGTCTTGCCACCACCAAACTGAGTTCTGAATCCATATACAAAGATGGCATCTGGTAAGGTCGTCTTGTGCATTTTGGTGAGTCTTCCCCAAATTTCTGTCCTTCGGTACTGTCACTTTCCCAGGGTGAAGGACATCAGTGACCACCTGCCTCTTTGAAGCCATCGGTTGGTCATTAACTTCCTGGTCCAGATAGTTACTGCATCATTCATGACAGCAGCAGACCCTCAGACAGAGAGGAAAAGACACACTTCTTGTTTCTATATGTATTCTGTTTTATGACTACTTTAAATCCATTGCTGTGTGACTGAAATTGCTGGTGCTAGTTCTTTTTGAGCCATTAGATTTGAAGAATCCTTTATTTTTATTTATTTTTAATTTAATCTTTTTGAAACTTGCTTTGTAATCCAGACTGGTCCTCCCCTCACTATGTGGTCCAGGCAGGCCTCAAACAGCAGTTCTCCAGCTTCAGTTTCCCAAGTGCTGGGATTACAAGCATGCACTACCAAGCCTGGTGTATATGGTGCTGGGAAGTGAGATAGGCCCCCCAGCGCTTTATTTTTATCTTGAGACAGGGTCTTGCTAAGTTGTTCAATTTCCCAGGCTGAGCTTGAATTCGTAATCTTCCTTCTTTAGCATCCCAAAGTGTGAGATTACACATATGTGCCACTACGCACCTCAAAATTATCATTGTTCACCTCTGGTCACTGCCATGTGCCTGTGTGTGGCCTGACTCCTGGCTCAGGGGTCACTGGGCTTCTACTCGTACTTCAGTGTCAGTGACATTGTGTAACTCTTTGAGATGACCACCTCTGGACTTCCCAGTGTGAGTTTGGTCTCATTTTTACAGGCAAGCCATCTTCAGTATACCTGTAAAAGTTGCAGAACTTCAGCTTTTCCATCTGATGCAATAACAGAATAATGGAAAAGATATTTTTATTTTCAAATTTCCCACAAAGCTTAATGTTAAAGTTGTTTCTTATGCCCACGTCTTGGCCTGATATGTAGGTATTTCATAAATATTGTTGAGCGAAAGAGTGGTCAAGTTTACCAGTGCTATCTGGCAAATATAAAGAAAAGATGTCTAACAAATATGAATAAACAAAAATAAAAACTATATGAATTATTTCAAAAGAGATAATCACAGGGCTGGAGGAATGGCACAGCAGTTAAATGCTTGCCTTAACAAGCACAAGGCCCTGAGTTCGATTCCCCAGCACCATGTAAGCCGGGGTTGGTGGTGCATTCCTGTAATCCCAGCACGTGGGAGGCTGAAACAGGAGAATTGCTGTGAGTCCAAGGCTAGTTTGGACTACACAGTAAGTTGAGAACTAGCCTGGACTACAGAGTGAGACCATGTCTCAGAGAGAGAGAGAGAGAGAGAGAGAGAGAGAGAGAATCACTACAGAAGAGAAGTGCAATGATTCTGAATGTTGATTCTCAAAAGTTTGTGCTGAACTCAAACGTCATTACGTAGCATGAGCTTTAGCTGTAATAACTTCTTCTAGCCCTCATTTTGTTCAGATTTCCCCGAAATTGCTGCCCGACGGAAGCATGAAGGTTGAACTAATCCAAATTTCTACATAGCTTCCTCTTAGATCTGTGGTCATCACTTCCTCTGCGAAGCTGCCTCCCCTGATGGGTCACTTGGAGCTCACAGTACTCTGCTTTTTCTGTCTTATTTTGGCTTTGCAATGGCTTGGCTGTAACTGTCTGTGTCTTTGTAGTCTGAATAGGAACTGTGTCTTGCTTACATTTGCCTTGGGACTTAGAGCTGCTAGCACTGGCTTATAGTCCATGTTCTTGAAAATTTTTTATGAAATGAGTAACTCTGTGAATGGAATAAACTGATATGTCAGTGCTAACTAATGAAAACTGTAAACCAGAGATGGATGATATATATGGAAGCACAAAACCAGTAAGTCTAAAGCTTTTTCTAAGCCTACAGACCACACTTAAAATTACGAGTCTGAGATTCAAGAAAAACTGAAGGCCTAGGATATAAAACAATCTGTAAAGGTCCTGTTAAAACGTCAGTTAAGAGAGAGTAGTCTTTAGATCTTTATGTTTTTGTTTTTAAAGACATTTGTAAAAGTTACCAAGAAGGATGTTTAAGGGTAGAAAAATAAGCATGACTTTAGGCTTTGATGATGGTAGAGAAATCTGCATGTAACCACAGTAATTTTTGTTATGTCTTGTGCCAAGTGACTTCTTAGTTCAAAACATAATGAAAACATTTCCTGGGCAGGTGGTGCAGGCCTGTAATCCTTACATTCTGGGAGGCTGAGGCAGGATTATCCCAAGTTTGAACCCAGCCTAGGCAGCTTAGTGACTTGTAAGACCCTGTCTCAAAAAAAAAAAAAAAAAAAAATGGACTGGTGCTGTAGATCAGTGTGGAGGCTCTGGCTTGATGCCTAGTACAATAAGCAAACATTTGAAGATCTTAAAGAATTGGAGTTGTCTTATGAACAAAAGGGTCACAACTACAATAATCACAGCAAAAAGAAGTAAGGAACAAATATAGACTATATTGTTAATAGGAAAATAAGTGACAGGAAGAAAAGTTGGTATATCAAAAGTAAACAAGTCTAAAGAGGCATTCTTTCTAGCCATTAAAAAAGTGGAAAGCATGCAAATACCTAAGAAGTGGATTCCCCTACCTCCTTCACCCCCCCCCCCCCCCCCCCCCCCCCCCCCCCCCCCCCCCCCCCCCCCCCCCCCCCCGCCCAAGCCTGACCACAGAAGTTCTTCTATTGAAATTTTACAGTGTTGCAGGCCTATAATCCCAGCACTTTAGGAAGCAGAGGCAGGAGAATTACAAGTTCGAGACCAGCCTGGGCAATTTAGCAACTTAGTGAGATCCTGTCTCAAATAAACAAAAAAGGGGCTGGAAATGTAACTCAGAACTAAGATTTTAGGAGAAGAAAATTTTGGAAATGCAGACAGGTATAAATAATAAAAAATTGCCCATAATTCTAGCACCTCTGGAGAACCACTATAATGAAATATGTTTTTCCCTGTTTAGTATAGTGACACTCACCCATAATTCTAGCATTGTAAGGCGGCTGAGACAGAAGGATTGAGCCCAGGAGCCCAGTCTGAGCAATTTAATGAGACTCTGTCTTTTTTTTTTTTTTTTTTTTTTTTTTTTTTTTTTTTTTTTTTTTTTTTTTTTTTTTTTTTTTTTTTTTTTTTTTGAGACAGGGTCTTGCTCTGTAGTCCAAGTTGGTCCTGAACTCACTATGTAGCCCGTGCTGGCCTGGAAGTCATGGCAATCCTCCTGCTTCAACCTTCCAAGTGCTGGGATTACTGGCATGTATCACTACACCCAATTTATATGATGCTGGTGAATCGAACCCAGGGCCTTGTACTTTATAGGCAAGGACCCTAATCACTATGCTATTCATTCCTTCAACCAAGAGACTCTGTCACCAAAACGAAAAAAAAGAAAAAAAATGCTGGAGATAGAGCTCTGTGTCAGGGCCCTAGGTTCAATCCCCATTGCTGCCTGTATGTATTTTTTCCTGTTATAGCTAAGTATTGTCAGTTTGCTGTTACTGAGCAACTTAAAATATGAAAATCTTAATGTCAACTCAGTAAGTTTATATGTTTTTATGTAAATATTATTCACCTCAAGATACAGAGTACTTCCATTACCCCTGAGGACTCTCTAGTGTCTTCCTCCTCAGTGTCCCTAGATTACTCTTGGTTGTTCTTGCTCCTCATACTAAACAGACAGCATCATTGAAGTTGGGTAAGTCTAGGTTCTTTCGCTTATCTTTCTCTCTGGAATTCATCTATGTTGTTACATGTAGTAATAGTTCCTTTATTTCTAACTTATGTTTTACTGTTGATGAACATTTGGATGGTTTCCCATTTGGGCTATTATAACCACAGCTGCTATGAACATTCTCATGTGTATCTTTTGGTGGGCTCATGCACTCATTTCCCGTAGCATACACTGAATCCAGAGAGTTCCACGACTGACTGCATAGACAGTCGTGGTCCCAGAAGTCTGTATTATGTAATTACAAGGTGCCATGTTAGTTTGTTTAAATATATTCTGTAGTGTTTGCACAACAATGAAATCACCTAATGACACCTGTCTCAGAACTTATCCCTGTAGTTAAGAGGGCCATGACTATATACCCAAAAGTAGAGTTGCTGCGTCACCTCTGTTGTTTGAAAATTTTCTTACATAATATTACATCATATTCTAAAGCATAAATAAAAAATAAGGGCTCAGTGTAGATCACTTACCTACCATAGATGAGGCTATAGATGCACCAGAATTTCACCCTTTTTTCTTGTACATTTAGATTTTCTTCCTGATTTTAGACTTTTTTGTTTGAAGCTTTCCTCCAGTGTCTGATAGTCTTGTCTATTAATTTATTTAAGAGACAAGAAAAAGTCAATTAGAAATTAATTGTGGGCTTTACTGTGGGTGATGGGAGGAGTCATTTCTTTGGTAACCTCTACCCCACCTCGTATCAGTATCTACATAGTTTTTTTTCCATTGAAACTTCAGATTTTCCACAAGAAAATTCTTCACTGTTTTGTCATCAAAGTCCCTGTCAGTCTGTCTACCAGGTAGATTGTAATTTAACACTGTTTTTCAAGGTTGTTGTTATTTTTTTCCTGGATTTCTGCTTCAATGAGGTATTTTGTAGTGCCTTATCTCCACAGATCATTTTCACAAAGAGTAGATTCCGCCCTTCTCGTTGTATGGTTGAATGGCTGCTAATCCTGTGATTATGAGCATGTCTTGAATGGGATCCGGTGTTGAATACAGTCTATTAATGGATCTCGGCTGCTGCTTTATTTGAGCTCTCCCTTTCAGAGCTCTGATTTGTCTTTAATCCTACAATTTCCATTGTTTATATTTGATCCGTAATGTAGCGCTCCTCTCTAATAGGGCTTGCTTTTGGCCTAACCCAATTTATAAGGGAAAACAGTTAAGTCACATAGTTCAGTATCATACCCTAAATTTAAAACTCATTTGCGTTCAGCGTATGTTACATAGTTTGTGCTAGGCTGCTCCAGGGTTAGGTAATCCTTTTTGCTTTGGTGTGCCTCTTTACAACCTTGGGGGTAATTGATTCAAACTGGCAGAAGTCCTGCTTTTCAAATGCCAGGCCTGGGATGTTTGATCTGCTCAGCTGTTCTTTCTGTGACTTTTGCTGTTCTCTTATGGGGATTTTTTTTTTTCTTATTTAGAGGAAACTGAAAATAGATGCAAGTCTTTTTTCTTCTACGATGACCTCCTTGGGAATGCAGAGAAGGGGGTTTGTGGGAGGGATCATGGTGGCTAGAGCACATTTGTGGTTTATGCTTTTTATAAGTGCCTCTTTGAACAGTGGATGGGATTTTTACCTGAGATGTAATTCCTCAGACAGAGGGGGAGAGGAATATACTAAAAATAAAGGATGGGCATAACTGAAAGGAAAGAGGGAGAAATTGAATACTTGGAAGGGAGTTTTGAGGCCCCAGGGAGAGAACCACCTAGAATAATGGGGAATAGATGGAAACAGATGAATCAGGTATTCATAAAACTGCTACAGGAGCCATGCCTGTATTCCCAACACCCAGGAAACCCGAGGCAGGAGGATCAGGAGTTGGAGCCCAGCCTGAGCTACGTAGTAAGTCTCTGTCTCAGAAAACAAAAGCAAGATTCATAATGAAACGTGGAGGCCTGAAGTCCTAGTTCTGAACTCTCATTTTTTATTTTTGCTCACTGCTTGTTGTTCTTAGAACGGTGTTGTTGGAGAAATATAGGCCAAACTTTGCCCATAGTGAGACTGATTATTACTATAAAGTCTTGCTAGCTGATCAAATTAGAGTATATTTTTAATGAAATTAGGTCACGTACACTGATTTTTCAGGACAGTGGCTATAATGGCTGTGTTCTACTTCTGTGATTTAAAAATAAATAACAGCATGGACTACATGGGGGTTAATGAAACAGATCTTTGTTAACCAGAGCCCACCGAGTTTCCACAGCCTTCTTGGGAGGGTGGAAACAAAGTGCAGAAATGGCCACCTTTACCTGTATCCTTTACCCTGAGTCTCCACTGAGGTAATAAAGGTAGTATGAGTGACCACAAACCTTCTTTGCACTGGAGTAAGGGGAAAGGCTTCCTACTTTGAGTGTGGTAACAGTTGGCTTAGATCAGAGAAGGAAAAGGAGTCTGTTTCTCTTTTGAGTCCTTGTTAGGTTCTGGAAAAATAGAAACTCAAGCTATTGTCATTCCATATCAACTTTCAGTTTTTAATCACCTCTTTCAAGGGACTTTCCTACTATCTTCTGCTGGAGTTCAATGTCTTACTACAGTGGTCTTTTTATCCCTTTTTCTAAAAATCCTTTTGTCTTTTCAACTGGTTGCCAAGGGGAGTGTTTGAGCTGTATCACTACCTGTTCCTCATTACGTGATCTTGTGTGTGGACACTGTGTCAGCATAACGTAAATGCAGATTTGGTTAAATATTATTCTCAAGGGCTCATTGGCTTACTTTGCCATTGGTTCCCAGGACTGGAAACTTTGTAGAGGTAGCTTGCCTTCAGCTAGGCTTCAGTCTTTGATTTGCGAGGTGTTACAAAGTCATCCAGAATCCCATTTGTTTTCCTCTTTCTGCTCCGCCTTTCTAAAGTGCCTACTGCATCTTCAGGCTGGCTGAGCTGTGGATTGGTTTTTGACAATTTTGTAGGCCATGTCTTTTCTAGACTTCTGTGCATTTTAAGGGAAGAGAAACATAGGAGGGAATGTTAGGAGGGTTTCTAACTGATTGAACCACTTCAGATCTAGTCCGGGTAGTCAGGGAATGTCACGTGCAATGGACTTAATTCTGCTTTCCTTGAATCAGTTGTGATGAAGAAGAGGTGGTGGCCTGGTTTGACTTGAACAGACTGGATTTCCTCCGGAGCTGGGGCGTGAGGAACTGTCTCTGAAGCACTGCAAGAATGGATGGTTACCTGACTGGAAATCTGACTACTATTAGGAAGGGAAAATACGGATATTGTGTGTGTAGTTGACAAATTCCATTGTTAATTTTCATTCATATTTTCTAGGAAACCTTATGTTATGACTATTCTGTTTTCCATATAGGGTTGCTTGTGAATATCTTGATTGCATATTATGAAAAAGAATAGTGAAAAAAAATTTTTGGAGGCAGGGTCTTGCTCTATAGTCCTGAACATACTATGTAACCCAGACTGGCCTTGAACTCACAGCAGTCCTCTCACCTCAGCCTCTTAAATGCTGGGATTACAGTCATGTGCCACCATGCCTGGTTTATGTGATGCTCTGGGATTGAACTCAAGGCCTTGTGCTAGTTAGGCAAGCACTTTAACCACTGTGCAATACACTCCAGTTTCAAAAACAGTGAAATTACTAAACTGAGTATGAGACTTTCGCTATTGAGTTGTAGCTAGAAGACACTGAAATAGGCAAAAATTTAAATATCACTATAGAAGGTAGATAACAGCACAAGGCTGCAGTATGCCGGCACATGCTGAGTGAGCGAGTTACATGTGGAGTGAGTGCCCAGTAATGCTTTGTTTGATTTTATACACATAGGTTTTTTTTTTTTTTTTTTTTTTTTTTTTTTGAGACAGGGTCTTGCTTTGTAGCCCAGGCTGGTTCTGAACTCGCTATGGAGCCAGGTTGGCCTTGGAGTCATAGCAATCCTCCTGCCCCAGCCTCCCGAGTGCTGGGATTACAGGTGTGCACCACCATGCCTGGCTTTATGTGGTGCTGGGGAATCGAACTCAGGGCCTTACACTTACAAGGCAAGCACTTTAACTGCTGTGCCATTCCTCCAGCCTGGGTTTGTTTGCTTTTAGGCTGGAAGTCACTGTACCAGGCACTGTGTAGATTACAGAAGTGATAGAAACAAGGTGTTGGTTCTCAAAGCTTCAAGTCCAGTCAAAAAAATAGTTTGCAGTGTTGAGGTTTGGGAGGCATGGCCTCTGTCCAGAAGCGAACTGCTGAGGATGGGAACTGGTAAACATAAGCAAAGGTTTCCATTGATTCCCTCAGGGTTCTGAAAGCCTGGATGGTTGGAGACGGTGCTCAGTGTTTTCCAGAGATGGCTGTGCCCAGCTGCATAGAGCAGTGGGTCTGAGGAAAGCAACTAGGTCACCCCAGTGCCAGGGCAGTGGCAGTGCTTACAGACTTGGTTGGTCACTGATGGCAGTGCAGCTTGTTAGAAGACCCTACAGTATCTTTAACCATTAAAGAAATGCAGATCAAAGCAACACTGAGATTGCATCTTACTGGTGAAGAATGTCCATCATCAAGACTTCAAAAAACAATAAAGGTTATGGGAAAATAAGAACACTTTGACATTGTTGATGAGACTATAAACTGGTGCAACCATTGTGGAAATGAGTATGGAGCTTCCTCAGAAAACTAAAAATAGAATTATATTTGCAACTACCACATTGTTGTCACTGTCCAACTTGAGCACAACCTCTTATTCGCCAAGCTTCATCTGTGAAGGGGGTAAGCAAGGAGGTTCTTACATCATGGCTCATACAAGATAAGCTGCCTGCAAACCCACCGGAGGTAAAGCATCCAGGAAGCAAGTGGCTACAATAGCTGCTAACAAGAGTGCACCCTCTACTGGAGGGGTGAAGAAAACTTGTTACAGGCCTGATACTGTGGCACTCCATGAAATTAGACGGTATCAGAAGTCCAGTGAACAAATTCCCTTTTCAGCGTAGCATTTGATGTGAGAAATTGCTCAGAACTTCAGGACTTCAAAACAGATCTGCACTTCCAGAGTGCAACTGTTGGTGCTTTGCAGAAGGCAAGTGAGATGTATCTGGTTGGCCTGTTTGAAGATACCAACCTGTGTGCTATCCATGCCAAATACGTAATGGTTATGCCAGAAGATATCCAGCTGGCATGCTGCATGCGTGTAGACTGAGCTTCAGAATCTACTATGATGGCAAACATTTCTAAGAAAAAATTTTTTACTCCTTGTTATTGGTAGTTCTGAACATGAAATTTTCTTTTCCTCATGAGATCAGAAGGTACCTGAGTATATGATTGCAAGTGGAAAAATAGGAGACAAAAATCAGGTATTGGCAGTTTTTCTATTTGTTAATAGGGGACAAAAATCAGGTATTGGCAGTTTTTCTATTTGTTAATATAAATGCAGGGATGTAGGGCATTATTGCAAGTCAAAATGTTTCTGTCAACAAGTATCAGCCATTTAACCTTATAACAATTTTAAAAAATGTTAAATTTTCTGGACAATACCAGCATTTGGATTTTTAAAAAACAAGTACATCTCTTATTGATGGCAACTAAATGATGTTTGTAGCATTTTTATCATACAGTAGATCCCATCCACTCACTACACATTTCCAACTGAATTGTCTTACACGTGAATACATGTTTTTAATGTCTGTCTTCCTGGCCGTGCTTATAAATTTGCTTGACCTAGCAATTCCTCTTCTGGGGAATCTTTCTCAAAGAGTTAAAGACATCAGTCAGCCCATGCATATTTATATTTATAGCAGCACAAGTCATGATAGCTAAGTCCTGGAAGCAGCTGGTATCAACAGATGGATCAAGATGTGGTATATATGTAGAACTAGGTACTGCTCTGCCATAAAAAAAGATAAATTTAAATCTTTTGTAGGAAAATGGATGCACCTTGAGACACTAATGCTTAAGAGAAATGAACTGGACACAGAAGGATAAATAAATATTGCATGGTTTCTCTCACATGAGAAACCCAAAATATAAATAAATAGCAAGATAAAAGAGTGATAGTAGGAAATAGGGAGAAAATTTTGTGGAGAGAGAAAGGATCTAGGAAGGGAGGGACAAGATGGCCGGAAGCAGGACAGGGAGGTAAAAATTACAAAAATGTGGCATCTGTGTGCACCAATTCCTCAAGCTGAATGTAATTATTATGTGTTACAAATGTATACTAATAAGTAGAATAATTTATTGGAGGGTTTCTACCTATCTGATTCATAGTTAATACTGTTAGACTTTTTGCCCTCTTAAAATTAGCCAATCACATTTATAGACATTTCAGGGAATTAAAAAAATAAAGTATCTTGTTATTTATGCAACATACCTGTTTAGGGGCCTGCTTTCTTCAGCATTGTGCTAACCTCTTGGGATATGGTGGTGACCTGAAACTGACTTGACCCTGCTGTCACAGACTTCCATAGACAAGACAAACAAAAGGCAAAGAACCAGATACATAAGATAATTGCTAATTGGGATGATGATAAGGAAACAAAATAAGCAGAGCTGGAGATTTATTAGAGACTTGAAACACTTTTAAGGCATTTTGTAAATGATCTCATGAGATGGAATTTTTTTCTCTCATGATTTCTATAAGTTAAATGCAACTAATTTTTATTCTTTTGTCTCTTAGGTGTACCTTTTGCCAGGTCCATGATGAACCCAGAGAACCCTCCACCGTATTCAGGCCCAGGCCCGACGGCCCCATATCCACCATATCCCCCACAACCAGTGGGGCCTATGGGAGGGCCCTACCCACCTCCTCAGGGGGGACCCTACCCTCCTCCTCAGGGGTACCCCTATCAAGGTTACCCACAGTATGGTTGGCAGGGCGGACCTCAGGAGCCTCCTAAGACCACAGGTGGGTGTTTGTGAGTATAGACATGCATATGTGCAGTCTTATGCCCCCAAATAAAATGTTTGCATGTTTTCTTTGGCGGAGAAGAAACTCTTTTGGCTTCTGGTTGATACTTGGTGGTGATGGCTGAGGATGGCATCTCACTCAAGAGGGCTGACTCAGTTATACCTTCTTCCTTCATGCCGACTGTCCCCTCTGTGACTGATGACTTCGTGGCTGACATGTTTTCAGAGGGCTACCTGCTACAGTGCTGGGGGAGGAAAGGGAAATGCCAGTTGAGTTATTGCTTTAGCAGCCAGTTCTGTTTTTCAGGTTCTTCCTTTTGGAGTTATTTTATGTGTCAACTTGTTGACCCTCAAGTCATCATGCCCTGTTATTGGAGCTATGTATTTTTTACTAAATATTTTCATAATTTAACCTGCTATTTGAGTTATAAGTAGACTTCCATGTCTTTCTTGTATGCTAGAACAGTGCTACTCAGTTCAGTCTTTAGAGTTCAGTCCATTAACATGCACTATTACTGGATGGTAAAAGTTCAGAAAATAATAGTAAACACTTAGAAAATTACCTGTCAGTGTGATGTTCTTGTGAAATTCAAGCATACAGTCTTATGTCTTATAAAAAATGAAAAATTTAAACCAAAATGTCTTGAGGAGCACTGTTTTAGTTGTCTTGCTGTTTTATAACCTTTTGGTTTCCACAATACCTGCTTTTTTGAGCTTTTTAAATTAGCCAATTCTTCCAGACTGTGTATTATCTGCTAATGCTTTCCCAAAGGCCTTATGTATACGTAAACATTTAATCCTTACATCAATCCTATGAGCTTATTCTCCATTTACAGTGAAGTAATTAATGTACAGAGTGGAGTAATGTGTAACACCAGGTCATGCAATTAGAAGCAACTATCTAGATTAGAATGTTGGTCTATGTGTCTGTTGGCCTGTCGTTGTTGTGACCTATGGATTAATCCATTAGTTGTTTCCCCAAAGCCCATTGGTAACCAAACCTACAATACAACAAGTCGTTTGGGGAACATTTTTGGATCCCAGCCATAACAGTTTAGCTTAAAAATCTATCCCTGTAATTTGTTGCTGTGCTTTAGTTCTTCTCTTGCCTTTTCTTCGCTGACTTGCATTCATCTGAGCATAGAACCTTTTACTTTCTCTGAAAGATTTCCGTATAGTTTAACTCCTTACTAATCAAAAGTAATAACAGAATTAATGACCTGTTTTCTTCTAGGATCTGAGGATTCTTTAGATGGAGTCCCTGGAAGAAAAAGTTTACAGGAGTTTTACACTCAATATGGGAAAGATGTATATTCTCAAATCAGAGGCTGTGTTAAGATTAAATTGAGAATTGATGATTTTTCTTGAAGAAAGTTTTTACAGTTTAAGATTTTGTTTTGTTACAGTTGTTTTCATAGTGTATGCCTAAGCGAGTGCAGAAGTATCACAAGTGGAATCAGAATAGTTGGCATTCCAGTTTATGACCTCAGCGAAGGATTACCTATGACTAAGTCCTAGCTTCTGGGTTTTCTGGTTCCACAAGGTAACCCTGTGATGACTAGAAGAAAGCAGATGGAGAAGACCACACACTTTCTACTATGGACTGGCGAAAGCTCAGATTGAAGCTAGTTATTGATTGCAATGGGTAGAAGGGAGCTTTTGAAGATATTAGAAGTGTCTTATGTCTTAATGTAGATGCAAAATTCTTCAAGATGTACACTTAGAGCTTTTGCACTTTACTGTGTGTTACATACCAATGAGATAAAAGTACAGCGTTTGGGTCATCCAGGAGACTCAGCCTAATGCCTGCCTGGTGTTAATATCTTTCACCCATAGTCCTTATGGTCTTTCTGTTTATTGTGTGTACTCATCCTCATTAAATCTGCATTAATGAGTTTGGAACTTGAGCTTTAATAAGTGCTTCCTAAATTTGGTGACCATTATGTAGATAATACAGCTTTTTTGTTGGTACTTGGGGGTTAAACTCAGGGTCTTCCTACTGAGCTATATCCTCAGCCCTTTCCATACTTTATTTTTTGAGAAAGGGTCTCACTCTGTAGTCAAGTCTGGTCCTGAGCTCACTGTAGCCCAGGCTGGCATTGAAATCATGGCAATCCTCCTGCCTCTGTGATGGGATTACAGGTGTGCGCCACCACTCCCAGCTTATGTGGTGCTAGGGAATAGATTTTGAGCAGAAAGATTTATTGGTTACCATTTATGTAAACATCCATCTCATTCTGCTCTTTTGTTACCAGTTGACTGAAGGTTCTTTTACTCAGTATGGATAGAAATCATAAATTGGCAAGATGTAGCTCCCTTTATGTTAGTGGCTCCAGGCTTTGAGTGCCAGTAGCTCTCAGCCTTTAGTGTTACAACTCTAAACTTTGAGGGCCAGTGCCTCTTAGCTGTTAGCGTTACAGTTCCTCATGGCTCCCAAACTATCAGGTGCTTCATGAGCTAGGCTTTTAACTACCTTGTTGGCTTGCTAGAGCTCTTCCAGTAGCTTCCTCTGCCCCTCTGGGGCTCTCAGTAAGTTACTACAAATCTCCATAAGCCACTACTGGTGTCTGGCGTTCCTGGCTCTTTGTTGCTCTGCCACTCTCTGGAGCTCTTCAGGGCTAATAGCCTTTAGTTTTACAGTTCTTTTTTTAAAGCACGCCACTTAGTCCACTGTACCCAAGATAAAAATCTTGAGTAGACATTAAGACCACTGGAATGAGGCATTAAATGGGGCCTGTGCTGCAGCACACTGGAGGAGCCCATACGCGGGAGTCCTTTGGGACTAGTCCAAAGAGCCTGAGGGACTGCTTATATAGAGAATAATGACTTGTGCATGTGCAGTTTCCTGTAGTTTGAGAGTCTATTTGGGGATTTTCAAGATAGGGTCATTGGGTTGAGGTCATCTGAAAAGGCTGCGAGGCAGAGTCATCCAGAGTAGCTACAGGGCAGAGTCAGCTGGGATAGTTCCATGTTTCAGGCTTGCTGCAGCAAAGCAGGTATCTCCAGAGTTGCTGTGGGGCATCCAAGAGAACCTTGGCTGTCACAGTGACAGCTCAGCCAAAGGGTGGGGGAAGCAGCTGCTTGATTGACAGTTCCTGTGTTTCTGTGAAAATGGCAGTGGCTGAAAATGCAGCTCCCTCACCACTTTCAAGAAGTTTCCAGGAGAATGTGCATTGTTGACTTTGGCCCATTGGGATTTTGAGATTGGGCAGATGTCAGCAGTGGTTCTACGCCCTCACCAATCTTTGCCTTGCCAGGTGCAGTCCTCCACATCTCCTCAGAGAGGCAGTGATGGTGGCCCAGAGCTAGAGAAAGGACTTCACTATTCTCAGCCAAGCTATAGGTCCTGTCTGGGCTATAGGAGCAAGTGAGACCTTTCTAGACTGTAGCCAACGCAACTACCCCTTGGAGGTGGTAGGAAGACTGGAGCTAGTTGCCCAGGCAGGGGAAGGAATGTGATAGCCATCACAGATAACACCCCCTCTAGCTATCAGAGGGAAAGAGAACGTTTAGGTTTAGCCTTTCTGACTCACATCCTGTCAACAATTCATATCCCTCTCTCTATGGGGCCCTCAGTACAGTGATCTGGGGCAAGCTTAAGTTAGCTGGGCCCCTTTTTGTTAAAGTACAAGAGTGGAAGCTGCCAGACCCCTCCAGAAATACTTAAGTTGTAATTTTTAAATAATTTCAGTCTCAAAAGACATTATGAAAATAGTACTTTATGATTGTGTATGCCTTTCACCCAGATCTCTTGAAACCTTTTATCACAACCAGTATGACCTGTCAGGCTTTTTTTTACTCTCCAGGCCCCAAAGTCTCAGAATGTCACTTATGCTCCATTGTTTTGGTCAAAACAGCTGCAGCTCTATCTACCCTAGAGACTAGATGATGAGAGATAGGCTTCACTCTTGGATCAGGGACATGTAGAGACAATTTATAAAATGGCATTTGGGTTATGAGATCTTTGGAAATACTACCACAGGTCTCAGAGTGATGGTGATCTCCTTTTCAGTGAAACATTTTAAGTAACAGAACAATATCTAGATTCTTATGAACATGCCATAATAACAGGACTGGTAATAGTGATAGGTTAAACCCAATAGTATCTCTGTTCTTATAAGATGTCTTAAAGGAAAGTTCTGTGAGCTAAACTAGAAGATGATGAAAGAAGAGGGGGCTTAATACTATCAGCAAATTAAAATGACACCAAATTAGATACCTCAGATTATCAGAAATGAAGAGTCCTCAGATGACCACCCAGGTAGTCACCCTTCAAACCTCATAGCAGGCATTGCCAGCCAGTTTCAGCCCTTTCTGCTAGACATGAATTTGGTTTCAGCATCCTTCTTATCCAAGCATTCTAGGCAGCCACTGTGAATAGGCTTGCAATGTTAGAGAAGATGAACCCATATGCATAGATAGCATGTCATGCTAAGCTACTGTCTTTTTAGAGATATTCCTCCTGAAGCTTAGAGACTGTCACTGACTGGGCAGCATCGGTGAGTTCTCATGAGACTAGAACGCTCCTGATCCCATGTTAAGTGAGTCTTTTCCCTGTGTTCTGCTGCTCTGATCCAGCACAGATTCTGCAGAAATATCCAGATATTCACCAGAGGAAGTGTATTTTTTCAGCTCTTTCTCCCCCTTATCTGGACCTCTCCCCCCAAAAAACAAAACTCTGTTATGGTTTACAGTTGGAGTGTCCACCAGAAACCTCGTGTATTTGGATGTAGTGGAGTTAGCTCCTGTGGAACTGTGTACTGTTGGGAGGTAAGGCCTGGCTGGAAAGAGCAGATGCTTGGATTTGACTTGGAGATATTGTTTCAGCTTGTTGAGATTAGTGGTTACCTGGGGCAGAACTTTCAGGTGTATGTTATTGACTTATGGACCAGGAAGTGAAAGGGGGGACCCACCCTGAGGGAGTTGGGCACCTTTGGGTAGTCCAGCTGGCACGTTGAGCTAAGTGAAGAAAGAAAAAAGAAACATTGATATAGATAGCTTTTCCTGGGAAAGCTTTGGCCTTCTCGTCAGTCTCTAGACATCAGCTTGCTCCTTCCCCTGGCTTTCTGTCTGCGATCCTGTGAGGAGCTTTTCTCCAACTAGAACACCACCATGGGCTTCCACCGTTGCTAACTGCCATAAATGGGCCGTGTGAGACCTTCTGAAACTGAGCTAAAATAAATCTCTCCTCCCTTAAGTTGTGGATGTAGGCAACAGATAAGTAAGATACCCGCTCTTCCCCAAACTAGCTAATGGTCATAGCAGGACAGTTTCCTGGAAGACAAGAATGTGATAACGCTAGCCTCAAATCCCCTTTTTAACAGTGGGACCCAGCAAGTTGTTGAACCTACTTGGTCTTTGAGTGCCCTGCCTCCCCTTGGAAGCTTCGTGAAAGCAGAGCTTCTTCTGTCTTTCATCTCAGTTTCCATGGTGCCATGTTAGGTGTCTGGTCTCCCTTACCAATGTCCGTCTAATATCCTTTCCTTGCTATTTAATTCTTGTTTTGTTTTGTTTTGGTTTGTGCCTTCATTTTGTGGTACTCAGGAGTTGCCCAGCGTCTTCACACTGACCTACATCTTCAGCCCATTTTAATATTTGATTTTTTGAGGCAGAGTCTCACTTAAGTTGCCAAGTTGCCCAAGCTGGGCTTGAACTTGCAGTCCTCCTGCCTCAGCCTCCCAGAGTGCTGGAATTTTAAATCTGTGCCACCAGGTGTGGAGCTGTTTAACTCTAGAGTGCCTGAAGATTGGAGTTTTACACATGTCCTTCTGGGATGGGACTGTGATACCTGACAGCATATTGATTTAAAATAAAGTTCTGCTAAAGACCATTTGGCCTTTGAACTACGTTTCTAAGTCAGAGACTTAACAGTGACCTGATTACAGTTCTTTGTAGTTGGAGGAAATGAAAAAGAAGGGATTTTCAGGGGGCCCTTTGGGGCCAGTGGGCCCTTGGAGGCCAGCAAACAAGATGTTGCAAGAGGCCTTTTTTTCCTCACAAGTCTGAGATTGTGGGGAGGTGATCAAATACTTTATTTCCTTTTCTGCATACTCTCCTTGGTGTCTTTCACTTCCTTCATCAGTCAACATGAGGATAGAGGCAAGGAAAGTTTTAATGGTCTGGCATCTCTGGTTAATTGGCTTCATTAAGGTATAGAATTACAATCAGTCTTGTTAGATACTTTTGTGCTTGTCCCATCAGGTACTCTGATTAGACCTTTGCATTGCCCTGTGAAGCCTTTTCAGTGTAGACAAGTCCATACAGTTTATGACACCCCAGTGGGTAAAGAGGAAAAGTTAGTGTCCCTGTACATTGCTAGAATTTGTGGATGGAGGCGGTGGGGAAGGATAGGAAGCTGTTAGGATAAGGTGAGTCCAGTTGCTCTTATCTACCCTAACAACCCCCACTGACGTAAAAGGGTCATAGCTTTGAAGTTGTTTATTTGTAATCACAGCCATATAACTGGGATCCCTCTTTCTGCTTATGCCCTGCTGTATTTTTTATCCTAGCCAGACCCCCCCCAATAACCCCTACTTTGCTTGAGTAAAAGATAGAGGCCTTGCAGTGACGAGAGGCCCTGTGGGAGCAGGCTTCTGCAGCTCTGAGTCCTGCCTCTCATCCACCTGCTTGCTCCGCTCTCCTTTCCCTTTGCAATGGCCTTTCTCACTCCTCACACCTTTCTACCTTGCTCATTCCTGCTCAGCTGTTACCTGGCGCTAGAGCCCTTCCCGCCACTTCCCCTCCTCTGCTCCCTTGAATAGAGCATGCAGACTGGTACCGCGTGTCCCTCTTCTTCCACATCCCTCCTCTACCTGACATGCTATGTTTCCTTTTCATTGACTGCCTTTCCCTTCCCACTAGAATATTAGCTCCTTGAAGGCAGGGATTTTTTGTCTGTCACTTTGACTGCAGAATTTCAAGTATTTATTGAAAGGTGAAAGGTTGAATGTCACATGTCCTCCTCTCCCATTATCCTCTGGCTGTACGCAGTATTTTGTGTGGTGTTTTTCACTTTGGCCTTCTCTTGGGTTTCTTTTCCTTCTCATCTCATCTGTACAGAATCTGCTCATTTATCATCATTTGTCAGGCCTGGTGCTGAACACTATATATCCTTTGTCATTTTATTGGCATGACAGTTAAACTATAAGTAAGTGGACCCTTTTTTGTGGTACTGGGGATTGACCCTGGGTTCAGTCATTTCAATTGCCCATTTTTTAATTGGGTCTTTGATTTTTGAGAGATCTATTTTTCCTTCAGTTCTTTGTATATCCTAGTTTTTAGCCTCCTATCTTAAGTTTAGGTGGTAAAAAAAATTTTCCCATTCTGTTGGTTCTGTCTTCACTCTGATGATTGTTTGCATTGCTGTGTAGAAGCTTCTTAATTTCATATAATTCTTTTTGCTAATTCTGGGAGTTATTTCAGTTGTGTCACGTGTTGAAAAAGTCTTTGCCCATGCCTGTATCGTTAAGAGTTTTTCCTATTTTGTCCTCCAAGAGGTTCAGTGTCTGTGTTCATTTCTAAAGACACATCAGCCCAGGCTCACATGAGACCTAAAGACTCTTTTCCCAAGGATTCTATGTGCGTGTGCATGCACACGTGTGCGCACGTGTGTGTGTGTGTGTGTATGGTTAGGGTTAGAGTTAAGGTGAGAGTTAGGGTTAGGTTACTTCGAATATACAATGACACAGGGTAACCATTCCTATTCCAAAAGGGAGAAATGGGATAGACACCAATCAGACCACAACAAGCTCTGGGCCCAGCAGAGCAAGGATTAAATCCTGTAGCTCCATGCCTAGCATTCAGGGTACAAACTCCAAGGGCTTCAGTGGCCTTGCCCCTACAGTGTTGCGCTGGTTGCAACATCTATTTTTCTCTCCTTTGGGCTGGATCTACTCCTGGCCTGCAGCCTTCCTCAGCAGACAATCCATGTTTCTGGCTTGCCAGAATTTTCAGGGTCTCTATTATACCTGAGGCTTTTTCTTCACAACTTCATGCACTGTCCTTCCAGGGGCACACTGCCTAGTCCTACAAAGACTTCCTCTGAAATCTGGGTGGAAACCTTAATGACTCCACGATTCTTGCATTATGCATGCCTATGAAACCAGAACCATGTAGATGATACCAAGCTCTGCTGCTGGCCTGGGCCAGTAGTCTGGCCCCCTTGTGCCCTGGCTGCAGCGCTTCTGAGTGCCTGGATTGCTGGCCGCTGGGGAGCTGAACACTGACAAACACTTTCTGCCTTGGCCCTACAGTGAGCTCTAGGATACTCTTCTCAGAATAAGATCTTTTTGCCTTTGCACCCTTAAGGTAGGATGTTAATGATTACTGAGTTACCTTCAGGCCTCTTTTTTATAGTTCTGCTTCCAAGTACCTGCCTTCTTTTTAGTGCTAATCTCTTTAAAAATGTGCTTTTTTACTACAGACTGTGAGCTTTTTTTCAGTTTTCTTTGCCATTTTCTCCTGCCTTTTACCATAGAGTTGACTAAAAAGCTGTGAATAGTACCCCAGTAACAGACTGAACATTAGGCTGCCTTGAGATTTCCTTCACCAGATTAAGTGGTCCACTTAATCTTAATCTCAGTTTTAGGCAAAGTCTCTGGACAAAGGCAAAATGCTAACAAACTTTCTGCCAGAGTGTAGCATGCACAATTTTTAGACCAATAGCCAGTGCAATCTTCCTTCTTATCTGAAATTTTTAGAGCCTGGCCTTTCCAGTCTACCCCCCCCCCCTTTTTTTTTTTTTTTTTTTTTAGGCAGGGTCTCATTTTGTAGTTCAGGCTGGTCCTGAATTCACTGTGTTGTCCAGGCTGGCATATTTATCCTGCTTCAGCCTCTTGAGTGCTGGGATTACAGGCATGCACCACCAGTCTACACTTCTGTCAGTATCCTGGTCTAACCAGAATATCCCATCAAGCTCAGCTCAGGGCACTCCAAGGCTTTTCCCACTGGTATCCTCAAACCTTTCCAAATTCTACCCACAAACCAATCCTAAGGGCTTTCAAACTACCAGTTTCTGTCCAATTTTCTTTTTCATTGCTGTGACAAAATACCAGACATGCACAGTTTAGGGGAGGAATAGTTTATTTTAGCTCATGGTTTCAGAAGGTCTCAGTCCATTCATGGCCAGCCAGCAATGTTGGAAGCACTGGCTATGGCAGAGGCATAGGAAGCTTCTTACAGCATTGCAAACAGAAACCTAGTCCCAGGAGGAAGGGAAGAAGTAGCACATATCCTTCCAGGTCCTGTCTCTGATCTGCCCCTTCTGGGTCCAGCCTCACTGTTCAGGTTTAATCCCCCACACCTGTATTCTCTAATGTACGCATGCCTGTCTGCACCACACAGCTATTATCCACCCCTCCAGACAATGCCCCCATCTCCTAACAGCACATCATTCCCTAACTAATCCAAAACATCTAAATACATGAGACTTTGGGGGAACATTCTAGGTACAATCCATGGTAACAACTTGAGTGTTCAAATATTTTTTTCTGGCCTCCTTCATGTTTTTCTATTCTTAGAATAAATGGCCAGCATTTCAAAGGCCATGAGGCCCCCTCATGATCTGGTCCTGTTACCAGATTTGGTTTCAGTTCCTCAGCCTTACCAGGCAGCTATCTTCACTTGACTCTTACAAATGCCATTCTGTGTGGCTTAGGAAATACTTCATTCCTCTCTTGTTTCTGTACAGGTAACCACTGTGAGTCCTTTGCATTTCTGTCACGTGCCCTTTCAGTGACACTGAGTGAGACTTCTATCTCTGAGTCTGGGTCAGGTTTCTGTCCTTCACAGTGCTTTCATGATCTGTAATTTTAGAGCCTTGACTTTATGTGCAGAATTTAGTGTTTCCTATTATCTCAAAACTCCATGTAGGAGACTTGGTATGATTTGACTGACCACTAGATCCCCCAGTAGTTTTTGTGTGATTCAAGTTTAGAGATGTGTAGGAGGGAGTAGGAGGGGACAGGATGAGACTGGAATAAACTTTTTCCATTTATCAAATGCTGAACTTTCCAGTGAAGTAATACTGCTTTCCCTCCCTCACCTTAATTTTTTTCCCAAGATTGGAATGGAAAATTCAGGGTATACATAGAACATAGGGATCTGGAGCACCTCATATTATTGGCTGCCAGAGAGGTCTAGATAATCCAAACTCCACATGATAGTTTGGGTCCATTGTTACTTCCACTGAGTTCTGGCCATCTTTCTCTGGTTTATAAGCATAGTAATGACACTTAAATAATTTTTTAAATTCCATTCATAGTCCAGATATCCTGCCTTGTCAGATTATATTCATGTTATTCTCTAGGCAGTCCTTAACCTGTTACTTGTATCTGGCTGTCAGTTAGTGTAGACGTTATTGTGTATTGTGTGTTGCCTCCCCTCCTGCAACCATTCACACACACTTCATCACAAGCAGCTTCCCTGTAGGGCAAGTTTTCTCATCTTCAGCACAGCGGGCACCTGGGCCAGATAATGTCTTAGTTGTAGGAGTTTGCCATGTACATTATAGGGTGTTTGGCAGCATTCCTGTTCTCTAGCCACCAAATAAATACCAGTGGTACCTCCTCACTTACGACAACCAAAATGTCTGTAGCTATTACCAAGTGCCATTATGCTTCTTAGAGAACTACTACTGTAGAGTCTGAATAATTAAATATGTAAGTAGGTTTTGTATTTGAGCTCTACGAAAGAAAAGGCTGAGGCATTTTAAGTCAGCTTCATCAGCAACTAAAAAATACATGACTTTCTTCGGCAGCCTGCTGAGGGAGGTGGTGTGAGAATTTGGAACTAAAAAGACCTCCTTCCAACTGGACAGGCTTTGTTTCTCTTTGGCTGCAGTCTAAGGGTTAAGAAAACCTCACTGTTACTGATTCCTGCATTAAAACCACCAGAACATAAAAGGTATGAGGCCAATGGTTCAAGTCTTTTAATTTTAAATATTAGACACTTATTTTATTAAATAATAAATATTATCTAAATAATAGAGCTAATATTTGCTTAGTAGATACTGTGTTGGGCATGTTTATATATTAACTCATTTAGTCTTCAGAACAAGCCTTTGAGGTTGGTCTTGTTATCTACACCATCAGTCTACAGAAAGTGAAGCACAGAATGGCTGGCTTGTTCATGGGCGCACAGCCAGGGAGTGGAAGAGCTGATATTCAGACCCAGAAGTCTCACTCCAGAGCCTGTGCTCTTGGCAACACCCTCTGCTGAGTACCTACTGTGGTCCCTGTGACTGGATTGACAGATTATAGATACAATTTCTGATTTTTAACAAAGTCCTTCAGGATAATGGTATTTTCTGAGGCTTTATACATGTGGAACCAGGATTTTACAGAAACTGTATTTTGGCCATGCTCCCTAGGTCTCTGATCCAGAGGCTAATGTGTTTCACATACCATGTGGCTTTTTATGTATGAATACACATTCTTTATGAGTTTGTCTTCCTTTTTCCCTTGGAACCACCACTGATTCATTCAGCCAAAACCAGTTAAATATGTTCTGTAACTCTTTGCCAGTCACTAGAGAAATGTTGCTGTTTTTTTTTAAGAATTAGTATCTATCTATCTATTTGTTTATTTATTTTGCAGTAATGGGGGTTGAACCCAGGACCTTGTGCATGCTAGGCAGATACTCTCCCACCAAGCCATATCCCCACACACCAGTTCTAACCAGACCTTATTCAGATGCCTTTTTATACATTATCTTATTTAATCCCTACAGTAACCCTGGTAGTGTCCCATTTTAAAGATGAGGGGACTGAGATTCAGAGGTGAAATAACTTCCCTTGAGTTCATTGAAATAATAACCAGCCAAGCCTTGACTTAAATCCAGGTCTGTTGTCTAGTTTCACATTATATTTCTAACTCTTAGACTCTTTTGTATTCTTTTAGGAAATATCTTTAAGGTACTTCAAAACCAGCAGTAGCAAGAATTGTTAGTGGTAGTTTAAAACAATTAAAAACAAAGAGGACTCAATGGGTAAGATGTATTCTCACTCTGTTGCAGCTCTTTCAGAAAAGCAGGTGAGAAGGGTCTTCCTTGAGTGTGTTGGATGCCTTGCGCTAACTTTAGCTCGCTTTCCCGTACTTATAACTTAAGACCTTGACTTGACCCCTCTGCTCAGCTAGGCGCAGTGCTTTCATGATGTTCTCCTCCATGACTACACTCAAGACCTGTATGACATGTGAAAACTGTCTGGTCATGAAGATACCAGAAGATTGTAGACTCCTAAAGATTCCCTCAGCTTCCTCCATCATCCTTGAGGATAGAGACATAACTTGCTGTGGTCAAGTACTTGACACAGAGCATTCCGTCTTGCCTTGCAGAGGTGCTGAAGTATGAAAAGATGGCTATTCTCTGCAGATACCATTTCCCCAGCTGGCTGGTGGGTGCTCAATATCTGCTGGATAGAACAGGCTAAGTTGGCCAGACTTGGCCCAGGAAAAAAGAAGGTGCTTTGAAGTCTTGTGCTACTTCCCCAGGTCCACATGGGTTTTCTGCCCTACTGCTACTTTAGCAGTCTTAAAGACATGATACACACATTCTCTTCTCACTTTCTGTAGCTTTCTTCAGTTAGGGTGATTTAAACAATGATGACATTGGTTTGGTGGGCAAGAAAAACAAGTTACTTTGGTAAAACGGCAGCTAAGGGAAGTGAAAGGTGCCAGTGGAATAAAGTAGGTCAGAAATGTGGCGGCACAGAATTGACTGGGACCTCACTGTGCAAGCTTCACTGTGCAGAGCGAGCCCACTGCTGCCGAGTATTAGTGCAGGGGACGTTCAGAGTGAAAAGGATCTGCCCTGAGGAGATGCTTCTTTGAATAACTGTATGGACAGGACCCAGGCTTCAGGGCTTGTGTGCTGGGCAATGTAGCTGTCACCACCCCAGCTGCCTGTGTGGCACAGTGCCCACAGGTACCTACTGCCATCCTCCCAGTGGTCAGTGTGGTTAGCCACATGGGAAACCTGAGGCAGAACCTCTTGACAACCGACAGCTTTTTCATTTTCTGAAGCCTCTCTTGGGTTTTAATGGCAGTCACTCTCAGAAGAACTGGCCACTCTGGTAGAAGCTGGTACCTTTTTAAAAAATCTTCCATCTTAAATTGTGGTTTTCCAGAGTTGAGATGCTCTACAAATTAGAATATAACACAGGGTGATTATAAACAGACTATTGATAATGAAAACAGCAAAGACTGGTGCCTGTCCTTTGGATGAGGACTTGTCCTAGCAGATAATGGCAGCATGGAGATCAAATGCAGATTTATGGGCAGAATTACTGTCTTCCTCCCAACCACTACTTAGTTCAGCTCATACCACAGAGTTTCTGCTCCTAGCTGCACTCAGGTTCTCACACAAAGAAACCTAGCCACCTTTTTATTTTAATTTTTTATGCGTATTCATTTATTCAGTCCTTTTGTGGTACTGAGGATAAAACCAATGGCTTCATGCATGCTAGGCGAGTGAGTGCTCAGTCACTGAGCCACATCCCAAATCCTTGAAAAAATTTTTCGACTAGGCTAACCTCTAACTTGCAGTCTTCCTTCCTCAGCTTTCCAAGTAACTGGGGTTCTAGGTGTATGCCACTGTGCCCCACTAAAAGTAACTTAAAATTATAGAACTGTATCTACTTAGGCTGGGGTATAGCTCAGTGATAGAGCCCCTGTGTAACATGCACAAGGTTTGATCTCCAGCAAAAAAATAATTTTTTTTTCTAGAAAGAAACTAGTACCCATAATTTTACTATCCAGAGAAAGCAATTAGCATTGTAGTATACTTTTTTTTTTTTTGAGGCAAGGTCTCACTCTATAGTACAGGCTGGTTCTGAACTCAGTATGTAGCCCAGATTGGCCTTGCACTCAGGACAATCCACCTGCCTCAGCCTCCCAAGTGCTGATTACTGGCGTGCACCACCATGCACAGCTTATGTTGTGCTGGGGATTCGAACTCAGGCACTTAGCGCTTGCATATAGCGCTTGCTAGACAAGCGCTTTAACTGCTGAACTATTCCTCCAGCCCCTTGTTACACATTTTTTTTTAATGATTTAGTCTTTTTTGAAATTCATCTAGTGCATTGATCTCTGGCCAGGGATCTCTGGCTGTGTTTGCAGCTAATATAATGATACATGAAAGTGTTACCTAAGGTTTTCTAATATTTGTTTTCATTTTAAAATCATTAATTCTGTTCTCAGCTCTGTCTTGGCCCTTGAGAATGAGTCTTCAGGGATGGTATAAGCTTTCATGACGTCCCCCCTTTCAGATGTTGTATTCCACTGCAGACTTCATGCTGTGGTTCACCCCGATCTTAATTATTTTTGTTTTTAAAAATTTCTGTACAATGTAAAGCTGCAGAATACAGATCCTGTTAGCTCTTTATCATTTTAGTTTATAGAATAATAGCAACAGTAATAGCCACAGTTTACTGTCTGTTCCAGGCACTGTACTAGTTGCTTTTTGAAGAGTAGCTCACATAATCTTTGTAATAATCTTAAGAGGTTGAGGCCATTATTGTCTCCTTTTTTCAGGTATGGAGACTAAGTCACACAGGAATTAAGAGACTTGGATTTTACTTAAATGGCTGCCAGGAGCCAGAGGTCCATGGAGACAGATATAGCAAGCAGATCCTGATAATATTTGAGTCACCTGCCCTAGTCTTCCTTTCCAGTCTTACTGTGGCTCTCTGAGTAAGTCTGTTTCCCAGGAAATACTAACTTTTCTGTCAACCCTTGTGGAAAATCTTTCTTATCAAGTTGCACCAGGAAGCTTGCTCCTGTAGACTGTCAAGGCTGCAGTCCTTTTGGTTTGAAAGGTCAGTACCGTACTGTTCTCTGCCTGTTTTCCTGCTAGGCTCGGTGGCCTTTTCCTCAGTTGATCAAAGGTGACTTGTATATTCAGGGTGGAATCCTGATTGGGGACCGTAACATGTTCCTAAGGTTGCCCTGACCTGATCCTTTCTTGGCCACACACACACACATGCACACACGTACACACGCACGCTTGCTCACGCGCGCAGGCACTGTACCACTGAGCTCGTCCTCCAGCTCACAAATACTTGCCTGGTTTGGCATGAGATTGTGAGTTACTCTTAATGAGTTAGTAACAGATTTTTGCTTATGACAGAAGTGGTCATTTATGGACAATCAGTATTCCTCTTCCTCCAAGCCTCCAAAAAAGCCCAGTTCAATACTCTCTGTCAGCCCCTGGGTAACTGAAAAGCTGCCTGTCTAGTGGGCAGGATGTCATGTAATGCAGATTTGAAGGAAGTGTTCAGAAGAGGCCTCCATGGGAAGGGGTAGGCCACGGGGTCTACCCTCCCTGGCCTAGCAGGTTGAGGCGCTGAGCTTAATTGGCATGCTTGATGCCCTTTCACAACTTCCCTTGAGGCATACTGTTTCCTGATGGTATAAAATGATAGCCCATATTCCAGGAGTTTTCCTAAGCCCATTTCTGGAAAGTTCGTGGTGAGTCTGATTGCATTGGAAAGATTTGAATTTACAAAAGCAGAGCAACTCACTTCCCTAAGAACTTGAGGCTGATGGGATCTTTGTGCTTCTTTTCTTATAATACTGTTTGCAGTTGATTCAGAGAGTAGCCAGCTAAGCCCATTTCTTCATCTTGCTTACAAAATAGGCTCAAAACAGATTTTTCACTAGAGGTAATGATGCAAAGCAATTCATTCATTCATTCGTTTTGTTATCTCCTTTGTGCCAGGTCTGCTGAGTGCCCTGAACTAGGCAGTGGGCATTGAGTAGTAACTGGTGTTGGAGCCCTTATCATTTTTATTCAAGTATAATTAGGAGCTAAGGTCCACCAAGGTTCTTCTTAAAAATCAAAGGCATTTCTGAACTAGACCATTCTCTTTTTTGAAAAAGGGTCTTGCTGTGTAGTACAGGCTAGCTTTGAACTCACCGTATAGCCCAAGCTGGTCTCCAGTTCATGGCAGTCCTCAGTCTCTGCCTCAGCCTCCCAAATGCTGGATTTCAGATGTGCATTAACACATCTGGTCTGTGTGGTGCAGGAGAATCAAACCCAAGGACTTGTGCTTGCTACAGTCGCCCTCACCTCTGCAGGATATCCCCAGACCCAAGACCATCCTTCTCTTAAGGAATGGGAGATTGTTGAAGATGGGGGCATGGTTTCAGAAGGGTTCTTAGTGGTAGCTCCAGCCTGCTGGTGTGACCGGCATAAGTAATAAGGATGCTGTGTGGTTGTGCATGTCAGGAGGCAGCAGCCCCAGCCTTCCACTTGTCAGGAATTGGACTCCGCAGTATCATATGAAAGTAGACACCTCGTTCACTCCATTTCTTTGGTTCCTTATTCTTTAAAAAGACTTCAGCAATATGAAATGGAATTGTCTATATGATTTGCCAGCTTTATGTTATGCCTATGCTGCTTCCAGGTGTCTGAGCCACTGGGAACCCCACCAGCTGTTGTCAGGTCTCTAATGTGGAAATAGCAGTAGCAGCTAGTATGTACTGATTACTGCATTCTAGACACTGGCCTATCATAGATTAACTCAGTAACTCCTTAGAGAACACGTGAAGGAACAGCTGCATTTTACAGGTGAGGGAACTGAACCTGGAAGAGATTGTTACAATCTCAAGGAGGCACTAAGTCTGGACCTGAGGTGCCCAGCTCTAGCACTGGCTGTCCTGTCTTCTGCCGTGTGTTCCTGTTCTTGGTGACTAGCCAGGCTGGGAGATTGGGTCTGCTTGTACTGTGATCTGGGCAGATAATTAATGACCACAGCATTGCAAACATACCTTCCACAGTATGTCCAAGGTTATGGGTGCGGTGTGCTGGCCTTGCAGAGTCAGCTGGGAGTGCTTCTGCTCTGCCTTCAGTTTCCTCAAAGTGAGGTGGTGCTATAAATAAACCCACCACTTTGGACAGCTGAGCTCTGCTTGGTGGGTGAGGAGAAATCAGATGCCTTTTGGTCTTCCTGGCATATTGGAGGTTCCCTACATACCTGCTCCACCTGCAAGGTCAGCCCACTTAGTATTCCGCTTTGAAGTGTTCATGACAAAGATTAGCTTGTTTTAGGTGGTAGTGATGTTGGTGGGGTTTTTTTTGTTTTGTTTTGTTTTTGACCTGCCTTCTGTAACAAACTAGCTAGAACTGATAGAGCTGACTGTGGAAGGAAGTTGTTTCCCTAAACTCTGGCTCTGTTTTCCAAGCTAGCAGAATTCTAATCACAGTCCTGCAAACCACACACTCCTTCCATCTCCCTTCTGCCCCCTGGGAAGTCTCTGGCCTCACATTTGCCCCCCCCCCCCAAAAAAAAAAAAAAAACAAAGTATAATCTCAATGGGAATGGTGGTGTGGTGGTTTTCAGGACCCTTTTCAATTGACTTTTGGCTAGATGTTGGCTTGAAGCAGTATTACAGGAGTGACTGCCAAGAATGACTTGGCAGAGCTCAGGTGCCCATACAGTCTTTCCTAATATGCAAGAATAGCCTTTCACTCTCTGAGATGGTGGGCAGGGCATGCGAAAGCACAGGGGAGAGATGGGGGCCAGTCCTCACAGATGAGATCTTCCTCGAACCTTCTCATTTATTGCAGATGTCATCCTGTTGCATTCCTGGCCTCAGAACTCACTATATACCAAGGCTGTAAAATGAGGTGCATTCAGGAGAAAACACAACTATTTCTGCTGCCATAAAATTAAGCCTGCCTGTGGAGGGAGAAAACAGCCCGGGGTGTTTTGCATAAATATATATGCTGGAGCTGTTAATCAGTAACACAGGAATCTGGTACTGGTAGAAGCCAGTTGCGGTCTGTATACCTAAGATAAAACATACCTTGTGTTCAGCAAAAATGATAGGGCAATGTTTGCCTGTTTGGAAAAAGCGGCAAGTACTATTTGAATGAGACTCCTGAGGCCCGCACTTCATGAGTCAGGCTGACATTGCCGATAACAAAGCAGCCTGTGCCTTTCTGTGCCTGGACATTAATTGGAAAAACCCAGCAGCTTCCTCCTTCATCATCTCTGCCTATTTGGACAAGTTCCAAAGTGCCAGCTCCCCTCAAAGTAACTTTTTCTTTTTTTTTTTGTTGGTTTGTTTTTTCTTCTGTAACCCAGTGCTTGGTAGTCAAGGAAATAATTACTTTCTGGATTTCTACTTAGCCTTCAAAAATGATGGTAGTATTTGTGTTATATTCTTGTATTTAGGGTCACTGACATTGGGGTTTGGTTTGTGGTCTCTTTGTGTTTCATTTTTCTTTTCTTTCTTTCTTTCTTTTCTTTTCTTTTTTTTTTTTTTTTTTTTTTTTTTTTTTTTTTTTTTTTTTTTTTTTTTTTTTTTTTTTTTTTTTTTTTTTTTTTTTTTTTTTTTTTTTTTTTTTTTTTTTTTTTTTTTTTTTTTTTTTTTTTTTTTTTTTTT
>PVKB01000945.1:161115-502200 GCA_004027205.1 Ctenodactylus gundi | reverse complement strand
GCTGAGGAACCAAGGTTGGGGCCTTGCACTTGCTAAGCCAGCACTGTAACTGCTGTGCTGTTCCTCCAGCTGCTTCATTCTTCTCTTTCTTCGCTGTATTTCCATTACTTCCTGCTTCCAGGCATCTCTGCTGTAATGTACCTTTGTACATTATTCACTGTTACTGCCTTTCCATCTTGAGAGATGGGCCGTATCGGCCATAGTGGCCTATGGTTCAAGAGAAGCCAGGCTGTAGGGCTGGCTATGGCAGCCTGGGCCGGTGCAAGTGATCCATATTTCTTAGCGAGCCACTCACCAGCCATTACTTACTTAAATTTTGTTGTAGCCACATAAGGGAAGAGAAGCGACAGGGCAGTCATACGATTGACATTCCTCTCACCTTAACTCATTGAAAGGTTCTGTCCTGAGCCAGAATTCCATTTGTGTTTATGGGCTCTGCCCAGTTGAGCATGTGACTGTGCACTTCCTCAGATATGTTTCTGTCTCTTCTTTCCAAACGGTCTGAGCTTTCCTAGTCAGAGATGGTGTCTTTTATTTCTGGGTTCCTCTGCAGGGCCGGCTGTGTCAGGAAACGAGAAGAGGGCGTGCGAGGTAGGAGCGAGACTGAGCCAAGTGTCGGCCGCTTCAGTGTTCTCCTACCCAGGGCTAGATAGAAGAGCAGTGGGACAGTCTGGAAGAGTCTGCAGGCAGCAGGGCAGGTAGGCACATGGGCCAGTAGAGTAGACTTCATTTTTTGGTGACTACAGCATGCCTCTCGTTGCCTAGAGTCCAGTCTGTCCCCAGGAGACTATAGGATTGATCCTTGCTACCAAACTGAGGAGAACGGAAGCTGTGGCTGGAACAGAATGTTCCTAAGCCACAAGCATAGAGTTTTGTCTGATAGGAAACTCAGCTCTGTTATCTCTCTTCCCCAGGGTGTGAGTTGCCCTGTAAGTCTCATGACACAACGAAAGACTAATGAATAAAGGTTCTTTTAAATTGTTTGTTTGTGATACTGGGGATTTTAACTCAGGGCCTGTGCTCTGAGTTACATCCCCAGCCTTTTTTTTTTTTTTTTTTTTAACTTTGAAATTTTGAGACAGAGTCCGGCTAATTGCCTAGGCAAGGCTCGATCTTGTGGTACTCCTGCTTCAGCCTGCCAGAGTGCTAGAATTACAGGCGTACTAGGAACAGTCCCGGTATCCCAGTAGATTTTGAACCCACAAAATGTGAGAACCTGGCAACCAATGCAGATTTTTTTGTGTGTAGTGATACGTTCATAACAAAATTTCATATTTTAACCACTTTTAAATGTATAGTTCTTTGGCATTAAGCACATTTATATTGTTGTGCAACAGTCACCACCACTGTCTTCAGAATCTTATTTCATCTTCCCAGATTGAAACTCTGTACCTACAGACCATCAGTTCCCTATATGTCTCTCCCTCTGATCTCTGGGAGTCACCATTCTACTTTCTATAAATTTGACGACTGTGGGTCCTTCATATAAGTGAACCATGCAGTATTTGCCTTTATGACAGCTTGATAATGTCTTTGAGATTCATTCAGGTTGTAGTATGTGTCAGAATCATTTTCTTTTTAAAAATTGAATAATATTCCATTATGTGTATATGCTACATTTCACTTATCTTTTTGTCCCTGGATGGCGAATTGTTGCTTCCACCTTTGGCTTCTGTGTGCAGCATTGCAGTGGCATGAATGCGCACACGCCTGTTCAAGTCCTTTTTTAATTGGTGATGGTAGTGGTGATGTAAGAACCCAAGGGCATTCTACCACCGAACTGCATCCCCAGCATTTTATATTTTTTTTTTAATTTTGAGATGGGAATCTCACTAAGTTGCCCAGGCTGACTTTGAATTAATGATTCTCCTGACTCACACTCCCAAGTAGCTGGCATTCCAGGCATTATAATTATAGGTGAAGTTTTTCCTGGAAAAGTAAAATATTTTTTAAAACACCTTGGCATTTGGAATGGCTACCAGACTGGTTTGTTCGGTTTCAGCTAAGGGAACACGTGGAGGTAATGGTTCTTGATGGGTGCAGCTGCCCTATCAGGGTCTCTCTACCTCTAGGGAAGGCTTCTTTGAACAGGTGTCCTGTATTTGCCAGACAGTAAGGAAGTGGAAAGGACTGGTTGGGAAACTTGTAATGGGCGTGTGGTTATTCTCTGTATTCATTTCTTTCTAGAACTTTTTTACATCTACAAGTGAGCTAACTCAAACTTCTGCATAGCTGAGCCCGTTAGCATCCTGGTAGATTTTTAGCCCACAGAGTGTGAGAACCTGGTCCATGGGTATGTGGTCCTCTTGAAAGGCACGGGGGTTTGCCACCGCCTACTGTAGCTACCTGTCCCTGGCTAGAAGGCTGGATGTGTAGACTGGCAGTATGCCTGCTCACAGTTCCCTTCCGACTAATTTCATGCTGCCTTTGCCTATGTCTTGGGCCCTGTGGGAGCAGCATGTGGGAAAAGCTTGCACCTCACACTAGAGGAGCCTGGAGTTGTTACGGTGTGTAGAAACATTTTGGAGACTGTCCTTTTTCCTTCTGTTCTGATGACAAAAGGAGAGAGAAACATGACTGCATACAAAGTGAAGGTCTCTTCATACCTCTTGAGTTGTATCTGTGCTGGATGCTCCATGGCAGGCCTGGAGGCCAACTTTATCAAGACACTTGGGCCCCAGTCTGCCTCCATGTTTTATTCTTCTGTTTGTAAGGTTGTATTTGAATGGTTGCGGTTGGAGTGTGCCGGCGGAATTCTGAGTCAGAATGCGTGTTGATGGGCTAGAAGAGGTCAGGAAGACCTTTGAGGGGAGCTGCCTAGAGCCTCAGGTGTGGACAGGATCCAGCCACGTGACACAAAAAGGAAGAGAAAGGATCTTCTCTGCTACTTTCTTTGCTGTCTCCTCTCAGGGCCGGCTGTCACCTTTTTCCTCCTACTCTGGCACAGGGCTTATAGGCCAGCAAGGGGAAGAATCAAATGAGATTACTATGACATTTTCATTCTCTAATGCCCATTACAGGCACCACTATTAACCCCAGTGTTTACAGATGAAGACACTGAGATTTTGAGAGGTGACAGGGCGGGTCCATGTCAGGAGTGGTGCTGGACTTTCCCCTGAACCAGGAAGGAAGAAAGGAGTGTCAGAGAAGTCTGAGTGAGCTGAGCTGAGGAAGGGGACTCGTTCCTGCCCAGAACCGTGGCCACCACGCTATTCCCTGATGGCTGTCTTATTCTGGATGTGAAAGGATGACTGGAGGATTCTGCCAGATAGCAGCTCACACACCTCACAGAGGGTCAGGAGATGGGGCGGGCTGTAGAGGAGCCGTTGCCCAGGGAGACCCAGCTAAGGCTCCTATCTTTGCCTCATCCTGGGAAGGGCCTGGGAATGTGTCGGGCAGTTGTTGTGTGGTTTACATGAAAGAGAAGGGTACTTTTCTGCCCAGGGGCAGGCAAGCCATTCTGGCAGGGAGAGAAGAATAGAGCTGTTGAAAGGGTATGCAGCCAAACCAGTTCCTGGCAGTAGGCTGACATCTCTGCTCACAGGTGTCACTACCCTTCTGGGATTCATGGATGGCTGACATCTAACAGGTGGTCTGAGAGGTGTGCTGAAACTCAAGATGGGTTTCCTGCTAGGGTCTCTACAATGCCTGAGGTGCCCCGTGCTTTCAGTGGGCAGAGTGGCTTTTTACTGGGCATGGACCAGGATATGGGTGTGTCTGTGGCTTGGGCTACAGTCCCTATGCTGCCCTCATCTGATGTCACAGACACAGTACACAAGCTCCCTGTCATCTGATATTGAGAAGCTGTTCTGCTCTGGGCTCTGCCCAGGCTTCCTAGAATCATACTTTCCAAAGATACAACTGACTTCTGACATCATGGGGTTGGTTGAGACCAAAAGACGTTATAGGGACTGTAATTGTCTGCTTGCACCTGAGAAGAGGTATACATAGGCAGGGTCTTGTGTTCCAGATAGTCCCCATCCGTCCTTCTTGGGCTGTGCTATGGATCCGAAGATGGAGACCGGGTGACAGTCATCGTCTCCCTTCCCTCTTAGTAGCTTTGGGCACACTGCTTCCTCACACTACAGTTCTGTTAACCTTCATCATAACCTTCAACATACAGTGATGAACTAGCTGATCTTGCGTCTAGAATAGGCTATCACTTTGCCTCTCAACCTCTTATTTCTGAAGCTTCTCCCCAGGGTCTTAGTGAGCCCCTGTTCCTTCTCTGTCCAGGTCTCTCTGTAAGAGACCTGCTCTTTGCTGGGTTAGGGACAGGCCTGCTTAAAGGTCTTGTCGTGTGGATAAGAATAATAACATCAGCAAACATTGGTTGAGTGCTTCATATTGTGCTCAGCATGGTACGTCATTTCACATGCATAACCTCTTAATTTTCCTGGCAATCCTGTGGGGTTCACACTATCAATATTATCCCTATTTTATATCAAAGGAAAGTGGGGCTGAAAAGTTACATGGTAGATGAGTGTATATTTAAGTACAGCTTCAGATGTCTTGTATCAATCCCTTTTCTGAAGTCCTAATTGTGGTACTTTCTACTAAATTGGGACAAGATGTCTTTGGGAACTGTGACCTGGACTAGGGACATCCCCTGTGTCAGAAAAAAAAAAAAACAAAGTCCTGTTTTTCCTCTGCTTTTTAACTACAGCAATCAATACAGAAGATTTTTGTGACCCCATAAGGTATGGGACTTCTCCCCACCAGCAAGCAGGCAGCTGATTCTGCAGCAGCAGACACCACCAGCACAGGCGTTCTCTAGCCCAGCATGGTTCAAACTGTCCGTTGAAGGTGGCATCACATCCTACAGGTCATCCTTTAGCTGCCAGTCTCAAGCTCCCATGTACTTTATGTATACTTTAACTGACCTGCTGTTAATTGGGTCCTACAAACTCCCTTAGGTTCAGTTAATGTGCTTGAATGGCACATAGAACTCAGAGAACATTTATGCTTACTGGTTTATTAAAAAGAATATTCTGAAGCATATAGATGAAGAGATATGTAGCAGGAGGTATGCAGAAAAGGTGTGTGATGCTTCCATGGCTTCTCCAGGTGTACCACCTTCCAGGAGCCCCTCTGCACATGCAGTACTCATCCTTTTGGGCCTTTATGGGGACTTGATGCGTAGGCAGAACTGAAGCATTGACAGCCAGATAGAAGCATGACTGTACCAGAAGATGGGATCTAGTGCTGACAGATGGCCTGTCTGCTGGTGTATCTCTTGACCTCTGGGCAGCATTTTTCCCTCCACCATAGGGGCAGGACTGTTCTAGAATGAGGAGGGGCTTATGACCTACTCTTGGTCAAGGTGGGTCAGAGAATTTCTTTATGGCCATTTCCAAGACAGAAAGGCAGAGGATTGGAGTCCTGTGACCTGCCTTGAGAAAGAGAAATTCTAGTTTCTGTGGCCTGTCTTGAGGGAGGAGGAGTTATGAGACAGGAACCATGATAAACCCCAAAATATATGTCACATCCTCCTACACATAGTATCAATTAAGCAGAGTTTCTTCCCTGTTTATTTCTGAACTTTCCATCACCAGAATTGGATGAGAACCTTCTGCCTCTTCCACCCACACCCCACCCACTACTTCCTGCTGAGCCTCAGGTTCCTAGGAAGAGTTTCTCAAACACACCTGTGGTAAGAAGGGCTGGGAACATAGGACAGAGGCTCCTTGAGAACACAGCTAGGATTATCTTTTTTGTGAGTTCCAGGGTAGGGCAAAGGAGCCGTCTGTCTCGGACAACCTTGATTTCCTGCACATACATGGAGCTGAGCCGTGGTAGGAAGTTTGCGCCTACCAGAGGGATAAGCTGGCACACACGCCAACTCCCCCGGCTGTCAGCATTGTTAGGTATTCAGGGCAGCTCTGCTTCTGCCGTCTGAATACAGCCTCAAGTACATTCTTGCTGCTTTGTAACAAAGTTGCCCTCACCAACTTTCACAGAGATGAGAATTCTGCAGCCACCAAATACGGGCCTTGGTCCTGTGTGGAAAGAGCAGTTTCACATATATAATTAACACGTTTCTTTGGATTATTAGCCAAGCATTTGCCTTGCACTGCACACATATCTAGAATTGGATTCCCTGCCTGAATGAAGAGACGGCACTGGTGCTTTCTTCCATAGAGCCCAGTGCATCCACTAAAGGAGCTGTGTTCTGAGATTCGCCATGTTGGGTGTGTACTGTGCTAAGCACCTGCTTTGTAGAGCAGGTGGGTCTGATCCAGATCTTACAAGCGTAAGGGGCTTTGGCTGGAAGGTGCCTCAGACCTTAGCAAGCTGTGTATGGGGTTGAATGTGGCCAGAGATATTCTCCTGGCATTCATGGAATCTCTGAACAGTCTAGGTGGTCAAGGAGAATGTGCTGTAGGACACAGAAGCCTAGCTGTTTCTGTGACAGGATGGTAGTTACCTGTGGAGCAGTGGGTGTGTGCTGCTGAGGAGTCAGGAGGCTGACACACAAATGCTCTCTTTTACGTGATTTTTTTTACCCTCTCTGAACTAGTTTTCTCCTCTTCTGTAAAATGGAACCGTAGCACATTCTCTGTCAGTAAGTGTGCAGGACTGTACAGAAGAGAAGAGTAGTTAAAACTGAGTCTGGAAGCAGTCCTAGTCCCATATCCTGTGTTCCAGGGTAGCACTGAAGGGCCCCAGAGGTCAGGCAAGAGCAAAAGAGGATGTGCCCAGGGCACCAGAACTGGGAGGCACTTCTCTGGAGTCTTAGCATAAGATCCTAATGAGGAGGTAATTGGCCAGTGGGATGGAGAGCAGCAGCCTGGGGCATCAAGAGAGGGGCTTGATAAAGGACCAAGAAAAGAAAGATGACCATGCAGGCCACACTTACTGGGATGGCAGAGAGTGGGGGAGCCAAGGACATGGAATTGTCCCTGGAGTATCATAGAATCCTCCAAGATATGTATAGCAGACACTTGACCGGGCCTCCAGGACCCGAAGCCAAAGAGGAGAAGAGTCTGGGGCTGGATTGTTAAATTCTGAAGTGCTGCCTGCAGGTGTTGCTGGAAACGGAGGAGGGTGCAGAAGGAATGCCGGTAGGGAGCTGTTGGGAATGTGGCATGGGTAGTATCAGGTTTACTCACAAAGGTTTAGCCTTAGGAGTAGCACCTGTGCCAGGGCAACTCTGGGCTCCAAGTTCCTTGTAGGGAGGAATAATGGTTGTTGGTATCTGATTGCTGGATCTGCCCAGCAGGCTAAGGAGCTCCCAGGGCAGGAAGAGGTAGAAAGACTTGAGGGCAGTTAAAACTGGATTTAAGACATAGCTGATGGGTGGAACTGGGGAGGTCAGGCATAACCATCAGGCAGGCTGGGAGGGGAGAGCAGGTTGGGTGGAATGGGGCTAATTGGAGTGTCTAGGTAAGTTGCGTAGAAGACAGTCCAGAATGACAAGGGCTACTGGGGCCAGGACCTCAGTTCAGTCAGTACCAGGTGCTTCTACAAGCCCTTACTGAGAGGCCAGCACTTACTGAGAGGCTAGAAGGGACCAATGCATGCTAGTGGACAGGTGCTCTCCCACCAGCAGGACCCCAGCAGAGACCAAAGAGAACAGCTCTGAGTGTGGTTCCACAGTCAGGCAAGCCTGGATTTAGAGAAACGGCAGATGCAAAGTAGAAACCCCCTTTCTCCACACTCTAAACTGTGTTTCTTGTGTTTAAGAAATATGTATGCATATCTGTGTGCTGTCTTTGTACAAATAGAAGTGCTGCTATATTCTTTGCTTTCATCCCTTGCTTAAATTACTGGCCCCATGGAGGAACCACCTAGTTCATTCTAATGGCTGTTTGGTATTCTGTTAATACGGTCTACCTGAATTTGGCTAACTGGACCCAATTGGTAGACATTGGGTGGTTCCTAGTTTGGGATTATTTTTGACATAGCCATCATCCTTCACATAGATCTCTGAACACTAGAACAGTTATTTCTGTAGGATCAATTCTAGCTGCAGATCAAAGTTGTTTCCCTTCCCTCAAATTCCCCTTTAAAGATTTTCCAGCTTACACCCCTAACAGTGTATGGGAGTTAACAGTGATGATAGCGACACGATGCTGTTGTGAGGATTAAATGAGCTCATGCGAAGCTTCCTTCCAAGTTCCTGCTGCACACATCTGCTCCGGTGGGGCTTAGGGCAGGGGTTGCCTTGCAAATTGGATCATTCTGGGCAGCATAAATGAGGGGCTAGATCGGAGGTGAGAGCGTGTAATCCGTTATGTGAGAGCTGCTGCGTACCTGCTGTGTGCCAGACACTGGAGCAGCGGTAGAGCAATGACCCAGGCTTTCCCTGCCCTGGTGGGGCTGATAGTCTAGAGTGAACGGTCCCTGCGTTGTGGTAAGTGCTCTCAGGCTCCTGCTGCTCCAGGTTCCCTCTGACTGGGTCTCTCTCTCCCCTGCCTGCCCCCTCTCGCTGCCGTCCAGTGTACGTGGTGGAACGGGAAAGGAAGACAGAGATGGACGGGTGTCAGGCAGCCTTGGCTGCGTGTTGGGCTACACTCTGCTGCTGCTGCCTCCTGGAAAGTTTGGACTGAGCAGCCGAGACCAAGTGTTTCCTGCAGTGCTTGCCACCTCCTGTTACTACAATAAACAACTAAGAGTTGAAAATTTTCAGTTTTTTCTTTCTTTGAAAAAAATTAACCTGGAGACTTTTAAAATCTTAGCATCTATAATAAATGTGAAACACTAGTGTATTTTTTGTCTGTTACTAGTGACCTTGAACATAGAAATAAGAAAATTTGAAGCACTCAAGAAAGAAGTCAAGGCAAGAGGATCTTACGTTTGAGGCCAGTTTGGGCTACATGTATAGCGAGTTTGGAGCCAGTTGGAGCTACAAAGGTCCTAGTTGTAGATAGACAGCCTGCCTCATAATTTTGCAGTCATCCTGTCGTGTCCCTCTCCTCCCCCACCCCCTTAATTTGAAATGGGATTTGCTGCCTGCCCAGTTCTCATGTACGATAATGGGCTAGCTTCACGAATCTGGTATAGTAAGAGCCCTCCCCACCTCTAGGACATGCATAAATACATACTTTTTTTTTTCTTTTTTGAGGCAAGGTTTCACTATATATCCCTGAATGGCCTCAGACTCTGGACAATCCTCCCACCTTAGCTTCCCAAGAGCTGGAATTACAGGCATGTGCCACCACCCCTGGCTTGTGTGGTGCTGGGGAATTGAACTCAGGGCCTTGTGCTGATTAGGCAAGTGCTCTAACTGCTGTGCTATTCCTCCAGGCTCCGTATACCTTATTTTTCATATTTTTTTTCACTGTTCACCATTTATTCTTTACTCTGATGTGGGGATTCTAGTAATTTACAGATCCTTCTTGCAAGATTCTTCTTGCAAAATAGGAACTTTCTTTTGCTCTCCTGTAATTCTGGCGAAGACTGCCATGAATTGAATATATGTTAGTTCCTACAAAAAGAAAAAAAAGTTTGGCCTTGATTGGAATGGCATATAATCTATAGAATAACTGGAGAAAAGAGTTGACATAAAACTGTCTTCCTGTAAGTTTCCTCCCAGATTATTTTTGAATTATATTCTTAAATTTGGTCTTGTGATTTTCTTCATATAGCTCTCAATATCCTTTATTTTTAAAATTTGTTTTCTTCCTAGGTAATTATAATTTTAATGCTATTGTGGATGGATTTCTTCCTTAAAACACTGTTTTTTTACTCAGTGGAAATAACTT
Organism: Ctenodactylus gundi; assembly: GCA_004027205.1. NCBI lineage: Eukaryota > Metazoa > Chordata > Mammalia > Rodentia > Ctenodactylidae > Ctenodactylus > Ctenodactylus gundi. The sequence goes on along the minus strand of PVKB01000945.1, from coordinate 492,493 downwards.
CTTAGTCCACTGAGGTCACAGACTAGGAAATATTAGCCCAGTCTTTTGTTACAGCATTGCACTGAGGTACGTTGGCTATGGAGCAGTTCCTCATTGCACCCTGTATATGCTGCGTGGGAGCCACTAGCCTGCTCCCAGCAGGTACTGACGCCCAAGCAGGAGAGAACATGGTTCAGTGTTGTATTGGGAACTAATGAGAAGTTGCACTCAGCTTAATTTTAAGGGATTTTGACCTTTATCCTATGAGTACAAGGAAACCATTGGTGGGTTTTAGGCAAAGAGGTTATACCAGAGATGCAGTTTTTAAGAGATGCCTTTGGCTTCTTAGTGGAGAATTATTTGGAGAGAGGCACAGATACATGTGATGAAGAAAAATGAAAGCATTGGAGATATTTGGAAGGAAAATCAACACGACCTGGTGATGGATATGCAGATTGAAGACTCAGGGATGACTGGGCTTTCGACTGGAACTGGATGCCTTGATGATGTGTTCAGAGGTTGGGAAAATAGGGAAAGGCTTCTTTTGTGTGGTGGGGGGGGGTGGAAAAATCATTTTGAACTCTGAACACCTGGGTAATTTGAGGTATCAAGATGTCTATGTCATCTGAGTGAAGATGTCAGGTGAGCACTTGTATGTATGCCTGCAGTGTAGTAGAGGGTTGGGTTGGAGGTAGAAATAGGGAAAATCTTGGCATGTCAGTGACAGATACTCAGATCAGGTTGGGTAGAAATGATTGGAAAAGAAAAGGTGCCAGCATCAAGCTAAGCTTATGGATTCTGCATGCATTCAAATATAACCTGCAAGAGTCAAAGCAGGAGAATGAGGTGTTCAGAGAGCTGAGTGAAGACATTGTGAGGAATTACTGGCATCAGGTGTTGCTCAGGATTAAATAAGAACACTCACAGATGCCTGTTAGCTGGAGTGGTGCTTCACTCCTATAATCCCAGCACTCATGGAGGCTGAGGTAGGAGAAATGCAAGTTCGAGCCCAACCTGGCAGCTTAGCAAGAGCCTGACTCAAAAAAAAAAAAAAAAAAAAGGGGGAATGAAGCTCAGTGTGAAGTTCCTGGTTCCTGGTTTCAACCCCCATTTTAAAAAAAACCTTTGGAGTTCGCCACAATGTTTTTAATGACAGCAATGAAGATAGACTTTTGTCAATGAAGGACAAAGAAGGAAAGAGAAGACTGGGGCTAGAAGACAGGGCTCCAACCTAGAGGAAGGCACACGTTTATGTAGACATTGAAATAACAGCTCAGAGGCATGAAGGCCAGGAACCATTGGTTCACTGGAGAAGTACCTGCCATAAAACAGTAGTCCCCAACATTTTTGACACCAGGACTGGTTTAGTCGAAGACCATTCTCCCAAGGACAGGCCATAGGACGGAGGTACTTGTTATGTGGTAGGTTATTAGAGGACAGCTTCCACATGGTGAGCAGCAGCCTTAGAACTTAATAGGAGCATGCTGACGGGGTAGAGCTTCACTTGATATTCATCTCCTGCTCACCACTCCTCTGTCCCAGTGCCCTGGTTCTTCCAAGGCCACAGGCTATACCTGTCTACAGTCCTGGGGCCCAGAGGCCCCTGACATAAAACACTGAATTCCTCCCTACTTTTTATGGAAGCCCGGGGACCTGAGTAATTAATACATATGAAAGCTTCTGATAGTTCAGAATTTTCTAGTTTAGTTGTCCAGTGGAGATTTAGGGTGGAGAGTTTCACCCTGGAATGTCATTCTGGGATACTGCCTTGCAAACAGAACCATCAGGGTGTAACTGCTGTGAAGATTGGAAGGTACTATAATTTTGAGTAGTATTCTATTGCATAGGATTCCATTGTGTGGAGGTTTATTCATTTACCTGTTGAAGGACTATTTGCGTTGTTTCCATCTTTGGGCAAATGAATATAACTGCTATAAACATTATTATACAGGCTTTTGTGTTAAGATAAGTTTTCATTCTCTGAATACCCAGGGATGAAATTTCTGGATATGACTATACTATAAGAAACTCCTACTGTTTTTCAGAATGGTGGTAGCATCTTGAATTCCAGTTAGCAATGAATATAAATTCAGTGCTCTGAGTCCTCATCAGTACTTGATATTGTATTTTTTTATTTTAGCTATTCTGATGTGTATGTATTCATGGAGCTCTCATTTGCATTTTCTTATATTTTTTTAAAGAAAGGGTCTCACTAAATTGCTCAAAGTGAGCTCAAATCTATGATTCTCCCGCTTCAGCGCCTCCCAGAATGCTAGGATAGTGTGGCTTGCCCAAAATTGAGTTATTTTCTTATTGTGGAATTTTGAGAATCTATATCAACAAGTCTGTTGTTGGATATGATTTGCTTGTCTTTTCATCCCCTTAACACTCTTCCACAAAGCAGAGATTTTTCATTCTAAGTCTGGATTTTTGCTTTTTTTTTTTAATTTCTTCCGAGGGGATTGTACCCAGGGCCTTAATCATGCTAGTAGGCAAGCATACTGCCCCTGAGCTATATCCACATCCCTTCCTAAGTTTAATTTTGAGAGAGTCTTGCTATGTTGTGTAGGCTGGTTCAAATTTGGAATCCTCTTGCCTCAGCCTCCGAATAGCTGGAATTAACAGGAGTGTGTCGTTATTCCCAGTTCACTGTTCTTTTGTGGATCACATGAAACTAACCCTAGATCTGTTTCCTTCTAAGTTTTATTGTTTTTATTTTACATTTAGAGCGATGATCCATTTTGTATTAATTTCTGAATGAAAATTTAAGGTTTAAAATTGTTGAGTGATTTATTGTTTTGCATACCAATTCTTTTTCAACATCCTTTGATTGAAAAGACTGTCCGTAAGCAGGCACAGTGGCTCCTGTCAGTAATTGCAGCACTCAAGAGGCTAAGGGAGGAAGACTTCCTGAGTTCAAGGTCAGCCTGGGTTATAGAGCAAGACCCTGTCTCAAAAAAACAAAACAAAACAAAACAAAAAACAGGAAGAGAGAAAAAAGAGAAGACTATCCTTTTTCCATTAATTGCTTTTACATGTGTCAAACAGGTTAGACATCTACTGGCCTGTTAAAACTCTTCCATTCTTTTGGTCTAGGTGTCAGAATACAAATATCATTTGCCAAAATACCTTAATTATTTTACTTTTCTTGCCTTTCTGTAAATTTCATCTGTCTATAAAAATCCTGTTGATGTTTTTATTAAGCCATTGTGGGCTTTCATGGCTATTTAAATGAGTTTCTCATGCTTGTGTGCTGTGAGCTGTAATGACACAAGATCCCCTCCTCTATTTGTTCTGTTGCTATTTTGCTTGTTGTGGTTACCTGGGTGTCTTTTGAAGCTTAGTAGTAAATGAGCTGTGTTCATCCCCCGAGTGAGTTGGAGCAGCCATACAAATGACCAAGTTATGCTCAGAGGCAGGTCAACTATGACCACTCCCAGCCTTTGACTCCTCGGGTTCCCTCCTGAGCCCTCTGCCTCAGGGTCCCCATACCTGTCATGGGCCCATGGAACTCTTGTGCACTAGGCATTTCCAGGTTTTTCTTCCACATCTTCCTTGATTTTTTCTGCCTGGCCTAACAGCCCCATTCATAATTATTCCTCCAAAAAATTATATTAAGGGTATATGATATAATAAATTGCCTGCCTGCCTTATGCTTTAGTAGTGTTCCCTGAGATTTTTGGACTTCTCATACTTGTTAACCCCTTCTCTTATTTGGTCTTTACCATGACCCTAGCTCACACTCGTGGCTCCTCTAATCTGTTGTATGTGAGGCATGTACAGAAGGACTTCTAGAGGCTGAGTGGGGCGCTGAGGAATTGCTGGTTTTCGTCAGTTCAGTGTACATTTTTCCCATTACTGCCCTTCATTATCCTTCTTCCAAGTCTCCTAGCAGACCTCAGGATGAAAGAAAAACTGCTTTTGTTCTAAATATGAAGTTACTTTCTAAGGCATTTTGCTGCCTCCCTACCCCTCCCCCCAGGGATACCAGATTGCTTGCTAGCTTCAGCTTCTTGTATAGGAGCAGTGGGGCCATCACTCCAGGGTGCACTGTTGAAGATTCTACATGAAGCCTTCTTTCCTTCCTTCACCAAGAGGAAGGGTTATCTCTTCAGGTTATGTCCTTAGGTTTACAAAAGTAAAGTATTTGTTTTACTTAAAAATATCTGCTAGTCTTTCCTCTTACAAACTTAACTGAAAACATCCAGCTGTTGTGTTTCTGTGACTTGTACCCATCCCTGCATTCTTGTGGGGTGGCTGATGTGTCAGTTCTTACACTACCGAGCTCTAACCACTCAGCTGGCCAGTGAACAGGATACAGCAGTAACAGTGGACTGTATCAAATTATGAAAGACAGTTTTTAAATGCACTAGGTTATGTCACTGTTTAAGACACCCACTGATGAAACATTCCTGGTCATAAACCCAGAGCTTTCATTTTTGGCCTGTCTTACTGATCTTACCCTTCGTCCCCATCACAGCATCTTGCTTTGTTATTCCATGCAGTAGCTTTAAAACTGTCTTCTCATCCTATAATGGAAGAAGCAGAGGCATTTTAAAGAGGACAGACAACTTACCTCTGTGTACCCAGCTAAGGAAGAGCAGAGCCAGGAGTCTAGCTCAGGACTGCCCAACTCCCACTGGCTATGGGGAATGTGGACCCTAGTTTTAATCTCTTTTGTTAGTCATAGTTTTTTTTTTAATTGTTTTCTCTGTCTAACTGAAATAGACTGATACCTGCTGACCAAAAAGCATGGTCTTTACTAGACAATACCAGGCACTTCTGAACCTCCAGGCATGAGGCATGGTAGTTGGGTTTCACATGAGGAAAACCGGCACTCACTCCTGCATTCTCTCCCAAGGGCCTTGTTCTTCGGCATGGCATATGCTCATCCAGCAGCCTGTCTTGGGAGGTGGAGGTGAACGATGCTCACTCGCCTTTACTTTATTCTGGACTATGGGCAGAAAATGCTGTCAGCCTCCTCATCACATTTCTAAAATGTCCCTCATTGCTTTCCCTGTCCCAGAAAAAACCCACCAGACTGCAGGTAGCTAACTCCCCAGAGAATTCAGTTTTTTCTTTGAGCTACATTGAAAACGTTTTGCTAGATTTTTTGACATTCAGTTTTGTACTGAACACACTTGGCTTTTGTTTAAAAAAATATATATTTTATAGTCTTTAAGATGTCTTCTACTTTACCATCCTCTAGGTTCTTATGTTCTTCTATGAACATCAGTGTTTGGTGACTTAATGCTAGTGGTAGATTCATCACACCTAGGAAAACTTGTTCATGTGTGTGTGAGGTTTTTCTTCCTCCCTTTATTAAAGCTATGGAAATGGATGTGTCATTCTACCCTCTGTAGGCCCTGAAGGACCCTAGCTAAGGCTGTGTGCCTCAGTTCCTCCCCATCATACACAGCCATCTTTTGCCTGGCCCCACGAGTGGCCATACTTCCTCCTTCCCCTTTTCTGGGAGCAGCTGTGTCTCACTTGGACTGCCAGTTCCTTTGCCTTTATCACCCGGTAATGATTTGAGCCATATTTACAAGTAACAACCCAAGTACAGATTAGCTAGTTATTCCTTCCTTCATTCATACCCATAACTAGAAAACCTAAACTCAACACTGGCAGTTAGAGTGCCTGCCTAGCAAGCACAAGATCCTGGCTTTGATACCCCAACACCACATAAGCCAGGCATAGTGGTACTCGCCTGTAACCCCAGTACTTGGGAGGCTGAGGCAAGAGGATTGCTCTGAGTTCAAGGCCAGTCTGGGCTAATAGTGAGGTCAGGACCAGCCATGACTTCAGAGCCAAGACCCTGTCGAGAGAGAGAGAGAGAGGGAGGGAATGTAGACTTTTCATTGCTTCTGTAGGATGTCACCACACTGTCACTCATAGGTAAGTCATCTTCATTCCAACCAGGTCCTGCCAGATACTTCATCTTTGTTTTTGTCGCAACAGCCCTCTTGAGGATTACTTTTCTCCCCATTTTACAAGTGAGAAGATGGGAGCAGAGGGAAGCTGTAACTAGTTCCACCCCACATGGCCTACCAGTGGCAGTCAGGATTGGAATGCTACACAAGGGAGGGGGAAAGTCTTGACAGAGATCTTTCGCAAACCCAGCTTCTGACCACCACCACCAGGGGCCTTGCACTTGTTCTAGGCCAGTGTACCCATCCACTAGGCATGTGGGACTTTGAAATTCACTCCATCTCCCAGCTTACTGCTGGACAAGGTCATTCTCAGTTGACGGGCTTTGACCTCTAGGGCACACTGTGGAACAGGAAGAGGTCTAGTCTTGACGTCACACAGTGACAGTGACTTTGGAGACGAAGCCTTTCACTTCCTCAGTGCGCAGCCACATCTTGGGTCCCATGCAACCAAGCTGCTGTTTGGTTTGAAGTGTGCCACCCTAGTGTGCAGAGAGCTCTGGGCTAGACTGTAGGAGGGTACGGTGACAGGTCAAGAGTTACTATAATTCACTGTGTGAACTAGGTCAGGTTACTTCTCTTCTTTGAGCTCAGCATCCTCTTCTTTCCAGAATAAGGCTGAATAAACCTGCAGCTCTTGTTCTGAAAAGGTATTTGTCCCAGTACGTACAACCAGTACTCTCCTAGGGGTCCCAGAAGCTGCAGCCCAAGGATAGGGATTTAGGTGGTGAAAGTGTAATCCTCCTTAGGTTGACACAATTTGTGCAGATGTACTTAATTGTTGTCATTTTTATCTAAGAATAGTGCTATGAGTTTATAGAATTGGAGGTTGGTGGGGCTAAAGAGCAAGCCGACCTTGTAATCGAGCTGGGGTGGGGAGGTAGAACGGCCTGGGTCTCATCCAGATCACTCACCCACTCACTTGGGGCTCCCTCGGCTTCATCATCCTGTCAGATTTAGTGTGGGCCTGGGATAGCTGCCTCTCTACAGTATGGTGGCAGCCCTCCTTCGGAAATCTAGGAACAGGAACCCACACACAGGCTGTCACCCTTTCTACATCAATGCGTGTGAACATGCACTTGTTACGTTGAGAGCAGCAGACTGCGTGATCAGTCAAGCTAGCAGCAGTCAAGTCCCCATCTGGTCTACCTTGGGGTGGGCATCTCGGGACACTGAAGCAGGGAGGACAGAGATCTGGGCAAACTGGTCTCTCCTGACTTCGCATTACAGAAAAGACCATGAGGCCAGAGCTGGGTCAGCAAAAGATGGCTTAAGGAGTGGGCAGGCAGAGGAGACTTGGAGGCTGGTAAAAGCCTAAGCTCAGCAGGCAAGGGCAGCTGCTCTTGCAGACATTTACTTCTATAGGGGAAGAGGAAAGCAGACGAGATCCCTAACCTCTCCAGCCCTTCACCTTCAGAGTCCAGCGTTCAAATTACAGACCTCTTTTCTGCCCAGACAAACCCTGGAAGCATGGAAATTGGGTTAGTTGCCCTTACCGTTCCTAGCTGTTCTCCGCACGTTGGCCTTCGCTGGCAGAGTAACTTACCTGGTGCTCACCAGGCTTGAGCAAGTACCTTTGACACATTTTCAGCAGTGAAGCCCCATCATGCTGAGTAGTAAACAATCCCACTGTACACGGACATCCAAGGCAGGCAGACTGAAACCCGAGCAAGCTTTATGTACTCTGCTTCTGCATGCAGGATGTGAACCCCTTACGCTGTCCTTTGAGAATTTACTCTGAAAATGCTTGAAGATTTCTCTCTTCTTTTCCACCTCTTCATCTGCACAATAGCAAGGCTACTCTGGTATCCTCTGAGACCTCCCAGGAGGCTGGCTGGCCGGCCTTCCTCTGTTGGTGTAGATGCTCAGTATGGTCAAGGTCAATTGAGGCAACAGGTTCTCTTGCTCCTGGCAAAGCTGTCGTCTCCACTGGTGGCACTTCTCAGGAGGTACCCTGCCCATGGGAGGTTGAGGGCCAGCTTTCTGGGTGCCATATCTGAGCCACCTTGGGCAAAGTACAGCCTCCTCACTCCTTGTTGAAACTCCATGCTGATTCTTGCTGAAAGCCCTAGGCATCAGAACCCTCTGAAGGGCCCAGGCTGTGTCTGCCTCTCCTCAGCTCCCTTGAGTCAAGACTATACAGATGCACTCAGAAGTGTACACAAACAAAAGGACCAAATGAGAATGTATTACCACATCAGAGCATTTGATTAATCATTTAAAAAGTCTGAGTTGTGCAGGTAAAAGGTTTTAGATACCAGGCTGCTGGAGAACTAGAGCTGTCACCCGAGAAGGCCTCAGCTCACATTTCTTGAAGGTCACCTCTGCCCTGCTTCAGCTGCCCGGAACTGTGTGCCCAGAACCAGGCTTCAGAGCGGTCTGTGTGAATGGTGTTTCTAGGGTTGTACAGTGTAGCCAACAGTTCACAGTTTGACGTGTCTGGAGGCCAGAGTTATACTGGGCCCTGGGAGGCTTGGAAAACCCCAGGGCTTGATGGGAACGTAGTTGCCTACGGGAGGCTGCGTCTCTCCCTGGATCTTCTATCTCTTCTGCTTCTAGCATGAAAGTGAGAAGGGAGTGATGGCTCAGCTCCTCCTGCAGCTGCTCAGCTGCTCAGCACCGGAAACCCAAGGTTTCCCTGGGCCCTTCTGACATAGTTAGCCTGCACATCCCCCCAAGTCGCTGCGTGCTTGCTTTCCTGTCCTCCCTCCCCTTAACTCCTGTATCCCTGTGACACATCTCTAGTGTCTGCGCCTCTGCAGACCCCACACTTGGCCAAGACTAGGAATACTGAAAGTTGTTTGAAAGTAACTACAGTCTTGCAAGAGAAGCAGTGAAGGGATCCCTGGACCTGACCCCCACCCAGCTGAAGTCTCCCTGGGAATACAGTCCACTTGGTCCCTTCTGGCCTCTTATTAGGGAAGAGAATGCTACCACAGGCTGAGGGATGGGAGGCTAGCGTTTTACTGATGTGAATGAAAGCCAGTGGTAAGGATCCTGCAGCTTTTGTCCCCATACTGACCACAGGAGGGCGCTTGGTCTCCCAGAAGGAGCTAGAATGGCAGGCATGACAGACACCAGAAGGTCCTCGCAGGCCAGGCGCTGAATGCTGATCTTGCCGAGAAGGGCACCACCTGCTCCCACCCCTACCCATTGCTGATGAGGTTTTTTTTTTTTTTTTACTTTTTTAAAAAAAAATGTATTTCACTCACAGAAAATACAGTGTGTGTGTCTATACCTTTTAACATCTTTTAATAATCATGGCTCTGCCCCCCTTTTAATGCTCTGCTAGGTAATAAAAAGAGGCAGTTGTCAGGACAACCCATCTGCTCTGGATGTGGAACACCTGGGTTATTCAGTGCATAGTCCTCTAGCTAGCTTCAGGTACCCAGGTGGCAGATCCCAGGACCCAGACAGCACAAAGTGCGTACTTGACTGGCCAGTCAGGGCATCATGGAGTTTCTAGGCAGAGGCTCTCACTGTGAGGTGACAGGGTCAGGGGTAGAAAAGGCAGTAAGGTGCGTAAGATTTGCCATTTCTGACCCCCACCCCCAGATGTATGAAGAGCTAAACAAGTCACCCTCTGAGTGACTTGAAGAGTGAAATCACCTTGACCCCAGCCCTGTCCTCCCAATAGTTGAGGCTGGGAGGTAGAGGGTCTGTCATCAGAGGATTAAAGAGGGCGGAGTCTCATGGTTCTGTGGGAAGCACGTGCTGAAGGTTTGTGAGGAGTATGTGGGACTCACCCGTCATATTTGACATAGACCTCAAGTTTGAAGTCTTTTTGCTCGCTGCTACTTATCTCTAACCTCTGTCAGCGTTGCCTGAGAGTAAGGAACTCAAAGTCCCTGGTCATGCAGGTTTCTAAGAATATGATGTGAAATGATCCCTAGCAAGAATGACCTGGGCTGAACTGGAGGAGAAAGTTGGGGGAAGCAGCACTAGGACATTTTGTTTTCCCAGCTCAGCTGCTCAAAGTTTAGTGGTTCTGGCAGCAGGAAGGGCACGACTGCTCCCTCAACCCTGTCCCTGGGGCCGAGAGAGCTGGATCGAAGGTGAAGCGTTGGGGAGACAGGTGTCCTATGACTGCCCCAAAGAGCAGTTGCGAAGATTACACGGCATCACGTGGAAAGCCCTGGGATTGGTCCTGGCACTTACAACACCTCAGTAAATGGTAGCTAGAGACCACGGGACCTGTCACAGCCACTACACTTGCCAGAGCTCTGGCCTGTGGCCTGGGGAAGGCCAGAACATGAATCAAAGTGGCTATTTCTAGAGCTGGCAGGGAGGAGCCCTGCTGTTCCAGACAGAAGAGCCAATCCCCTGACAGGGAAGATAGGGGAAGGGATTGTTTGAGGGGCTCTGCAGGCAACTGTGTTTCCCTGTCCAGAGCTGCCTATGCAGGGCCAAGGGAAGCAAGGCATGTGGACAGATCACGCGAACAGATGAAGATGACACCCTACCTGGGCTTTCCTCCTGCAGTATGTCCAGGCTGCGGTGGGGTGGGAAGGGCTCTGGCAGGGTGACAGGACTATACTGTATCCCTAGTCACTGCATATTCTTCCTGGTCCCTTTTCTACCTTAGTTGCGCTTAAGCAGGCCTGGCTCACCAGACATTTTAGGGCCATAAAAGCCTGGGTTCCCATCGTGCCCTGCCTCTCTGCCTGATCATGTGTTAGAGCAAGAGAGAGCCTCTTGAATGAGCCTCAAGTTCCCTACCAATGCAATGGTGTTGCCTACCAGAGGATTCATGTGAGGACGAAATTGGAAATATACCTCAGTAAAGCCTCCAAATAAGTCACTTCTCCCCTTTGGTCATGCTTCTGTGATGGTGGGTCATCTCTCAGAACACCTTTGCCTGCGTTGTTGAGTGTAGCCAGATAAAAGTGTGTTGGGACAAAAACCTGTATCCCGATCTGGGTATGGTGGCACATACCTATAGTCCCATACCTATACTCTGGAGGCTGAGGCAGAAAGATCAAGAGTTTGAAGCCAGCACGGGCAACTTGGCCAAGCCCTGTTCTAAAACAAAAGATCTTGTTTCTCCTGAAAGATAGAAAAGGAGTCTCTGTAGATGAGGGCCACTAATACAAGGGGAGGACTTAGGATAGCTCCTTACTAAGCCAGCACATTCTAGCCACAGTGACAACTCCAGAGAGGAGTTGCCAAGAGAGAAAGTGCAAAAATAGACACAGAATGCCAAAACAGAATTGAAAGAAAAATCGCCAAAGGACTGACTGGTCTAATTTGTACAATTCGTGCATTTGTGAGCTTTGCAAAAGTTTGAAGACCTGACTGCTTTATGAGTTTGATGATGGCTGTTTTGAGGTTTTTAAGAAATACTGGCTACCGATTGACTACTGGCCATTTGGATTAAGTATTTTGGAAACCATACTTATGGGAAGAGAAGCTAATACCTGCAGACATTGGTTAAGAAGTAAAAGGTGGTGAGGGGGTCGTTTATGACCAGTGGACTTGTTTAGCACTGATGTCCCTCTCATTCTGAGGAAAAGCAGAGTGCCACTCAGGAGGCCAGCCATCCCACTTGACCAGGTGGGCCTCCGAGTCACAATGTAGTATAGGGCAGATTCTGCAGTTGTGTTGTACCCAGATGAGGGAGGTCACCAGGGTTCCTAGTTCTTCCATTAAAGCCCTCCTTTTTTTGAGACACGGTCTCACTCTGTTTAAAGTCCTTTTTTATGATTTTAATTCCTTAAGGAAAAGTGATTTTTATCTCTCTATATCTCTTATAAAAAGAATTATACAGTGATTACATGAATTAAAAATTATTAAGTGCTTTGGTATTGGCTGGCCCCAGGAAGCATCCTAAACACTGTTAGCTAGTATTATTGGTGTTCAAATAAAGAGATCAAGTGGCAGAAACACTGCTTAAGAAATCAATGTAAGCTCCAGGTATAAATTGTCCAGTGGGAGTCAATGGCATTTGCAGTGTTTGAAAAAAGAAAAAAGAAAAAAATAAAAGTACAAGCTGGAAAAAAAATTTTAGTTCCTGTTGCTTTCACTTTTCAGTGATGGCTCAGCCGTATCGAAAGAGATGCCCCATCCCCAGTTCCTTTGGAGGGTAAGGAACATAATGTGCCCTGGCTTATCAACCAGCTAGGATTCACCAACTCTGGCTTGACATGGGGCCACTGTGTAATTTCTCTTGTATTCTTTCCTGGGAGGATGAGAATGCCCACAGTCAGAAATGGCAAAAAGAAGGAAAACAGCTGAGCTAAAACCACTTCTCCTCCATTCATGGCAAGAGCAAAAAGGCTGATCTGATCAATGTTTTTTGCCGGCTGCAGCCCTCCCTTGCTTCTGAGAGGCTCTGTAGGACTGAGGTTGGCACCAGCTCATTCTCACCCTCCTTCCCTCCAGTGTATGTGGTAGAAGACCAAAGAAGAGACGACTTGGGTCCATCCACCTGCCTCACTGCCTGCTGGACTGCTCTCTGTTGCTGCTGCCTTTGGGACATGCTCACCTGATCAGCCCAACACCCCTGCCCTGTCACCACCTCCCTTAGGTGTCCTGCCCCCCATCTCTTCTGATTGCTGTAATAAATGATTAGCTCTGCGCAGACACCTCTACCTTCAACACTATGGAATTCTAGGTTAGCGATGGTTGCTGCTGTTTAATTCAGTGACTTGATCTTTTTAATGTTAAAAATCCATTTCTTATTGATCTTTAACAAATGTGCTAAATGACTTTGCTTTTATTTTTGGCCAAAGGCTTAGTTATGAAATATATATTTATAAAATTTAAATTATACATTCAAGGTAGTGGCATGTATATGTAACATACCACTGAATGATTTCTCTGCTCACATCCTGTATGTTTCAATAAATTTTTCCAAACTCACTTGTTTTAATTATTCCAGCTAATCTGAACTGCCTTAGGTGTGTGCTTCTGTGCCTTCTGGACTTTATTTTTTTTAACCATTTCTGACTACTCACCTGCTCACTAAGACCTATAAGAGGTGGGCACTTCAACTCGTGGCTGCTCTCCAGTGCACATGGGCCTCTTTCAGTTTTTCATCCTGGTTACTCTACAACAGTGTGGATGCCATGAGGAAAGCAGACTCCAAGACCAAGTGTCTTTCAGCTCCTTGTTCCCCTTTTAAGTGGGCACAGGCAAGAACTTCATCAGCACAGCTCAGACTCACTTTTGCCCAGGTCCAAGGAAAGGAGTTTCCTGGTGTCCCAGGCCTGCTGTCTTGAAGCCAAGGATCCCACAGGTTCAAGACCCAAGGCTTCCTAGTCCTGCTGGATGCATGTGCCCCTTCCCTTCATCCTAATCTAGTTAGCCATACCACCCATCTCAGTTTTGGCCACAGGGTGGCGCTCCGCTGCCACAGAGCAAGTCAGACTTCCTGCAAGGCCAGAGACTATAGCTGGTGTCTTCCTGCTGAACTGTACCTACCAACCACCCTCAAAGGCAGTGCTTTGCGGACACTCATTTAGTTAATAGTTATTGCTTTAAAAATAACAATAAAGGCGTAGCTCGGCAGTTAGAGTGCTTGCCTTGCATGTACGAGGCCCTGGATTCAATCCCCTAGACACCACATAACTGGGTAGGGAAGTGCACACATACAATCCTAGCACTTGGGAGGCTAACGTAGGAATGCTTTAGCTTGGGCTACATAGGTCAGGACTAGCCTAGACTACAGAACAAGACTCCAAAAAAGGGTCATGATTTGGTAGCACTTTCTGTGTTTGTAATGTAAATATTCTTATGTGCCATGGCAGAGAAGCATACCACCAAGTGTGACCGCCACCAGTCAGACAGCAACTCCTAAATTCAAGAGCCTACATAGTGACCAGACATAGGAAAATAACTAGGAAGGGTTGAGTTTTAAATTATGGTCCTTGTTCTTAATTTATAAATTCATATACTTCAGAGTTTTTAAGTTTTTGTAGTAATGGGGATTAAATCATGGGCCTCACACAAGCTGAGTAATTTAGTTTTTATCAATGACTACGTTCAACAAATAGCTTTCAACAAAATTGCTGAAAACTAACTGGCTTTCCTGGGTGGGGCAAGACAGCTCCAGCACACCACTGCCCTGTGCCTCTAAAAGCCTCAGGTATGTGGTGTCCGTCCTGTGATACTCGCCAAGGGAGATAGCCTCAAAGTGCTGCTTGTTCTGGAACGTCTGGGAGGAAGCAGGGAAAGGAACCTCGAGGCTGACTGCCATAGAAGAGCCACGGTTCTGTTCACTTCACATGTGAACTCGCCTTTTTTCCTTCCTCTGCTGTCCCACACAGAGGGCCACAAGTCAGGGATCAAAGGACCAGAAAGGGAATGGAAGGCAAGAAAAAGGGAGCAGGAACTAAAGGTGATGCCACTGCCTCTCTTGCCACCCTCTCCTCACCCAGTTAAAGAAAAGCAGATTAGCCAAGTGGGACACACACCTTTTATTGGTCTAACTAGCTTGCCTGATAGCAGGCCTGGGCAGTTTCCCCATCAGCCCTGGTTCCCTCCTCCCTTCTGAGAGTTCATGGATCATCCCGACAGGAATATATTCCCTGGCAGAGGTGGCACACCGACCCAGGGGGGAAAGAACAGGTGGGAAAGGGGTCAGGGGGCGTAGAAAAGGTGGGGTGCTAGCTCATCCAGATAAAACGTCCATCTGAGCAAAGGGAGGCTGTCACCTGACAAAGGCTCTTTACCCCTGCCAGGATGGGAGAGGATGGGAGAACAGCATGCCTGTAGACCCTCCTACTGTGCCCTTCGTGCCATCAGCATCTCCCGAATATTGTCCTCAGCTTCCTTAACACTCCGCTCCAGGTAGGACTTTTTTTGCTGCAATAAGAAAAAAAAGGTTAGAACCAGTATATCCAGGCCAGGCTGGCAGATGAGCTTTTATGTCCAAAGTGTCTCTGTGACTTCCAGGAACGTATTGTCAACTGGAAACTGGCTACATATACCTGCCCTCCAGTGCTCCCCCATCTGCCACCCCTGGGCAGACCCATGAGAGAAGAGGTGGCCCCATATAGGAGTCAGAAGTGCTTGGCGAAGGCAGGCAGTAGCACTCTTCTTTCAAAAGGAAGTGGCCTCTAAAAACAGGCATCTCAGGGCATGAAGTTACACCAAACACAAAGGCCAGGAAATTCCAAGACCGAGCTCCTCCCCGTAACAGACTGTCTCCTCTCAAGGTTTTCCATAACCTAGGCCAGGCACCCAAGTCACCAGTGTTACAGAGCGGACACTGTACACTGGTCTGTCCAGCCAGCCTCTAGGCTGCTAAGAGCACTCAGTCAGATCCCACGTCTAAGGCCAATGAGTCAGGGTGGAATCTGCTTTTCTAATGAAAATGCTGCTGCCAGGAATCCAGGACAATGACACAACAAGTAAAGCAGACCTTGGGAGCTATCTCCTACCCCCTCTGGATCCTAAATAAAAGCTCTCAACTTAGTCTAACTTAACTGCTTTCAGAAGCTACATCTGAGCCAGGATTGCAAAAGATTAGTCAAAGGAAACCATCCTATGTGTGCATTATTTGCCCTATGCTTACAAGATAAGTATGGTAGTTTTACTTCTGGACTATGCTCTGAGGATAAAGTTGTGGCTGTGTTCCCACCTTACCGACATGAAATGAAGGCTCATTTTTGGAGAAATACTAGTTATGTCCTCAAGGAACATTCAAAAGTATGCCCTCCCAACGTGCATAGGACAGAAGCACACTGGGGCGGTGACATGGCTCAGGCAGCCCAGGCACTCCCACCGCCTTGCCTCTTCACCAGAGTGCCGTATGCCCCCAGGGAAGGGCAGGGGTGGAGGGCAGCACCGCCTGCTGAGAGGCCTCCTCTGCTTGAACTGACTGCCAGCACTGAGATGGGAAAACTCAACTTACTCCTCATGGCCTTCACCCTCAAACATCTCCCTGAATTTACCTTCTCCCGTTCTCTACCCAGATACTTATGAAATGATACATTATGAAGTTTTCCTTACATTAGTCATGTTGTCACAGCCAAGGTTCTGACTCCTGTCTGTCCTTCCCAACTTCAAATTTCCTCACAGCTAGAACAAACCTCAACTCTCATCTCCCGCCTGCCAATCTGCACGCACTCCCTTACAACTGAAACTCCATAAAACTCACAGTGACCATGGTAACAATTCAGTGGCCACAAATGTATACTGTTGCTAAGGAATTTTGTTTAATTACATTGCTAAGCCTGATACAGTCCTATCATTGTGATAGAGTGGGAACTTGAACTTCCTTTGATAAACAACCCTTAGACTTTGAGTAAAAAGAGGCACATACTAGTAACTCGTGACACACCACAAAAGAATGTACACGCACTAGGTGTTGCACAGAAGGGAGTAATGACCAGATAGTGAGTGCCACACATTACCCGGTCATCTTTAGGCCCAGTCCCATGTGAAGGTAAGAGCTGGCATGGTGGAGAAAGAAAGGTTCTCCTTTGCCATTGCCAGTGCTGCAGGACCCAGCTTTGCTCATTTGATCTCTGCCCACTTGCTGGCAAAACCATCAACTCTGAACGTGAGGAAAGCCTTTCTACCATACTACCCAGGCCTCTGGCCAAATTCAGGTTATAATTCTCAGTTTTAAAAATTATCACTAATATCCCTTCTATCTTTTGCTTTTATGAATTTTACCATTTTCATATGTTAAAGATCCTCAAGTTTCAAAATATAATGTAAATAAACTTAATTTGTTTTTAAGTTTTTAACTAGTTTAAAAACTAGGCTAGAAGTGTAGATCCATGGTAAGAGTGCTTGCCTAGCAAGCACAAAGGTCCTGGGTTTGATTTCCAGCACGACATAAGATGGACATGTTAGCCCATGCCTGTAATTCCAGCATTCGGGAGCTTAGGCAGGACTGCTCTGTGTTCAAGGCCAGCCTGGGCTACACGTTCAGCTTGGGCTACAGGGTTAGACTCCACCTCAAAACTTAATGGACAATTCTTTTAAAAAAAAAAAATAATTCCAACAGATGGGGCATCCACAGAATAGTGGAACCTCTTTTATAATGATTTCAATAGATCCTTCCTCATCTCCCACTACCTCTAAGTCCTGAAGATGCTCAGTCAAACCCAGGCCAAGACACCTATTTTGGGTTGAACTGTACCTCACAAGGGACATGCTAAAGTTCTAATACAGAGTGGGTAATGTCCGAGCTATAGACAGGCTGCAAAATCATTTGGTCAAACCCTCACCAAGTGAGAGGCAGTTTCAGCTATCACAGCAGAGGCAAATTTTGTTTTACCAAATACATAGCAGGCTAATTCTTAGGTTAATTTTTGTATGGATGTTATTAATAACAAAATGGCCCTTGGGAGAAGAAATAACTCCCCTTCTGTTCTAATCCCTGATACCTGCGGTACATGAACATGACCTTAGTTGGAAAGAGGGCGTCTACAATATAACCAAATTACTCCGAGCGCACATGGGATTAGGGTGGTTTCGAATTCAATGCTGAATGTCCCTGTAAGAAGGCCACATGAAGATAGGAAAACACACACAGAGATAGAAATGTCATGTGTTGACAGAAACCAGTGTGCTTTATCCATAAGAAAGCTAGAAGCAAGGGAAGATTCTTCTCCAAGCCTTGTAGCACATTCATTTTGGAATCTTAGCTTCCAGAAAGGGAAGAGAAAATATTTCTGTTCCCTTTAGCTACCAGTCTGAGTAAGTTGTGACACGGAAAATCAACACAGCACCTGAAATGAGGTATATCCCTT
This sequence comes from Ctenodactylus gundi, assembly GCA_004027205.1. NCBI lineage: Eukaryota > Metazoa > Chordata > Mammalia > Rodentia > Ctenodactylidae > Ctenodactylus > Ctenodactylus gundi. Next base: position 474,876 of record PVKB01000945.1, on the reverse strand, counting down.
ATCACAAAATCCTTCTCAAGGCTCTTTCAGACCCAAAGAACCCTAACATGCTGTAGCTAAACCACATACAGAGACCTAGGTAAGTGTCTCTAATGTGATATGTTGGATCAAACTTACTCTAAAAATGAATGTGGTAGAACTGACACAAACACAAATGAAGCTGTTAGAGAGGATAAAGAAAAGTAAGGACCCAATGATTAATCATTTTCCTCTTTGAATATCCATAGTTTATTGCTACAACAATTAGTCAAGTCAGAAATTCTGCAGACTCTAGTCTTTCCCATTTCTGTAAATGACAGCTCCATCCTTGGAATGGCTCTAGACAAAAAATCTTTCCTTTACACTCAATATCCAACAAAGCAACAAAAATCTATTAGCTTTTAGCCTTGTCTCAAAATATATCCAGAATCTGACCCTAATGAACAGCTTTCTGGTAAGTCTTTCTTCTGCTCTGGACCTGTCAATTCCTTCTCTACACAGTGGCCAGAATGATCTTTAGCCCTCTAAACCCAGCCAGGTGGTACAGGCCTGTAATCCTAGCACTCTGAGAGGACGCGGTAGGAGGATCATAAATTTCAAGCCCAGCGTGGGTAACTTAAGAGATTTAGCAAGATCCTATCTCAAAACAAAAATAAAAATAGGTGCTGTAGCTCAGTATGAGGCTCTGGGCTTGATCCCCAGTAACACACAAAGGTCACACATACATTCTCATTCTCTCTCTCTTTTCTCTCTCTCTCTCTCTCTCTCTCTCTCTCTCTCTCTCTCTCTCTCTCTCTCTCTCTCCTCCCCCCTCCCCACCACCCCAGTGGCTTCCCATCTCAGAATAAAAGGCCAAGATGTTTTGTCTTTGTGTAAGGTGCTAAAACAAAATGTTATAGACAGGGCAGCTTACAAAAACAACAGAAATTTACTGCTTACAGTTCTACAGGAGGCTGGTCGGTCCAAGATTAAGATAAATTCAGGGTCTGGTGGTAACTTATTTTCTTGTTTATGGGCGGCACCTTCTCCCCTGGCCTCACACGATGGCAGGGCAAATAAGCTCTGCTAGTCACTTTTACAGAGGTATTAATCCCATTCAAAGGCTCCACCCCTATGATCTAATCTCTCTCACACACACCCAAAGACCCCATCTCCTAATACCCTCACCTTAGAAGTTAGGGTTTCAAAGTCTGAATTTGGAGAGAGACAAATATCCAGTCCATGGTGCTTTTCAATTATCAGAAAGCCAAGCATGGTCTTGGTCTTGGCTAAGGTGGTCTTTGACTCCCCTCTGCCATCTTTTCCTCCCTTTTAGCTCTAGCCTACCAGATATATTCCTGCCTCAGCTCTGCTCTTTCCTGCTCCCTCCGTGTAGTAACCCACTTTTGTGGACATTCACCTTACTCGCTCCCTCACTCCTGCAGGCCTATGCTCAAGTGCCAACTTACCGTGAAAGGAGTCCTTCACTACATGGCAGGCTCCCCATTCTCCTTACCCAGATATGTCTCTATAGCACTTACCACCACCCAAAGCAGGAACTGTCTGACTTTCCACAAGGGCAGGACTTTGTTCTAGACTATAATACAGGCCTAGGATCTACAAGAACAGGAAATTGTCACCTTTTTAATATCATGCATTTATTATGGAAGTAAGTATGATTGCTTTATAAATTTACTATACAGAAACTGTTCCTTTTTAGTTTTTCTCCCAAATTAAGCAAATGAGGAATAAATACTGGAGACAGCAAAGGCAGAGACTGATCATGCTTCACAGTAGCTGTCAGGTTTTCACACTGCCACCTAACATCTAGCTCCTGAATGCACAGAGAGGTTCTCAGACCTCATGATCTTCCCATTAACAGAACAGGGCCAGGATCAGGTCCTTAGGCTTCGGCAGGTCAACCTGTGAAACTACAAAACAAACCATCTCAATTTCCCATATCCCAGACTCTGAAACCCTTACAAAACTGCTTCATCCAACGTCAGCCTCAGTGATGCTGTGAGTGGCGTGTGACCATGAGTGCCCTGTAAGCTCCAGATGACATGCGCAGTCCTGGGGAGGCGTGTGCTGCTCTCTGCAGCCCTTGTCTGGCTGAGCAACTACACTCAGAACCTTTTCCCTAGGGAATTCTCTAGTGGCTCAAACCACAAAGCTGTGAGTGCAGCGACACTCTTATGGGGCCTTGTCCTGATGAGAAATGCTGAGATTTCCTGTGAGGTTCAGGACCGCCAGGCAAGTGACATTGCTGGAGTCACTGCTCATCAGCCTGAGGTTCTTTTCTGGGAGGCAGACGGACAGGCTGGCATTTCATTCTTATCCCTTCACAAAAGGAAGAGGGTCAAGTCCCTAGAACTTTCCCAACATGACACAATCTCTTAGACTACTGAAGTAATTCATCTTGAGATGCTATCTCTGTAACCCCCCCCCCCTCAGGAATTTTATCTCTAGCTCTCCTTCTCTAAGTAAGCATTCATTTTCCTGTTTGTCTGTTCTGGAGTAGAGAAAAGAGATTCTTCCTCTCCGACTCTCTACATTTTTATTTGTAAAGTGAAGATTTGGACAATGTCAGTGTCTCTTACCCCATTGTATGCCACCACCAATTACCCAATTTTTCTTTAACCACAGAATCTTTGCTTCAAATGAACTCTTAGACTAAACAAATAAAACAGGTAAAATAAAGTTTAGGAAGAAGGGGAGACATGGTAGATCAAAACTGCCATTCTGGCTGATCTTGAAGCCTGGAGCAGCATACAAAGCAGTCACAGGTTCTCTCCTGTCTCTGATGTTCTATGAGACTTGTGTCCTCAGAGATGTGCTGAGTCTGACCTACCCCAGCCATATACTGCTCCCTTGTGAGGAATCTGCACTTTCAACTTCTGCAGATCCTTGCCAACTTCAAGTTCTACTATTAATCAGAAAACTGAAAGCAAAGGCTACTTTTCTCACTGTCTCTCTCTGGTTTTCCAAACTCAGAATCCAAGAGCATCATCAAGTCTCACCTTCCCTCAGCTGCAAACTGCAGATGGCCACAGAGTGCTAGCTGACCACTTGGGGAAAGTTTAGCAAGAGGCCAGGAATTCAATGAAGGCTGAAGAAACGTGTCTTGGCAGATCGGGCAAAATCTGGAAGGTGAGGAAACAAAAGGGAGAGGAAAAAAATAAAAACAAGGCAACAGGAGGACACAAGCAGAAGGCAAAGGACAGATGGAACAGAGAGAGGGCTGCGATCAACAGGAACTGGGCACAGCTAAGAACACACGCTCCCATGACCTGAACCGTGGGGCGCACTCAGCAGAGGCAGGAAAGGCAAGGGAAGCCTTATCAGGGATTTGAAGCTGAGAAAGAAAGTGCAGGACACACTGGCCTCTATGCTAACATGCTAACTGCTAAATTAAAGACCAGCTCAAAGAGAAAGACATGGAGCAAGAGAAAGAAATCTCAGAAGGGGCTACTAATCCCCAACATCTCCTAGAAACTATTTTACAAATAACCTTCAAACGTCCCTCTCCATGGAAGAACAGTGACAAATGACTTGGTTCAGCTAAACATGAATCCTGTTTTTCTCCCAGGTGTGGTTTACCTGCTGAAAGATTGACACTGTTACCATATAGCAAAGTCATACATATACCCACACCCCTCTCCCACTGTGGTCATATGCTGGTTATCACCTCTAAATCAATCTGCCCTGACATTCTCTACACTATTCAAGCTATCTACAGCAAAGAACACAAAGGGGAAATTTTTATTTCCTCCAAATCACAGTAATTAGTCCCTCAAGCCCCCTGGCTTTGAGGCAACCTCTACCCATTGCTACCCTCCCTAACACATCAACTCCATTTAAGACCAAGAAAAAGTCCAAGCTATCCGACAACCTATGAAAGACAAAAGTTAGAAAGCTCACAAGCAAGTACAGACCCAGGAGGGGGCAACTGTTAGCAATGTACAAAGCACTAGTGAGGCTTCACCCATAGAATCATTCATTACCTACTGAGGGCACTAGGGTTAAGCAATAGTGATTAACTAGTAAATCATGTCAAGTGATAAGTGCTAATTTTTACTAGGACATTTGGTTCAGCTAACATTGAGCGAATAAAGAACCTGATCATTACCTTAAATATCTAAAGCAAAAGCTCTCTAAAGTTGGGTTTGTATCCCAGAAGCATCAGCATCACTTCAGAACTTGTTACAAATGCACATTTTAGAGCCCAAACCTAGAGCTGCTGAATTGGAAACTCTCAGGTGGAGTCCAGCAATCTGTATTTGTACAGACCTTGGAGTAATTCTGAAGAACATTAAAGTGTGAGAACCACTACTCTAAACCAGCAGTCAGCAAAATTTTTCTATAAATGGCCAAGTAGTAAATATTTCAGGCCTTGTGGGGTTACCTTTGTTAGTGGCCAACTCTGCCACTGGAGCACAGAAGCAGCCTTCAACAAGAGGCAAACCAACACGCATGGTGTCGATAAGAGTGCGGCTGCACACAACACAGACACAGGCAGCAGGCTGGATCTGGACAAGAGTCTGTCACTTGCCGATCTTTCTTTGCTAAAAAGATTTAGTGTTAGCCAGATAAGGCTTACAGCCCCAGCTACTCAGGAAGCTGAGGTGAGAGGATGGCTTAAACACAGGACTTTAAAAACAATCCAGGCAAAGAAAGGCAGAAAGAAAAACGAGATGGAGCTTTAAAGGGCAGAACTACATTATAGCAGGTGGAGGTATCTGAGATTTTTAATATTCAATAAGAGCGGTCTAATGAACACGTAAGTTTCTATCCACCCGTCTTTCCATTCATTCATTCAGTTCACTGCCAAGCCATTTATCCTTCTTTTTCCTTTAACAATCCTGGTTCTTGAAATTCATGGCATCAGACTTTTCCAGCTGACTCTTCTACCAGCCTGGTTACTTGCCCTTATTCATCAATGACTTCCTCTTCCTCTGCATCACTGCTGTACCAAAGTGACTTTAACCAATATTATTATTTGGACCTGGAGTGTCCCCAAAGCCTCACATATGTGGATGTGTGCTGTAGGAGGTAGGACCTGGCTGGAAGGGGCAGATGCTTGGGGCTTGACAGAGAGGAATTATGTCAACTTGCTGAGATTCAAGGGCACCCAACACCGAGCTTTCAGGTATGTGTTAATGACTTGTGGGCCAGGAAGTGAGACGGGGCACCCAGCCTCGGTGTGGGCAGCCCAACTGGCAGCATGAACTCAATAAAAGAAGGGAAAGACTTGAGGAATAGCACAGTGGTCACAGTGCTTGCCTGGCAAGCACGAGGACCTGAGTTTGATTTCCCAACACCATAAAGCGGGGCACGCTGGCACACACCTATAATCCCAGTGCTCAGAAGGCTAAGGCTGGAGGACTGCTGTGAGTTCAAGGTCAGCCTGGGCTATATATGAGGTAGAGAAGAGCCTGGACTGCAAGTGAGATCCAGTCTCAAAATCAATCAATCCCTACATAAAAGAAGGAAAAGAAATATTGTTACAGCTTCTTCCTGGGAAAGCTCTGGGCCTTGGTCCTTGACATCTACTGGCTCCTCCCTCACTTGACTTTCTGTCTGACATGCCCTGATGACCTTTTCTCTGACTAGACTTCCAAAATGTGCTTCTACCATCACTGGCCACTCATGAATGGACGTATGAGCTAATTTAGTCCCTTAAGCTGTGGATGGCAAGTATTCTGTCCCAACAACAAATAACTAGGACAACCAGAAAGCAAATGATTCATCCAATACCACAGCCACCTCTCGTCTCACAATGCCTACTTTACTCTACTTCAGCCAACCATCCATAGTAACTATAACACAGCGTCACCTCTCAAATTTCAGTTTCACCACCACTACCTCATTCTTCCAGGTCACCTCTACCTGATATTCTCTATCGAGCATTTTAACTCCTTTACTCAACAAGTTTCTTACTGTCCGTTATGTTTCAGTGACTTTCTCCCCTGCCATCCAACTTAGCCTCCCCAGCCCATCATTTATATTTACTCCCCTTGTGCTCACCTTCTCAGCACTTACATGGCCAATGTTATGCCAGGTTCAAACCCCATCACCTGCCTACTCTTTCCCTGTTCCTAATAACTAAAAACGGCTGGAGGAAAATATGTAATAATGCTGAATGGTCTCACTCAAGAAGCAGGACCATCAATGTCAAATAGGCACTCAACACTGCCTGAAAAGTGTAAAACCTTCTTAATAGGTTTACTTGTCTGCTTCCAAATATTTCACATTTTGTCTTGTCTCCTCACCTCAAGTGTTAATACTCTTCTCCTCAGTTCACTGAGAAAAGGAAGCTGACCAACCTATACTTGTATGTACAGTCTCCTTTTCCTATTACTGAAATGGACAGTGTCTCTGTATATTTCCAGAATCAAAATACAACACTCCACCTAGGCATGAGTTCTATCCCACAGGTGTACTTTTTGGTAAGAAAAATCATTAAAAAAAAAAAAAAAAAGATCTCACTGCCCCCTCTAGGTACTCCTTTCTTCTTACTAACCAAACATCTTGAACCAGTTGTTTTTAGCAACTGCTACTTGCTCCTCAGCACTCTCCAACCACACTTCCATCTGCTCTGCAGAACTGATGATAGTCTACATCCAGTGATCTCCGTGTTTTCCCAAGCACTGTTACCTTCCTGTTATCTTTGAATTCAACTTCTCAACAGCATTCAACACAATTCTTGAAATACATTCTCTTTCCTCCTAGCCCCTTGCTGACTAGCCTCCTCTGTATAGCTTCCGACACTGGCAGTTTCCCAGAAGCTACCCTGGAATGTTCCCCATCAGCACCATCTCTTAAGCACTCCCATACCTTTAAACATCATTATAACTCCCAAATTTGGACCTCCAACCTTGATTTCCTTTAATTCCAGATTTAAATACCCAGCTCTTTATAAAACATATCCTCTTAGATGTTAAATTCACAGTTACATTGACTGAAACACAATTAATTTATGGCATTCTACCTTTCTCTCAGTACTTCCCACCTTCATGAATGGTCAATGTACTCATCCAATTGGTCATTTTTTAAAAAATACAAAACTGACTAGCCAAGAGTACAGAGTGAGACCCTCTCTCAAAATAAATAAATAAATAAATAAATACTAAAAAATACAGGAGCTATCTCTGATTCTGTTCTCTTTCCCCAAACCTACCTCCCCATTAGCAGATATTAATTTCCAATGTTATTAATTTCCAATGTTACTGAGCAAATCTTAGTAATTTGCTCTCAAATATATTCTCAAACCATATTCTTCTTCTGTAGCTTCACTACACCATCTTAGCCCAAGCTTCCATTATCTCTTGCCTGCATTCTGTTGTGAATACTTTAACATGTTAACCAGGTTACTCTCTGCATAAAACTCTGCTGATCTCCCATCATACTTAGGCCCCACCATCATTACCACTCTGTACCCCTTTCACTTGCTTAAACAACTGCACTAAAATCATTTCTGTCTTAATACATTTTACTATGTGTGTCTTTCACCTGGAATGTACTTGCTCTAGATATTTTTAAGAAGCTGAAATGGGCATGGTAGTACATATCTGTAATCCCAGCACTTGGAAAGTCAAAGCAGGAGAATTGGCAAGAATTCCAGGCCAGCCTGGGTTACCCAGTGAGTTCAGGATCAGCCCAGACTAGAGAGCAAGAATCTGTCTCATTCAATCAATCAATCAATCAATCAATCAATCTAGAAAGAAAAAAGGTAAGTAACTTTTGGTATTTATCTAAGGTAACATAAAACCACTAGGTTTTAATGAGGAATGATAAAAATCAATCTTGGTTGAAACCAGTCTCATTCTAGCTAAAACACAGAGAATGAATCAGAACACAACTTTCCACAGAATACCTTATGAATCATGAACAGGAGTCAGATATGTTCAAGATACTGATCTCTGAAGCCCGTGAAGTAGTTGGGTAGCGCAAGGCAGCCCATAACCCTTACGGGCAGCTGCCTCTAACCCTGAGCATCCTTGTCCAATTACCCTAGTGAATAGTATAAATACAATTTTCTGTGTGTTATTATACACAAAAGGTCAATAAGAGTTGCAGAGTATTAAGTATGCATACTGGAAACCTTTTAGGAAGCTATTCCAATTGTCTTAGAAACAGACAGTATTGTTTTAGTGGTGACCATGAAGAAGAGCAGAGAGATTTAAGAAATATCCAAGAGAAAAACCAACAACTATACTTAATCGAGTTCATCACCAATAACTTTCATTAGCTACCAGACGCTGGGATGAAGGAATGGACACACTGTTAAGAATTATCTCCCATCATGCTTAGCTTATGCTTGCATAGTGGCTGGGTGGCTAGAGCTGCCTCTCAGCAGAGGCAAGAAATCCAGGACAAGCACTAGGCTTGAAAGGGAAGATTGAGTTTTGTTTTGAACCTATTCAGTTTAAGGCAACTGTGAGACATTCAAGTGAAAAGAAAATCTAACATGGTCTGAAGTTCACGGAAACAATCTGGGCTAGAAACTGGCAGGACTTGAAGTCATGAGAATGGATAAAATTCCCAGAAAGAATACAGTAAGAGGCTTTAGTTTTAAAAAATTCAACATTTTACAACTGGAAGAAAACAAAGAACCAATAGATACTACTAAAAAAGAGCAAAACTGTGTCCCAGAAGAGCAGCTCAGGATAAAGAATGAGATCACCAGAAATCACTGTGTTCAAATAGGAAAAATAACATTTCAGAAATGGCGGTAGCTGGAGAGGCATGTGCTACATACACCAAGTGGCCTCTAGGGTATCTTCCAACTTGAGACCTGACTCTGAAGTTCTACAAAGGAAAACTAGCTGATATTTTAATTGTCACAGACAACACTGAAGAATGCACATGTAATGCAGTATCAGAACAAATAATTTTACCTACTGTATTTAATGAGACACTAGGCTTTGTACAAACCCAGCCCAACGGCTGCAGCAGCATCAGTATAATTATACCTAATGAAAGGCTGAGACAAGCTAAAATCCTATGTTCAGGAAATAAAAGAGTCAAGAGAATGCCCTTCAGAAACCACACAATGTCACAGCTGAGAATTCTGCGCAGTACATTGTACTATTCTAATGGTCCACGAAACACAAAGTGTAACTGTTTCAGGAACTCAGCAAAGAGATCAGGAAAAGGAAACACAGAGAGCAATACCAATATCACCACCCAGAAACCCAATCCTGCAATCTGTGGTTCTTCTCTCAGACTAACTACACATGACAACCTACAAATAACAGGATTCTAAGTCCCACTTTACGAGAAAAATATATGTAGCTATTACATGGTAAAGATGGAAATAAGCTTCATAAAAATTCAAATTTCTCAAAACACATTTTCTTGTTTTCTAGGATCAAAAAATTATGTTCATTAATAAATAAGTCTGGAGGGAATGCTAAAAACTCTACCAATGGGGCTAGAGGAATGGCACAGCGGTTAAAGCACTTGTCTAGAAGCTCATAGCTCTGGGTTCAATTCCCCAGCATCACATAAAGCTGGACATGGTGGCACACACCTGTTATTCCAGCACTCGGGAGGCTAAGGCAGGAGGATTGCCAAATCCAAGACTAGCCTAACTACACAGTTAGTTCAGGACCAGCCTGGGCAGAGAGACCCTGTCTCAAAAAAAAAAAAAAAAAAAAAAACAACAACAACAACAAAAACCTCTACCTAGTAACTAACAACCATAAGATGTAGTTTTAAAAAAAATACACTACTATTCCCTTTGTCTTTAATCTTTCCCTACCTTAGAGGGAAAGCAAGAAGACAAGATCAACAATGCTGGCAGTGGAGTCCCGCCTGCAGGCAAGAAAGGGTAGGTGACTCAGGTGCCTGCTGCTGGAGAGGAAGTGAGGACAACACCTTACATTCTTAGAAGGAGAGGTGTAAATGACTCAATTGTGGGCAGGACTAACATGAAGGTGTACGTGGCAAAAACCTGCAGCCAATCTAACCCAGCTCCCCGCTCCAAGCAAATCCAAAATTCCTATTTTCTTACAAAACAACAACATAAGCACAATCCAATGAAAAAGTAAGCAAAGGGCTTGCTTGCACAGGTATTTTTCCAAAGGAGATATATAAATGGTCAATAGCACATGAAAAGATGTTCTGCATCATTAATCATTATAGAAATGCAAATTTTTAAAGTCACAATGAGATACTACTACTTTTCTACCCAAGAGGATGCTTGTAATAAGAAACAACATGGCAAGTACTGGCAAGGATGGGAGCAACCGAAACCCTCATATATTGTTGCAGGAATGTAAAAAGGTGTGTGGCTACTACAAAAAAGTTTGGCAGTTACTCCAAGTAGTTAAAATATTAAAATTACCGTAAGGATCTGGCAATGTCCCTCTGAGAAATATACTCAAGAGAAATAAAAATGGATTCTCAAACAAAAAATTGTGAATGTTCATTGAAGCACTGTTCATTGATCGTCAGCCTTTTGGCTAAGATCAAGTGTCACTGAAGTACTATTCATAATGGCCATATAATAAAAACAAAGCAGATGTCCATCCACCAATGAACACATAAAAGAAAATGAGGCATATCCTCACAACAGTATATTATTTGAACAAAAGAAGGAACAAAGTAGTGACACATTCTATAACATGGATAGACCCTGAAAATAAGCTAAATGAAGGAAGACACACACAAAAAGCCACATATTACACGAGCATCCGGAGTAAGCAATCTACCCAGCAGGAAAAAAAAAAAAAAGATTAAATGAGAGCTATGTGTTGGGGGCCGAGGGGCCAGAACGCGCAGCGACCGCCAAATGGCAGGGAGTTCCTTTGTGGACTGAAAATGTAAAATCGGACAGTGGCGATGGCTAGACAACACTGTGAGTTCTATGTTATTTAAATTTTACTTTGATTCTTTAAAAAGAGCAACTATTTTCAAAATGCCTTGCCACATTTTAGGTGAAAATAGGATATTAAAGTTCTGCGCCTGGAAATACACAAAGCAAAGCAAGCTCTTAATGAATTATTTTCAGCAGCAAATCAGTCCGTACTCCACCCAAAGATTTACAGCAATGCATACACAAACTGGCCAGGGTAAAGTAAAATGACATTAATTTCTGAAAATTAATGTTGTAAGCTGAAGCACCCAGCATTTAGATTAGTAAGCTATACTCAGGAAGAGCCCATGGACAAACAAGGGCAAGGAAACTTCTATGTGATGACATTATTACTTTCCAATCAAGTAACATTTATACAACTAAAAAAATATAGATATGGCAACCGGAAACCCATAAAAGGACCTGGAAACAGTGAAAACAAGCAAGAGCTCAAAGCCCCAGCACAGATGCATGACTCACAGGCACCGCCTGGGCTGAATTGTAGAGGTCAGCAGAGGGCAAAACTGGAGAACTACAAATACACTCCAATATCAAAAGACTATAAAGCGTTTCCAAACCTTAGATTTCTTTTAAGGAAAAAAAATACAACAACAACAACGTCTTATACCTGTTGATATCTCCCAAGAAAACACTGTTCTCTGCTTCTAAGCCAAACTTCTAGGTTAGACAAGCAATCCAAGATTCTTGCTCATAACTCAAAGTTCAGAAGGGGACTGACAGGTCAGGTCCACACTGCCTATTTTCCAGATTGATGAAGGGCTCAGACCATGATGAAATCACTCTACAGACCAAACGTCACAGCTGTCACTTGTCCCCAACTCCACACCCACCAAGTCACCATGGAACCAGAGTAAACAGAATGGAATTTAATATGCTATTAGCCCTGATCTAAGTAGCTGACATAATACCAATTAAATTTATAATGACACTGGAGTAATAAAAGAGCCCTTGGAATAATTCTCTTTGCGAACATGATTCAAGGGATGGTTTTCATTTTGCCCTTCAACTTTCAGATGCCAGGCCACTAAAACTACTCATAATTTCTTTACCCACACTGTTGATATTTAGGGGGTTTATCATTTTATAAGAGAAGCACCACAAATATTAGAAGGCCCAGCTACTGAGATTACTTAACTATTGTATAAGAATCCCCATTTCTTTCAGAGTCAAAATAAATGATACAGGGTTAGGGTATAGAACCTGGTATCCTGGGTTCCCACTCTGATGTCCCTCTTCCTCTGACTCTAGTTCCATGAAGGACATATGCTCTTCATTTCCAAGATATGGGCAAAGGCTACCAAGGTCATGGGACAGCTTAGCTATAGAATCCGTGGCCCTGAGGAAACAAAAGCAGCAAGCATCACTGACCTGACTGTACTTACATCCTAAAGCCCACCAATCAGCCTTAACCAATGATTATATGTATGCTTCTGAGTAATCAACAAGCCTTTTGACCATATTTACATGGTGAACTCTTCAAATGAAATACAGAAAGTTACATATTCTTATGTAATACTCCTACAGCAACTAAAATGAATTAAGTATATAGATTACTGTAGATAGAGCTTAAAAACCTGTTGTTAAATGGAAAAAAGGAAGCTGTTGAAAGAAATAAACATATAACCATTTCAATGTTAAGATGCATATGTAACATGACATGGGAAGACTGAGGCCAAATTTCTAAGACTATCTGCTTCGTCAGTGGCAGTAAGATTGACCTAGGAGTGGGAGAGATGTTAGAAAGACTTCAATTTCATCAGTACTATTTTATTTTTGTAAAAAGAAATGACTATTATAAATGATAAGATCTGTAATTCCAGATGGAGAGTGTGGAGTTTGTTAATTAACTCTTAATAAGCTTTACATCTGTGTGTCTTAATATTTTTGAAAATACTTTTATAAGCACTTAGTGAGCATATACCATATGCAAATAATAAAATCCTGAATTTAGTGAGGATTTACTGGGTGCTAAACATATTACTAAGTGATTTACACAGTATGAGTTACAAGGCAGGTAGTTTTTTATAGGGAAGAAATTCTTATCCTTTTCATTATCTATAGTCTTGACCTCAATCTTGTCTGACTAACATGGGAGAAAAACTGTGGCTCCGCCTCTTCTTGCTTCTTCAGGAGCTTCCTGCTTGCAAAAGGCACACACTTCTCTGTGAGTGTGAAGACCAGCTCTGCCTGCCTTTGCAGAGTAGTGTGGTTGTCCCATCCTTACAAAGATTTAGTGGACAAAATCATCTACTTTATAGGCCTAAATCTATGACTGGATCAGAAGCCCATTATTAAAGAATACCAACCCACACCCTTCAATCTCATCTTTATCAGTAATAAATGTAAAATACATTAAAAAGTTGAAATTCTTATACTTACCTGCCTTTCAACTGGTTCCATTCTTAGAAGACTGAAGATAATGTCCCCTCAATCCCAACATCACTGCCACTGCCACTTTACAGAGAAGTGTTTTAAGACTCAGAAATACTACGCAGGTTACCGAGATGGTAGTGTCGGTTAGAATCAGAGTTCAAATGTATATTCATCTGATTCCAGAATTCACATTCTCACTATTTCAAGGCATTACACTATGAATCTCAGAGCAAAGAAAAAGAGTACAATTATTTGCTAAGAATCTTCAAGATGAACTCCAAAATTGTTCTAAAGGTTGAAGATTTTAATACACACTTAGAATACAATCTGAGGGAGGTACATATGTCCATGAGCAAAAGCAAACATGCCTAGCAGTTTTGAACTAGAGTGGAACAGTTAAAAGTCCCTAGAGCAATGTGATAATTGACCACACCCTCCTTGAAGTGTGGCCACACACACAAGAGCCCTCTGCTCTGAGCCTAATAAAGTAAGTCAACTTCCACCATCTGCATTTGCTCACTGGGAGAACAAACTTGCTTCCCTGGGCCAGCCAGGCCTGTCCAGCTCCAGGGAGAGTACTAGCAAAGAGAAGGCCACAAGGCACTCATGCCTCAGGTTAGAATAAAACTGAAAGTCCCTGCTGCCACCACAAAGCAACTGGCCTCCACAGCGTATTCAAAAAGCAGCCCCTTGTGGAAAGAGCTGCTGGCCCCAAGCCTTCTCAGCAGAGACCTGCCCACGTGGATATTTACTCAGTTCTCTGGACTCACACTGCAAACTGCCCACACCTCTATACAGCACTTTCTTAGGTGCCACAGTGACCCTGGGCTCAGCCCATAAACTACCACTTCTCTAGTTACTTTACTCTTTTCCCTTAGTTGACCTAATCTAGTTTTATGACTTTTAAGTGTCACCTACAAATGAACAATTTAAAAACAATTCTTAATTTTATTTCACTATCCTAGCATTCCAGATTCACTTGGGTGAACCTATTAAAAGCTCTACTTTGATGTGTAACAGTATTCTGAAGACAACATGGCCCAAATCAAATTTTGGATTATTTATTTATTTAGCAGTACTGAGAATTTAAACCCAGGGCCTTTGCACTGCGCTATATCCCTGGCCTGTTTTTATTTGGGAACAGGATCTTGCTAAATCACCTGGCTAGATTCAAACTTACAGTTCTCTTGCCTCAACCTCCCAAAGTGATGGGCCTACAAGCACGCACGACTACACCTGGCTCAGGCTAATTTTAAAATTAGTTTTGAAACTTGAAAATTGACTAGTAAACAGTGATGTTTTAATCAGAAATCGTACATCCATTCCTACAAACACGTGGAATGTATGCAGCAGGATAATCTCTGTGGACCCTGGTACACACAAAATGCTCTGTGCAAACCAAATGAATGAATCACACTGGCCCTGGGAATAGCTCCTGTCAAGAATAAGTAGTACTTAAAAAAGTGAGTAGAATCAATGCTGATTTCATCCAGTTGAGCTTCAGATCCTTTTTTACTTAGCCCTTTCCGGCCTCATTTTCCACGCTGACCTTCTACTAGTATAACTACCCCTCACTCCTGTTCATACTGTCTTCAATTTTTGAAAAGACCTCCCCTTCTTCTCAGCCTCATGCCATGAAGCAAAATTCCAACTAATGTTCAAAGCCTAAATGAAACACCCTTTCTCCCATGGAGCCATCCCAGACCTCTACAACAGGAAAGTCAATTATTACATGTAGATGGAAGAGTATGATTACTTAATCACAGGTCCTAAATGTCAGTCATTTTGACTCCACTCCTACACCTGTGCCTCTTTTCTCTCTCTACCTTAAAAATAAGGTACCCTAACCACTTTCTCTGTCACCATCCTGATCCAAGCCACCAATCAGACTTTGATCAAGTGAAAGAGGAAGGCAAGCTAGTGACTTACGGAATATTTAAAATCAAGCATTTCCCAACACTTAAATGCCCAAAAGTACATTTCCAAAGTCTGCAATGTCTAAATAATCAAGATCCCTAAGCTTTAGGTGAATATCAAAATCTAGATCAATGAAGGTTTTTGAAGACATTTTCACATTCTTCCTCCAAGAATCTCTAATAAAAACAATCCATTATTTCCCTATTGGGTTAAAATTCAGACACTCTCACCCCCAAAAAAGAATTTACAAAGGAAAGAATTTTGGTTTTGTTTATAGTACTGGGGATTGAACTTGGGGTCCTCCCACAAAGCAACATCCCCAGACCTTTACTATTCTTTATATTGAGATAGGAACTTCCGCAGTCACTAAGTTTCTCAAGCTAGTCTCAAACTTAAGACTCTTCAGACTTGGCTTCCCAGAGTACTGGAATTACAGGTGTGCACTACCATACCCAATGAGGAATGGATTCTAGGTGGGATTTCATAAAAGCCAGTAAGTAAATTCAGAACACAAAAATCAGTAAGCTCTCGTGTGAGTCAACAAGAATACCAATCATTAGAAATAAAACTGAAAACTGGATCCTAGTTTTCACATCTTCACTGTTAAATAACAGCAAGAGAACAGAAAGACATTTAAATTATTCCTTCAGTGACCTTCAACAGCTTCACAAACGAGAATTAGATTGCCACCTCTAGAGAGTTATTTCTATTACTAAGAATAAGTCAAGGAGTAGAGAGGCCCAGAGTCAAATCAAAGTAGAGCTTTCATATTGGCAGGGTGAGTTAAAACTAAATGCAAGTATAATAGAGTCACGTGTAGAGTTAATTCTGTCAAAGAACCTGACACTAAAGACTGAGTTAGGAGTATAGAAAGATTTCTTTATTCACACACTCCCTATTTGTAACCAACAGCCTCCCTCTCACTCTCTTATGGGATGACTGCATATTTCCACTGTCAAAAGCCACATTAAAAACAAGCACAAACCACAATTGCCTGGCTGATCTCTAGTGCAACCACTGAATCAGAGCTTGCTCTCCGAGCTCCAATGCTCTGTGCACCCCCCATACTGTAAGTGGATGTGGGTACTGAGCCCTAAGGGGTATGGGAAAAGGAGAGCTCACTGTTCTTGTCAGCACTTTACAAACAAAACATCCATTCAAAGAGAATGGCCCCATGTTCTTTTTGCCCTTTCTCTTTAGGAACTAAATTAAACAGATTACAGACAGTGGCAAGAGCTGGCCTTACAGCAGCCTCCCCCTTATTTGTTATTTTTAGCAATTTAGTCTGACAACGCCTGACAACTAAACATGCCTAGAATAACTATAGGGAGGGAGAATTATCAGATACTACCAGCAAAAAAAAAAACACACACTAGTCATCACTTCCTCTAAACCTAAGAAAGAATCATTT
Organism: Ctenodactylus gundi; assembly: GCA_004027205.1. Taxonomy (NCBI): domain Eukaryota; kingdom Metazoa; phylum Chordata; class Mammalia; order Rodentia; family Ctenodactylidae; genus Ctenodactylus; species Ctenodactylus gundi. The sequence continues at coordinate 458,335 of PVKB01000945.1, read as the reverse complement.
TCCATGTCTTTACAGCATCACTGAGTGAGCCTTTAAAGTCACATATAAAAACAGAGTATGTATAAAATACCAGTGGAAACTGATAAGGTTTTTTTGAACTGGAGTATGGTTCCACCCTCATGTTTTCTTAAAAACAAAGGCAGAGGCAAATGAACTAAAAGTGTTTTACACAAAAGTTGGGAATATAATAACATCGATGTCCATTCTGGAAAATTTCCCTCATAAGAGGATTATGTGCCTAAAAGAATGGCCTCACAAATGGTCATGAAATTCAAATTATTTTTATTATGCTGGTGGCAGCTGAAAGATTTGCCTAAAAGCAAGACAAAGTGAGATGTGGAAACAGACTTCCAATTAATCATAATTAACAACCCTGAACTTTCTATTTATAAATGAAATAGTACAGTAAAATTTCTTTCAAACAATGAAAAGCAGGGAACTGGGAGCATAGCTAAGTGGTTAGAGCACCTGCCTAGCATGTGCAAAGACCTGGGTTTTATTACCCAGGGCCACATAAAAATGAATTGGATGTGGTGGTACATGCCTGTATTTCCAGCCCTTGTGAGGCTAAGGCCATAGGATTGCAGTGAGTTCGAGGCCAGCCAGGGAGGCAACATAGAGAGTTCAGGACCATAGTGAGTTCTCAACCACAGAGAGACATCCTGTTACAAATAAATAATTAAATAAATAAAATAAAATTTTAAAAAATAAAATTACAGGAAAAGGTAAAAATTATGCATTGTTCTAAGAAAATATTGAAACTACAATACCAAATAACTATAATTCATTTTAAAATTTATAAAATAGCTTATAAAATTCCCATGTATACAATAAAACTAAGCATTTACCAACATTTCCTAAACATAGCCACATGCATGTCAATGTTCTAAGTATCACATTTCTCATGAGACAGCGTAAGATAAAGCACTACAAATGAATACAATGGCATCTTCGTGAGGATGCTAATCCACGTGTGGCATTGGGAATAAGCACAGCTCTATCTAAAAGTCTGTACCTCTAAACAGGTGATGACTAATATAAACTTATCTTTAATCCATCATAAGCTCACCTCTGAGAGTTAGGTGATTACTATAAAGAGAGGACCAATATTTTCTACTACATTTTATATGCCAAAGCTATCAGTAGACGACTAGGCTTTTTTAGCTTCGAAAACAGGGTTCTTCTTAAAGTAATGGCCTGGAGAGACAGAGCACATATGTAATCCTAGCACTCTGGGAGTTTGGAAAAAAAAGATTCCAAGTTCTTGCCTAGCCTGCCAACTAAGTGACTTAGAGAGAAGAAAAAGAAGGAAAAATGTAAGACACAGTTTTGCATTCTTTAGAAGACACTTATCTCAACCTACAAATAATCTTAACTTTAAAAATGAATTTTGTCAAAAAATTTCTCTTTGTAATAACACCATGTACTTTTTTATAACGTTTTACAAAGACTGATGAGAGCTAAATGTGGTGGCACACACTTGTAATCCCAGCACCGGGGAACCTGAAGCAGAAGCATTGTAAATTTGAGGCTGGCCTGGGTTTAAGGTCTGCCTAAACTACACAGTAATACCCTGAGCTCAAAAAGTAGAGACTGATATGAGTTATAAAAGTCATAATTCTAGCCCAAACAATTATGTTGGTATTCATTTTTTAAGTTTTGCTTTTGTAGCCTGGCATGGACAAACATACCTGTAACTTTAGCCCCTGGGATGCTAGGGCAGAAGGACTGCAATTTTAAGGCCATCTGGGCTACCTAGCGCATTTGAGGGCAACCTAGCTATACTAGTCAGGTCTTGTTCAAAAAAAAAAAATTTTTTTTTTCACTTTTACTGTTTAAATCTAGCATGTCTTCCAAAAGTCAGATTATTTGGAAGGTGACTGGATCACGGAGGTGCTGTAATCACCAGTGATTTAATCCATTAATGATTTCATGTGTCATTAGAAGGTGAGACCTGGTTAGAGGAATGGACCACAGAGGGCATCACCTGGAGGGTACACTCTTGTCCCTGGCTTCCTTCTCTCTGTTTCCTGGCTGCCATGCCTTCCTCTACACCAAGCTCTTCCTCCACCAGAGCCAGCTGGCCATGCACAGACCAAGACCTCTGAAGCCTGAGACAAAATAAACCTCTCCTTTAAGTTGCAAATGTTGGGTATTGTGTTCTAGCAAAGGGAAAATGACTAAGAAATGGGGTCACTGTTGTCACTATACCTGACCACGTGCTTTAGAAGCCCTAGAATGTTGTAAGATGAGCCAGATGACAGATGCTGGTCAGAGGTCAGAAGACCAGAATGCTGACAGGAATGCAGATCATGAAAGCCATCAAAAGGTGTCAGGTGGGAAGGAGGACCTTACTGGCAATTAGGCTAGAAACTATGTGTGTTACACTCTGGGAAAAAGTATTATTCATTTTGCCCATGTCCTGATACAGCCCACACTGAGATTAAGAGCAGCAGACAAATTCATCTGGCAAAGAAAATTTCAAGGCAGTTGTGACTTAAATATTGCCAACCGCCCTCACACAGATTTAGAGTGAAAATCAGGTGCAAATATTAAAGTCAAAAGTTCACAATTCCAAAAGAAAGAAAGCACTCTGAAAAACTGTGTCCATAGAGCACGTAACCTCCAAAATTGGGGTCACAGAGTGCATAATCTAAAAGATTAGCATTAAAAAAGAAGTCAAGTACCACATATTAGCACTATAGGAAAGATGACTTGAAGACATCTCAGGCATCAGCAAGATGTTACCTATCACAAGCTCAAGAGTGCAAAAATGTAACTTTTGCTTTAAGAGCAACCCAGGGAGCACAGTCCATTGGGGCCATCCAGGAAAGTATATTCATGAGTTCAGCCACTCAAGCATTCAAGCACTCAGAGTCCTCTGGTCATGGTCTATGGGGTCCAGACTACTATTCCCACTTGTAGCACATCTTGGTGTCATTCACATCGAGCTGGTTTTATAGCCATGGAGAATGCACAGGACAGCTATATTCATCAGTGGATTAATCCACTAATGATTTTCTATGCTGTTAGGAGGGAGGGCCTGCCTGGAGGAATGGGCCACTGGGACATAACCTTGAAAGGTATATTCCTGTCCCTTCCCTCTCTCTGTTCCTGGATCCTGTGTGGTGAACGTTGTCCCTGCACACCCGGCTCCTCTACCACTGGAGCCAGCTCACCACGCATGGACTGGGACCTTCAAAAAAACAAGCCAAGATAAAATTCTTCTTGAATTTTCATGATGAAAACATGCAAAAAGAAAACAGCTTGTTTTTCTATAGGTTTTTTGTATAAACTGTCTCTCCCACTAAACGGCCATGTATATAAGCAAAGAAATCAATTTTGATGATAACTGCTAAGATTTAAGATGAAATGAGTTGAACTAGCAAGAAATATGAGGGTCCAAAGAAGAGCATGGATTTGAAATGAGAAGTAACACCTGTGAGGCCTTGGGAAAACCCACTTAAGAGTTCTGACTCTGCTTCAAGCTCATCAAATAACAGGAAAACATAATTGTGATTTACTTCAACTGGTGACAGTTTATTGCCAAAGTCTCACATTGAGCTAAAAAGCTAATAGAGTGATCAGAGAGTGCAAGGAGGAAGTACCATTTAAGACTGAGAATCAGAAAATACTTCTTGGGAGAAACAGCACTTTATGAAGATCTGAAGGAGTAGTAGATGGAACTGGTAAAGGCAGGAGAAAGTGTCCAGGGGATGGGAGCTATTTTTTGAAGATTCAATAAAGACAAAGTACAAATTCTAAAACTGAGAACATTTCTGCATGATTAGAACACGGTGTAAGGGCAGAGAATATAAGAGAAACAAGAAAAATAAACAACAATCATTTCATAAGCAACCTTGAACTTCACCCTAAGAATGATGATGGATTTTATATAGCACAGTTAAATGACCAAATTTAACATTTTAGAAAGGTCACTGTAACTTAAATATGCTTCAAGGGTAGAAAAGACAATGCTGAAAAATAGAAAAACCAGTTAAAATGCTACTGCAGATGGTGGCAGCAGCTGGCTTAACTGTAGAAGAAAATGCCAAAGAAAATACTAGTAGTAAACAAAGTAAAATATATGCTGAATTGTGTACAGTAACAATGAATGCTTATACCACTGCCCACTAACTAAACTGACAAAATAATGAGAAATTTATAAGTACCAAAACAAAGGAAGATCTCTCATGTCTCTGATTAACTAACTGAATAAGCAGAAGAAAAATCAGCTAGAAACACAGAAATCTGAATACTCTAAATTAACGTGTATATGCATGAATTCACAGTGAGCATGTGCATATGCAAACATTTCTGGCTGAAATAATGAAACTAAGAAGATTTAACACTACAAAACTAAAAGACTGTTAGCCAGGCGTGGGGGCACACCCCTCTAATCCCAGGCTCTGGGAGATTAATACAGAAGGCTTGCAAGTCTGAACCCAGCCTAACACAGTAGCGGGACCCTATCTCCAAAAAAAACCACTATATATATATATATATATATATATATATATATATATATATATATATTTTTTTTTTTTTTTTTTTAAATGACTAGGGATGTAGCTCAGTACAAAGGCCACTGTTCAATTTCTAGTACAAAAAACAAAAGAGTAGGAGATTGCCTCAGGGAAGAGAAAGGAATATACAGTGGCCAGTATTGTTAGGAATACAAATTAGAGCAGTATTGGAAAAAAAAAAAGAAATACCTTATTTCATTGTGCTTTGCAGACACCACAAGTTTTTGCACTTATGGAAGCTGGGCGTGAAGCTAGCAAAAGTTGGTTTATGAAGTTTAAGGAAAGAAGTCATAAACCTAACATAAAAGTACAAGTGAAACAGCAAATAAGGATGTACAGGCTGCAGCAAGTTACTCAGATTCAAGGTAAGTGAGGGCTAAGTTAAGATGAAAGTGGTGATGATAAACAATGAATTTTCAGTGTAGACAAAATAGCTTTCCATTGAAAGAAGACGCCATCTAGGACTTGCACAGGAACAGAAGTCTGTGCCTAATTTCAAAGATTCAAAGGATAGAATGTGTCTCTTCTTAGGAGCCAATATAACTAGTAAACTGAAGCTGAAGCAGTGCTCTTCGTCTTCTTCTTTTGAAGCAGGATCTCTCTCTGCAGTCCAGGCTGATCCTGAATTCACTACGTAGTCCAGGCTGGCATCAAGTACATGGCAGTCCTCCTGCCTCAGCCTCCCAAATGCTAGGGTTACAGGTGCGCGCCACCACACCTGGCTTATGTGGTGCTGGGGAATCAAACCCAGGGCCTTGAGCTTGCTATGCAAGCACTCCTAACTGCTTAACTACTCCTCCAGCTCTTCATTTACCATTCTGAAAATACCAGAGCCCTTGAAAATTATACTCTCAATCACCTCTGGCTGTGTTCTATGAAACAACAAAGCCTGGGTGACAGGAATCTGTTTACATCAGATTACTGAAGATTTTCAATGTGTTGAGAGAAACCCATTGCTCAGGGGAACAAAAAAATAAACTCTCAAAATATTACTGTGCAGTGACAATGCACCTGATTACCTAAGAGTAACCTACGACAAGAATAATTTTGTTTTCATGCTTGCTAATACAATATCTATTCTGTAGCTCATCACTGAAGGGATAACTTCACTCTTCAATTTTTATTTGAAAATCCCTTTCATAAGATTACTGCTGCCATGGATAGTGATTCCCCTCATGGATCTGAGCAAAGTAAATTGAAAACCGACAAAGGATTTACCGTTCTACACATGCCATTAGGGCCACTTGCTGACTCTCAAGAGAAGGTCAACATATCAACATTATCATAAGTTTTGAAGAGGTTGATTACAGCTTTCATGGCTGACAGGAGTTCAAGATTTGAAGAGAGGAAATAATTGCAGATTTGGGGGACAGAGCAAAAAGGCAAGATTTGACATGGATCCTAATATGTGAGTCAATTGAGGCAATCTCCAGATAAAATTTCAATAAGGAGTTGCTTCTTATAGACAAGCAAAAAAAAAAATGCTTTTAAAACAATGCAAACCCAGACGCGGTGGCACACACCCTAATCCTAGCACTTGGGAGGCTGAGGCAGGAGGATTACCAGGAGTTTGAAGCCAGCCTGGGCTACATAGTGAGTTCAGGACCAGCCTGGGCTACAGAGAAAGACCTTTTCTCAAAAAACAAACAAACAAGATTGCCTTATTGATGAAGATCCTGTGAAAACTGCTGAAAAACTGCTGAAATGACAACAAAGGATTTAAATTATTACTCAAATTTCACTAATAAAGTGGTCGTGGCCACTTACGAGGTCTGACTCTAATTTTGAAAGAATTCTGAAAAAAGCTATACATTTATCTATAGAGAAATCATTCAGGGAAGGAAGGATCAAATGATGCACAAATTTCATGTCTTAAACAGACACAAAAAGCCAGGCTTGGTGACACACACTTACAATCCCAGCTGTCTGGGAGACTGAGACAGGGAGATTCCAAATTCAAGGCCAACCTGGACAACTCAGAATTTAGTGAAAACCTGTCACAAAAAAGGGGGCTCCATGTGAAAGCCCTGGATTCAATGCCCAGTAACCGCCCCCCACATACACACACAAACTGGCACAACCACTCCAAATTTTAGCCATCACCAGCTGCTCAAGCAGCATCTGCAAACCTCAAGGCAAGACTTCCCATCAGCAAAAATATCACAACTCACTGAAGGTTCAAATTATCATCAGCACATTTTAGCAATAAAGTATGTTCTGGCTTTTTTCCATCTAAATTCTGCTGTATTATTTGAAAGTCGTAATCTGAACAATTGAGCATGGAAAGGCAACAATGACTTAAAAGCATACAAATCAAAAATTACACAACAGTCAAAAAATTCAATTGAATCTCAGACTTCAATACACTGTGGGGTGCATGATTTATTAACATATGTGGGGCTGGAGTGTCAGTACAGTGGTTGGAGTGCTTGCCTAGTAAGGACAAGGGCCTGAGTTCAATTCCCCAGCATTATATAAAATGGACATGGTGGTGCACACCTGTAATCCCAGCACTTGAGAAGATGACTCAGGAGGATTGCTGTGTGTTAAAAGCCACAATGGGCTCCACAGTGAGTTCAGGACTAGCCTGGACTACAGAGTGAGGCCTTGTCACAAAAAAAAAAAATAATAAGGCTTCTACTTTTTTAGACATTATGCTACTCATACACTTAACAGACTACACACAGTATAGTGTGAATGTAACTTTTATATGCAATGGGAACCCAAACACTGTGCAACTCATTTTATCTTGATATTCACTCTACTGTGGTAGTCTGGAACTAAATCTGCATCACCTCCAAGGTATGCCTGCCTGTACACTAAATGCAGGCTCAAGCAACAATTAAGGTAACAGGAGCTGAGAAAAAATAGATAACAAGAAACCAAATATAAACTAGATTTTTACTTAAAATTTAGAAAGATGGCCAGACACAGTGGCACAGGCCTGTAGTCCCAGTGCTCTGGGAGGCTGAGACAAGAGTATCACAAGTTCAAGCCTAGCTGGGCAATACAGCAACTTAGTGTGAACCTGTCTCAAAAGGTCAAAAATTAAAATGAGCTGAGGATGTAGTTTAGTATGAAGACCCTGGGCTTTATCCCCAGTATCGCCAAAAAAAAGAAAAAATTATCAAATGATGAGAAATAGTACATATAGCACACTTTCTCTTTACTTAAAAAAAACTGTATGGTGTGTATATAAATATATTTATATAAATCAAGAAGAAAGCCTGGAATGACATTAACTGTAGAAGCGACATCTGGAAATACTTGGGGAAAAAAAAAAGTCACATTTTCATTGTTTACTAATTTGTCTTAAGCTGGGTCCAGTGGCACATGCCTGTAACCCTAGCACTCTGGTAGCCTGAAGCAAGATTTCAAGCCCAGTTCACCAACTCAGTGAGACCCTGTCTCAAAACAAAAAAAAATAAAATTTAGTTAGGTACACAGCTCAGTATGATTATGGTCTCAATCCCCAGTACAATAAATAAATAAACAAGCAAACATTGTTTCAGATTTTGTTTTTTTCACAGTGCACTAGTATTGCTATTGTAACACAAATAATATTTCAAATCAAATAATTTTTTTAAAAAAACTTTCTAAAGTAGAGCCTGGAGTTTAACCTTGCTGGTTTTTTGAATTAGCATTTCAAGTAGGTATCAACAGCCAGCTAATCTGCTTCTATTACATAAAAGCTATCAGAATACTTCATCAGTATTTTCAAGATTTCCGAAAAATGGACATTTAGAAAAATTTCCTAATACCAGAGCTGAACAATATGGTAAAATCATTATCCCCAACAATGTTACCTTGATAATATTTTAATTATATAAACACTTAACATATCATTGGTACAATGTATTCAACGTAGATTTTAAGAAAAAAATCACTTTATCCTCATACCCCACCTTCTTTGCTTACAATAACCAATGTTAAAACACATAACTTTACATGTAACTTTCAATATTCACAAGTTTTTATTTTTATGAAAATAGAACTATATATAATTGAGCTGGTAAATACATATGACTGGATAAAGATGTGGTATATATAAACAATGGAATATTACTCTGCCATTAAAATGACAAACTTGAGGCATTTGTAGGAAAATAGATGCACTTTGAAACCATTATGCTCAGCAAAATGAATCAGGCCCAGAAAGTTAAATATTACATGGTTTCTCTGATATGAAAAACCAAACCATAAAAAACATAAGAGAAATGGAAGAAAGTAAGATGAAAAGAGGGAAAGAAGGGGCAGGTGAGAGGGTGGGGAGAGGGATACGATATGTAAATAAGCAAAATTTTCAGAGGGGGGCTGGGCACATAGCTCAGTAATTAAGAAATGTTCCTAGAAAGCGCAAGGCCTGAGTTCTACATCCCAGCTCCACATAAGCAGGGAGAGGGTGGCGCACGCCTGTCATCCCAGCATCTGAGAGTATTGCAGGAGGACTGCCTTGAACTGGAAGCCAGCCTGGGCTACACAGTGAGCTCAGGACCAGCCGGGATTGATTACAGAGCAAGACCCCGTCTCAAAAATAAATAAATAAAAATAAAGACCTTTACATCTTACTACCTGGACAAATTTCAGATACATGTATCTAGTTGCAAAACTTTATTTTGTATTAGACCTAAATGAAATGGTTTGAGTTTTTCAGGATACTTCTGATTCTTATGAGCGTGACAACAGAATATAAAATCTACCCAAAACCATTTGGGCTGATAAAACCGATAAAACAGGATACAAGAACATCCTATTTACCATTGGTTAATTGGTTTTTGTGTATTAGGCTGGTTTGCTTTAGTTTTGTTTTGTTTTTATAGCATGTCTGTGTACATGTCATAGATATACAAATCTATCATTTTTTTAAATTATTAGTCGTCAAGCAATAAGACACTATATGTTCCCAAGCCATGCTAACTCAGTGCCCCTGAAAATATCTCCAGAGATAACAGGAGGTGTCTCCCCATTCAGTACCAGGCTGAGTCACATTTTAAACCACTGCTTTCAAATAATACTTACAAAAATTAGATAAAGTGACCAATGAAGTCACAAGGTATACACCCCATCTTGGCAATGTTTAATCCCTAAGAAATTAGTTTATTGTCCAGTCTAACTTTCACTACACACAGAACTTTCACCAAAGCCCAAAAAGAATGTATCTTAATTATGTACAACAAAATTGTCATAATTAACTCCAATTTCCAAAGATTTACTATCCTATTTCTACCTATAATCATTTTCTCTAGCTTAATTTTTAAAAAATGTTCCAAATGAACACAATCTTTCACACAGTTAATGGGGTACAAATCAGTACTTAGTTCTTGTCTACATCCAAATCTAGGTTAAAGGAATTAAAACATGTAAAAGAAATGTCATAACAAGATCCTCTAATAATTGTTAGTAAATGTTACCACTGCTCACTTTCCTGCCCATCTTCCATACCCCTTATACCTGTGAGGTACTTAAATACACACTGCTCTTTTTTTTTTATTGCTCTCTATAGAAAGAGATACATCCATTCAAGGGCAAAGACGACTGATATAAGAGACCTAGATCACAACTCTTATGGAACTTAAAACAAAAAACAAAGTGAAACAGAGGGGTAGAGCAGGGGAGGGAGGGAGGGGAGGGGAAGGGGAGGGACAAAAGGAGAGTGGGAAAGTCTTTGTCACCTTGACAAGATACGTATGTGCACAAAATCCTCAACTTCATTGTAAATCTTAAATCTTGCACTAATACATATCAATAAAATGGGGGGGGGGGGAAGTAAAAGAAAAAGGCAAAGAAGAAAATATATTCAGATTACTGGCATCATATCTTCAAAATGCCCACAGATCCAAGGAAGAGATATTTTTGTTTTGTTTTGCTTATACACCGCCCTACATAGCTCTTCTAATGCAGTTAGACACAACAAAAACAGGCCTCGACGCAAGGCAGTAATATCCTTTCATTTAATGACTACAGATTATTACTTTTCCTGAAAAGCTGACTGGTATCAATATTCACTCAAAACTTACCTCTAGTTCTTTAATTTTTTCTTCTGCTATTTTCTGTTTCTCCAACAGCTGATTGTGAATTACCTCCTTAGACTGAAGTATAAACCTATAAAACATAAAAACATTGAAAATTAAGCCCTATAACCTACTGATTTTGTATTCATCAAACTCAGTACCTGTATACTACAAATATTAAACCTAAAAGCTAAAAGGATGATTGTCCCAATTCAGAACAAATAAGATACATTATTATGTCAATGTGATAAATTCAGGAAATCACCACAGTTGTTAAGCCTTCTTGGCAGACAAAGAATAAAGTGTACGAAGTATAGTCTGCTTTTTTACTTAAGAGAATCAGGCTTCAAGTAGATCCATATATATATATATATATATATATATATATATATTCATTATCATAGATTAAGAGAATAGTCAACAAACAAGTCTTTATAACTTTTAGCTATCTAACTTAATTTTTATCCAGCTTTTTAAAACAATATTTGTAAACCAGAATGTCCCTCCATTTCCTGTAACAGCAGTAACTCATGACCTTTTAAAGTTACAATCAAGTACTGTGTTAAGATCAATGCATTAGTGTTTATATGAGCTCCCCACACAAAAAGCACTGTATAAGCCCTCGTATCTTTTACTATTATTTCCAGAGTGTATAATACCTCTGAAAAACTCAAAATGCAAGTGGAAATTTTCAACTTTTTCCACTTTATAGTAAGGCACATACCATTAAAGTGGAAAATACAAGAAAATTAAAAATTAACAATGAATCAGTTTTGTAGCTTTATGTTCACAATTCTTGCTGCAGAGGAAGAACAAACTATTTTATTGATCAAGAAAGCAAAAAAAAAGGTTTTTTTTTGCTTTCCACTGGAACCAAAGAAAAACCCCAACTACTAAAATTTCTCTCAGCACTCTACACTAAAAGAGATTACAATTAAAGATTGTAATATATTAAGCAGTCTATTTTATTTGTAGACTTCAGAAACAAAAAAAGCTAAACATCACCTCTTTTAAAAAGATAACAAGAAAACATATTTAAGTAGCAATGTGCAATGTTTTCTTCCAATCCAACAAAAATAATATGGTGCGTAGTACCACGAGGATCTGTTATAATAGATAAGACCCTTTTAAAAAGACCAAAAACAATGACTAGATATCTCTTGACACCTGCGAGGAAATCCTTCTGCCTTGTCTTCATGAATATGCCTCGCCACATCTTAATACAATCTGATGAATTTTTCGCTCTATTACAAGCAGTACTCCTGAGGCAACCAGTTTACTCATGTACATACCAGAAAGACTGTCCACATTTATGCAAAATAATGTCTAATTTTAGGCCTTTTCCATACAAATCTTCATGTCTAAAATGTTCTTCATGGGCCTAAGAGATGCATACTATTTCAGATAAGATTATGATACACAGAATGTATTTCTCAGAATTAAGTCATGCTAGTATTTGAGCAGAGTTGTTTTTAACTGCATTACGTCTCAATGACACTTTGTAAAAAGCATTACAAAACAAGTCCAAGAGATACCAAATTATGTTATGATATGTACAATTTCACTAAGAAAATCTTTTCGCTATGGAAATAATTCTTAAAGTAAAATACACATTTTTAAATAGCATTAATTGCTGGCCAATGAGTAATATTCTCAAATAATAGGTCATCAGACATCATCTTTATTAGCATGTGGGAACATTTCAAAGCTAAGATTAGAGGTCAAGTCACTTCTTACACGGTCTTTAAAAAGAAAGTATCTGAACAGATATAAATCCCTCGAGCAGAAAATAAAATTACTAGAAAGCAAGAACATAGCAAGAACACTCAACAACAAAAACATGTTTTTCCATGGCCACACATCCCTGAGGTAGCTAAACTGGACTACGACAACGTCAAAGGCTAGAGGCTGGCTAATCTACTACTTTATGCCAAAGACATCTCAGACATAAAAGTTTTAAACAACAATGAGCATCATATAAGCTCAAATGTTTATCTCAAAAAGTAAGTACATTGTAAAACTTACAACATAAAATTTGTGAAAAATCTGGCTTAGTCCTCAATTCCAAAAATGGCACACATACATTATATTAGGCGACTAGAAGGAACTCCAAGAAAAATCTAGATTTCTGGAAAAAGTGTTTTGGAAACCACTTTACCTCTGTTGTTTAAAAGGCAATGAGTTAAGTGGATGCTACTGGAAGAATATATGTGTCTTATCATTTTCTCAAATTAGAGAATCTCATACAGATCCTGCCTGATTGTTTATGGAAAGCCAAATATAAAATAAAAGATTCTGGCCAGGCATGACTGTACATGCTTGTAGTCCCAGAACTTCTAGGAGGCTAAGGCAGGAGGATCACAAGGTGAGTAGCCCAAGCTGGGTAACACAGCACTTCAGGGAGACTTGACTCCAAAAAAGAAAGAAAGAAAGAAAGAAAGAAAGAAAGAAAGAAAGAAAGAAAGAAAGAAAGAAAGAGAGAAGAAAAACGAAAAGAAAAGAAAGAAAAGAAAAAGAAAAACCAGGACTGGAGATAAAGCTCAGTGCAAAGACCCTGGGTAACTAAATCAAGGATTCTGGAGTTCAAAATGCGCCACAATGGAAAAATAAACCAAAAAGAGGGAGAGTATTCCTGTATGACACATGATGTGCAGATAACGTATTTATGATGCTCAGGATTATATATAATCTGGATCAGAGTCACTACTTAGTAAAAGGCTTCTATTTTCACTCACAAATCAAACATATGTATCCCTGTATGTAAAATCTCAAAAATGTATGACCTGCTGTTTTATTTTCTCAATTATTTGTAATTATGCCACCTGGAAAACATACTGACTTCTAGTTTTTGGTTATGATTATGTGTGGAATACCAGAGGCTATGTTCGAGGTCATGCAGCAGCCTATTACCTTCTTTGCGGGGGAAGGGGAGGCGGGGAGGGAAAGGGTCTCGCTCTACAGTCCAGGCTGATCCTGAACTCACTATGGAGCTCAGGCTGGCCTCGAACACCTGGCAAGCCTACTGCCTCAGCCTCCTGAGTGCTGGAATTACAGGCATGAACCACCACCGCCTTATGTGGTGCTGGGAAACTGAACTCAGGGCCTTGCTCTTGCTAGGCCGGCAATTTAACTATTGTGCTATGCCTCCAGCCTGATTTTCACTTAAAATTCAGCATGAATCAAGAGTGTTGTTTACGTGCCCAAAATACAGTCAGAGATTAGTGGCAAGGTTGTTCTTTTGGGTACACTTACAAAGCATGTTCACATGTGCTATTTAAAAACAACAAAATGGGGGCTGGAGGAATGGCGCAGCGGTTAAAAAGCACTTGCCTTGTAAGCACAAGGCCTTGAGTTCGATTCCCCAGCACCACATAAATCTAGGTGTGGTGGCGCACGCCTGTAATCCCAGCACTTGGGAGGCTGAGGCAGGCAGACTTTATGTAAAGAGTCCAAGGCCAGCCTGGGCTACCCCAGTGAGTTCAGAACCAGCCTGGGCTACAGAGCAAGACCCTATCTCAAAAAAAAAAAAAAAAGATAAAAACAACAAAATGTTTATGACAGTGTACTCTGTTTGGATGGGAAACTTCTACAGCATGTCTAAAAACATCATTTAGACATCAGGGCATCCACAAAGTAAGAACCACAGAAAGGCTGAGTAAGAATGAACCTATCTTTCTTCTTTGCCTCACTCTTCTGGTGAGGAAAACTACTTGCACATGTACACAAAGACCTATGTGCAAAAAAGTTACTTTGTTTTTTAGCAACAAAAGTACAATTTAAATGTTATGGCATATCCACATTGCAGAAGGCTCATTGGCACATTAGGGTAGAACATTCCTCATGATTAAAAGCAAAGCAAAAGTTGGGGTTTTCTGTTTGTTTGTTTCACATTTTGCTAATTTAACACAAAGGAAGGATTCCAAATAGGCCTAAAATGAAATAAGAAATTAAGAAATGGGGCTGAGAGTATAGCTCAGTGGTTAAAGCACTTGCCTAACAAGCTCAAGGTCCTGGGTTCAATTCCCCAGTACCACATAAACTGAGAATGTACAGATCTGTATCCCAGCACTCAGGAGGCTGAAGCAGGAGGACTGCTGAGTCTGAAGCCAGCCTAGGCTACACAGTGAGTTCATGACCAGCCTGGACTACAGAGCAAGACCCTGTTCTCAGGAAAAAGAGGGAAGAGCGAGAGAGCGAGAAGGAGAGGGGGAGGGAGACAGGGAGAAAGGGGGAGAGGAAGAGGGAGAGGAAGAGGGAGAGAAAGAGGGAGAGAGAGAGAAGGAACACAAGAAAGCAGGGCTTTCACGCTTTCACGTTTAAAGTTTCTGCTAAATCCTGTAGGCCATGAACATCCACACTGGCAAAGCAATGAAATATAAAACAAGGGGCCGTCCAAAGTGAGGATGCTCTTAGGACAATGAATCCTCTATTAAAGTCATTTTCTAAAGGGTTTCACTTTCAATCTAAGAGTGATGAAGAAATAAACTTGCCTCTCATTAGAGGACAAAAAAAAAAACTTTATCAATACCTTAGTAGTGAATAGAATGAAAAAACAACAATGCTTTTAACAATATTTAACCATAAGCTAACCTCTTAGGTTGTGATACAAATTCAAACAATTATACAGCTCAGAAAATCTTAAACTCAGAATTTTATTTACAGTGTGTCCTGTGGGATGAGTAGCTAAACTCAAGTTAACTGGAAGACAGCTAATAAAAATTAAAGCCAGGTGAGGTGGCATATGCGTGTAAACCTAATACTCTGAGAGGCTAAGGCAAAAGGATCATAAATTTGAACCTACTCTGGGCAACTTATCAAACTAGTGAGACCCCTTCCCTCTACCCACATCCCAGGGACAAAATAAAAAGTGAACAAGGGAAGATAATATACCTTAATGTGAAAGCCATGAGTCCAACCCCCAATAATGCCAACAGTAACAATCGTAACAAAGCACAAAGGAAGCCAAGTCTGGTAGCACAGGCCCCCCCAAAAAAGCTATTTATACTCTGGAAGGCTGAGACAGGAAAATCTTAAATTTAAGCCCAACCTGGGCAACACAATGACTTAGTGAGACCCACTATCAGAGTCAAAAATAAAAAACAGGCTAGAGATGTGGCTCAGTGTGAATGTCACTGGCTCAATCCCCAGTCCCCCAAAATAGGACGGGGGTGAACACAAAGGGGAAAAAGAAACGTAAATAATAAAACACAACAAAAAATTAGACATAGCATTAAGACCTCTAAGACACTATCAAATTCACATGTGATTACAGAGCCAGAATAAAAGAGAAAAGAATGGGGTGGAGGAAACATTTGTAGAGATAGTGGCCAACAAATTTCTAAAACAGACTAAACAAATAATTTACAAAGTCACAGTTCCAGAGACTCAGAGCATTGCAAACAAAGCAGATTCAAAAATGAAAACACAAAGGCTAGAACCAGCATAATTAAACTCCTAGAAACCAAAAACAATGAGAAAATCTTGTGGCTGGGCACAGAAATGACACATTATATTCACAGAAACCAAGATAAGAATTATAACACATACAACGCAAGGCAGAAGACAATGGTATGACATTTTTATTTTTATTTATTTATTTATTTATTTCTGAGACAGGGTCTCGCTCTGTAGTCCAGGCTAGTCCTGAACTCACTTCGGAGCTCAGGCTAACCTTGGACTCACGGCAATCTTCCTGCCTCAGCCTCCCGAGTGCTGGGATTACAGGCTTGCGTCACCACGTCCAGCTTATGTGGTGCTGGGAAATCGAACTAGGGTACTTAGCGCTTGCTAGGCAAGCACTTTAACCGCTGAGCCATTCCTCCAGCCCCTGTATGACATTTTTAAAGTGCTAGAAGAAAACAGTAACATAGTGACACAGTGAAAATATCTTTCAAAAATTAAAATATATTATTAAAATAAAAGCTGAGAGTTTACTGGCAAACATATATCACAATAAACGTTAAAGGAATGCTTCCATCAAAAGGAGCATAACACAAAAATCAATAAATGTCTATTATCAATATAATGAAGCATTAAAATCATTTGTCATCTCAATACATGCAGAAAATACATTTAATAAAATTCAACATTTCTTCCCAAAAGGCCCTGAACAAATTAGGTGTGAAAAAGATTGCTAATAAAGACTATTCATGGACTGGAAGAATGGCAGAGCAGTTAAAGTGCTTGCCTAGCAAGCGCAAGGCCCTGAGTTCAATTCCCCAGCACCACATAATCCAGGCACGGTGGTGCATACCTATAATCCCAGCACCTGGGAGGCTGAGGCAGGCGAATGGCTCTGAGTCCAAGGCTAGCCTGGACTTCACAGTGAGTTCAGGACTGGGCTACACAGTAAGATCCTGTCTCAAAAAGGAGGCGGGGATGGCTGGAAGAATATCTCAGCGGCTAAAGCACTTGCCAGCAAGCACTAAGTATGTGATTATGTGAGTTCATTCCCCAGCACCTCATAAACTGGGCATGGTAGCACACGCCGGTAACCCCAGCACTCTGGGAGGCTGAGGCAGGAAGATTGCCATGAGTCTAAGGCTAGTCTGGGTTACATAGGGAGTTCAGGACCAGCTTGAATTACAGAGTGAGAATGTCTCAAAAAGGGGGGGAGGGGGTATTTATTAAAATCCACTGCCAACACATTATACTGAATTGGGAAAAACTGAAAGCATTTCTTTTAAGACTAGGAAGAAGACAAGTGTCCACTCTCACCATTTTTAGACAATACAGTTTAATTATGCTGTGTCTAGCTAAAGAAAACAGACAAGAAAAAAAGAAATCAAATTATTTGCACATGATATGATTTTATATATAGAAAAACCTAAAACTCCATCAAGACTATTAGAATTAATAAACCTAGCAGCAGAGAAGCATGATAAAAAAAAATCAATATACAGTTTTTCTATGCACCAATAATAACTGTGTTGAGAAAGAAATCTGAAAGCAATTCCATTCGCAATAGCTACAAATAAGTAAATAAAATAATCCAGGCATAAACTTAACCAAAGTGAAAGATCTCTATGATGAAAATTAAAAAGCACTGATGAAAGACGTTGAAACAACATGTTTATAAATTGGAAAACTTACAATTAAGATGTTCGTACTACTCAAAGTGATCTATGGATTCAAAGCAACCTCTACCAAAACACAAGTGACACCTTTCATAGAACTAAAAAAAAAATCCTAAAACTCATATGAAGTACAAAAGTGCTATAAAGCCTCATGTATTTGAAAGGTGATTGGGTTTCGGAAGTTAATTGGATCCAGTGGATTATCCAGTGATGATTTCATGAGCAGTTGAGAGGTGGGACCTGGTGGGAAGGGAAGGATCAATGGGGCGTGGCCTGGAGGACTAGACTCTTGCCTGAAGCTCCTTCCCACTCACTACGCTTCCTGCCGGAATGAGGTGAACAGCTTTTCTCCAGGTAGGCCCCTTTTGCCATGCCTTTCCACCACTACCTGGCCACCCTGAACAGAACTAAGACCTCTGAAATATAAGCCAAAATAAACACCTCTTTTAAATTGTGGGTGTTTCAAGTACTGTGTTCCAGCAACAAGAAAATGACTAAGATTCCACATACCAATGCAAAAAGAACAGATCTGGCAGAATCACTATTCCTGCTTTCAAGACATACCAGAACCACAGGAACCTAAACAGTATGAAACTGACATGGAAGACACAAAGACCAATTAAAAATAAGAGACCCCAGGAATAAATCCACACATCTCTAGCCAACATAGTCTCAACAAAGGTGACAAAAATACACATTGAAGAAAAGACAGCCTCCTCAAAAAATGGTGCCGAAAGAACTGGGAAGTGAAGGCAGTTAATAGGTACGGTGAATAGGAGGAGCAACTTCCAATGTTTCATTGCACAGCAGGGTAATTACAGTTGCCAATAACTATCTCAAAACAGCTCAGGAGAGGATGTGGAATATTCCCAACACAAAGAAACAATAAATGGCTAAGATGACAGACACATCAATTACCCTGATCTGATCCACACACGTACTAAAATATTGCACTGTACTCCACATAAATAGGTAATTCATACAACTGTGTAAATTAAAAGTAAAAAATTTAAAGGATAAGGAAAATTAAATGTGATACCACCATACAGTGAAACTTATTCAACAAGAAAATGAAATGAGCTAACATATACAAGAGGGATGAACCTCTCTAAAACATAATTCTGGGCTGGGGGTGTAGCTCAGCAGTTAAAGCCCTGCTTAACAAGCAAAAGGCCCTGGGTTCGACTCCCCAGCACTACATAAGCCAGGCATGGTGGTGCACACCTGTGATCCCAGCACTGAGAAGGCTCAAGCAAGAGGACTGCCAGGTGTCAGAGCTACATAGAGTACCAACCTGAACTACAGAGCAAGGACTTGCCTGAAAAAAAAAAAAAACTAAGATAAAAGCAAAACTAAGATAAGGGCTGGAGGAATAGCTCAGCGGTTAGAGCACTTGCCTAACAAGCACTAAGTACCTGGGTTCGATTCCCCAGCACCACATAAGCCAGGCTGCCTGTGATCCCAGCACTCTGGAGGCTGAGGCAGGATTGTCCTGAGTTCAAGGCCAGCCTGGGCTACAGAGAGAGACCCTATCTCAAAAGACAAATAAATAAATAAATAAAAACTAAGATAAAATCACATATTATTACACATGATTATATTTACTCGAAATGTCAATAATAAGCAAATCTACAGACAAAATCACTTGTGGGTGCACACAGTGGGGAGAGGAAAATGGAATAACAATTAATGGATATGCTGGAAATCTGGTGACTCTCTGGGGAGTGACAAGCATACTGTAGAATCGTAAAGTTTACACTATATGAATATGTAAAAAAAGTATCACTGAACTATATACTTTAAAATGGAAGCCAGGCCCAGTGATGCAGCCCTATAATTCCAGTGCTCTGGGAAGCTGAGGCGTTAGGATCACAAGTTTGAACCCAGCCTGGACAACTTAAAGAGGCTCAGCCCTTGGTTCAAACCCTAGCACCTGTAGCTAAAAATATATATATATATAAAATAACACCAGCCAGCCAGGTATAATGGTGCATGTCTATAACCCCAGCTACCTGGGAGACTGCAGCAGAAGCATTTCAAGTACAAGATCAGCCTAGCAATTCATCAAGACCCTGCCTCAGAAATGAATATAACTAGCAGCTCAGCAGTAGACTGCTTATCCAACATACTCAAGGCTCTGAGCCCAATCTCCAGTACCAAGGGTGGGACAGAGGGAAGGAATAGTAAATTTTATGTCATGTAAATTTTACCTCTAAAACATGGTAAATTTAGAAATTAACTGAAACAGACATTTCACTAAAGAAGACATAAGGATAACAAATAACTAATGGCCAATATTACTAGTTATCAAAGAAAAATTAAAGCTACAAGATACAACATGACACCTAACGGACAGGCAAAAGAAAGAGAAAAGACACAGGCAATACCGAGAACTGGTGAGAATACAGCAAACTAGAACTCTCATACACTGCTAGTTGGCTGGAATGCAAAGTGTTGCATTTGGAAGAGTCTGCAGGTTTCTTACAAACTTTCATTCAATCCAGCAATCCCACTCAGAGATAAGTGTGGTGTACCTATAGAGTAGAATGTTATTTAGGAATAAAAAAGAACTACTGTTGAAATGTCACTACATTAAATAAAAACTCAAGTTTAAAATTTCAGTATGTTCTATTCTAACTTCAAAATGAAAAAAAAATAAAATTCAGATGCCTTCACTCAAAGACGTTCTCACATTAACCTTGGATTAATTAGTTTCATGTGTTTCTCACAGGAGGTTCAGAAATATGATTTTGAAATTGCTTTGTATATTAAATATATACTGGGATAAATAAATAAATAAATAAGTAAATGGACAGGAGATGGTAGAAACCAGATAATTCACTGCTAAGAAGTTATAGACAAGAATAAATAAGACTACAATGAACTCTACAATACTGAACAAAAGAGTCGGAGACTCCAATATAAACTCACTTAAATATATCTCAATGGGTAGACACAAAAAATTACAGATGTGGATATATTCGTTAGTGTGCATATGTGTTTTTGTCAAAACACAGAGTATAGCCCTTAATATAAGCTATAAATCTTAACCATAATTTATCAGTATTCCTTTATCAGTTTTAACAAACACTCCACATTACTGCAAGATATTAATAAAAGAAACTATGGAAGAGGTTATAAGCAATAAGAACCTCTGCTCAATTTTTCTGTAAGATTAAAACTACTACAAAAAAACAAATTAAATAAAATCTACTAAATTTTTTAAATGGTTAGGAACATGTTAAAGAGACACAGGCTAGGGGCTGAAGGAACAGCAGCACACTGGTTAAAGCGCTTGCCTAGCAAGCACAAGGCCCTGGGGTTCAATTCCCCAGTACCATATAAGCTGGGCATGGTGGTACATGCCTGTGATCCCAGCACCAGGGAGGCTGAGGCAGGAGAATTGCCATGAGTTCAAGACCAGCCTGGGCTATGTAGTGAGTTCAGGACCAGCCTGAACTATCAGAATGAAACTCTGCCTTAAAAAACAAACAAGTAAATAAATAATTACATAAAGTTAAAAAGACACAGGCCAAAAAAAAAAATAACACAGGCAACATGAAAGAGCTCTCAATAGACAAAATGAAACTATATGAGCAAAAAAAAAGAAAAGAAAAGAAAAAGACATAGTACTAGGCTATAACCCACAAATATTGCCACTTTTTTTGTACTACACCATTCATATTCCCCTCATCAAATACTGTATCCATAAATTCCTCTTCCCTTTCTTCTCCAATGACCACACTATAGGCACTACAAATGGCTCTCTGCTAAACTTCCTCTATCCAAAGCCTCTCAAGGAATTCATTTATTTTCAAAGTTTCAATTAAGCTAATGACATTCAAAGTGGTATCCACTCCTAAACTTTACACTATGTCCAGCACTTAATAGTTATTTTTACCTAGTGTTGCACATCTCTTTAAAGTCAGTTTGTCCCAAATTAGGTTCATTTTATCAACCCTTACCAACATCCCTACAGCAGTTTCACTACAACCACTTCAGCTTCTATTAATAAGGTCATATCTATTCACATAAGCTCCAAAATTGATGAGTTCTCTGAAAGACAAATTAAGAAAAAATCTAAAAGAAATAGGTATAGGCAAGGACTTTCTTAATAAGACACCTAAAGCAAAAGAAATAGCCCCCAGAATTAACAAATGGGATTATTTCAAATTAAAGTTTCCGCACAGCAAAGGAGATCAACAGAGTAAAGACAAAACTGACAGAATGGGGAAAAAATATTCACTCCCTGCACTTCAGATAGGAGGCTAATAACTAGAATATACGAGGAACTGAAGAAAAACAGACCCCTCAAATTCGAAGACCTGATTGAAAAATGGGCAACAGAAATGAACAGGCAGTTCTTAGATTAAGAAGTTCAAATGGGCAGTAAATATATGAAAAGATGTTCAACATCCTTAGCCCTTACAGAAATGCAAATCAAAACATCACTAAGATATAACATCTAACCCCATAGAGAGTGACATATACCAAGAACTCAAACAACAATCAAAGCTGGCAAGGCTGTGGGGAAAAAGGAACCCCATTACACTGCTGGTGGGAAGGTAAACTGGTATAACCACTATGGAAAGCAGTATGGAAGTCTCTCAAAAGATGGGAAATAAATATCCCCATTGATCCAGTGATACTTCTTCTGGGAATTTTTCCCAAAGACTTAAAAGCATCATATAACATGTATACCCATGTTCATAGCAGCACAACTAACAATAGCTAAAATGTGGAAGACACCAAAATACCCATCCACAGACCAATGGATACACAACTGTGGTATATGTACCACTACTCATCTATAAAAACAGATAGGTTTGAGGCTTTTGTAGGTAAATGCATGCAACTTGAGACCATCATGCTCAGTGAAGTGAGCCAGACGCAGGTTAAATATCGAATGGTTTCTCTAATATGAGAAAACCAAATTACAGTCACTCCATAGAACTAAATGAGGATAGTGAGAACTAGGAGGGAGAAGAAGAGTATGGGAGGGTCAAAAAGGGAGAGGGGAAGGATGTGTAATTTCAATGCCATTATATATACGCACATCAAGTTCAAAGTAAACATTATGTATCGCATATATACATGTCAACAAAATGGGGAAAAATTTTAAATATTTTAAAACAGATTGAAAGGAATCAAGGATGATTCCAAGATTTGGAAGCAGTGAAAAAGCAGTAAGAGGAAGAGAATAAGGAAATCAGAAGAAAATGGTCTATATATATATAAATAAGACTGCATTTGCCTAAGTTAATGCTGAGATGTTCATTACACTTTCAAACGGAGATACAAAGTAAATATATAGGAACACAAGTTTGGAATTAAGGATCTTAAAAGATAAAAATCTGGAACAATGACCAAACCCAAGGTTAATCAATACTTCCAAAGCATGTACACAAACCCAGGTTCAATTTGTGCTAAGTAAAACTCGTTGTGTCACTGTCCCAGTGGCACAGGGGCTATATTCCTAGTGCTCTGGGAGGCTGAAGCAGGAGGATTACAAATTAAAGCCCAACCTGAGCAATTTGGCAAGAGCCTGTCTCAAAATCAAAAGTAAAAAGTGGATTGGGGATGTGATTCAGTATGAAGGCCCTAGCTAGGTTCAATCCCTAGTACCCAGAGGGGGAAAAAAAAAAAAAAAACTCTTGTCTATTTTAAAATCAAAACTACTCCTCCTAAAATGGAAACAGTAGTGTGTTAATCTATTTTTAAAATGATGTTTATTTTGGGTTACTACTTGGCATTCTAAGTATTCTGGTAAATAATCACCTCTGATGTTTACCACTTTTACTTTGGCCTCATCAAACCCCAAAACATTTCCACATATAATCACTGAGATATTTTACAACTTTTTTCAAGATACAATTTCTATTTTACTATTTGAAAAATCTAACAATAAAATATAACACTGGATAAAAGACAATCATCAGATATTAAAAAATTATTGTCCCATGAGTATTGAAGAGCATATACAGGACCGAAAACTCCTGGTACAAAAGCAAAGTCGTAAAGAAACATAAATATACTTTAACACAAATGTAAAAGTCTCAGTTTCACACACAAACATACAGTGGTTACATACTATAGCTCAATTCTTTTTACTCTGAGCCAATGTAAAAGGTTAAACTTAGGGTAGTCATGTTATCCATTTAAGGATATACTTTCAATACTAGTCTCCTATGGCTGTGCAAATTCTGGTATCAGAATCTCAAATCCTCTCCAAAGCTAAAAGGATAGTGTCTTCAAAGAAATCTGGTCCATTTCAAGATAACAGATATTCCTCAAAACAAGAACTGGTTAAGATTTCCTGACCAGGGCAATGAGATATTCCTCCAGACGTGCCCATTTAAACTTAAGATTCTAAAAATAAAATGAGCATACATTCTTCACAGAAGCGCCGGCATAAATGATGCATGCAATACACAACCCTAATTATTTTCTCAGGGCAAAGGTTATTTGCAGTTCCCAGCAATTTTTGGGACAAAGAAAAGAATATTAACAAGTCAACACCAAGTATGTGTTCATATGTATGGACTGACTCTTAGCTGCCTAAGTCAACATTTTTCTGAGCTCCTTTTTAGATATCTGATTAAGCATATTCCTTAACATTTCATTTCTGTCATCTCAAACAGATTAGATAACAAGTCCTTCCTAAATTTGCCTTTGAGATAAGTGGCAGCTAAAATCAGAAAATTCTTGGTATAGCTTAAAATTGACTATTTTTGTTACACACAAATTCAGCTACAGTCAGCTACAGCACACAATTCCTCAGTGGCAAAGTAATAGCCCAAGACTGCCACCTTTATTTACATAAGAACAGTAAGCAAATGGTAATTCTGGCCCTTTTCTCAGTAACTACACTGAGTCTTGCTTTTTACCAACTGGAACATGTTGAAGTATTCCATCATGTTGTTGAATAACCACACTTTCACACAACAAAGGCAGATGCTGTGTAATACTTTGTACTAAAAAAGAACAAAAGAGAGGAAAAAGAAAGAAAGAGGAAAAAGTCTTCTGATGTCAGGAAATGCACAGGTCCTCCAACTAACTGAATGGTTTACATTTGTTTTTTAAACAACTTTGAAGCCTAAAATAAAGTAATCTCTAACAAAGACACATTAAATAAAAATTTTATTTTAGCATGTTTGTACACAACATAATAGATTTTTCCTTTTTTCCAGACTTTTCCTTTTTAAACCATAGACCTCTAATTAGCACATCTGCAAAATTACTTCCCTGTGGTTCAGTGAGAATTGGTTTAGATTCTGGGGACATGGGAGGAGAAGGAAAGGATTATTAAAAGTACTCTTCTACAGAAGAAACACAACTATGTAACTCTTACACAAATGTCTGCTAACCTCCCTTGGCATAAAAACAGTGATGTCATTCTAAACAGCAGAGGAGAGTTAAAGTGAACATTAAGTTTTTAAATCACTGACAAGTTACAGAAATTAAGACTATTACTCAAAAATCTCCTCCCTAGAGTACTACATCTGTGTATGAAAACAGTACACCCATCTGGGGTTATATACATATTTGCCATCAACATTTTTCCTGGCACAACAGGAAAAGGTTTATTTTTCCCTTAGATCTCTGAGCAATGAAAGCCATGACTTTAAATGGCTCTGTATAAAAACATAAGCAGGGTGGGTCATATTCTATTAGTGAAAGCAGCCGAACATCAAGAAGTTCTCTTCTTTTAAAATAAAATCTAAAAGACATAAAACATCCTTCCTACTTTTTAAATTATTTCATCTTTGTTTTTCTCTCCTCTAAAATAAATATCTTTAAATAAAGCATATAATGAATTTGCATTTTCAATGTAGCACTCAACCAATAGTAATCTACACAATGTTTTCCTATCTTTAGTAAGCACTAAATAAAATACATAAATTTAATTCTAGTAAGGGCTATAACTATTTTTACTACATTACCAACAGCACTTATCAACAATATCAATAATATTTACTATACCAATGTTTTTTCATCTTATTTCCTGGTTTCTTAAGAAAATTATACAGTATGACAGTTAAGACCAACTCTACCGTACATGAAACTGTAAAAGGGATGCACAATTTGTGACAGTATGATTTTTGCTATTATGATTTAGCATAACTAAATTAGCAAAACTGCAAACTATTCATCCTGCTTTTACTGTCACAATGCATGTTACAGGTCAACATCCACAAAGAGAAAGATCACCACAAAACTGAGACAAGATTTTAAACAAAGGACAATTCTAATTCTACCGAACTGTCGCTAAGAGTTTGGACTTCCATATTCTAATTAATTGAAAAATCACTTAATTATTTATTTTCTTTGAATTTGTTACCTGTCAGGAATATAACTATTGTTTCATTTTCTACCTATGCAACATTTATCTTAAGTTGATACTCCTAGATCTTTCATCCATCAGAGACCAACCATTAAATTACTTCAACAAGTAGAAATAGTAACAGTGCTCCCAAACAGCAATTTCTGCATTGCTAGACACTTATCTAGTTGGTAGATTTATACCATTGTTCATTCTTAGTTCCCTAAATGTAAAAAATACCCACAGAATGGTAGCATACCTCTAAATTAGTTTAAATATGGTACAAAGTTATTTTTAGTTAGGTTCAAGTTTTAAAAAGGCAGTATTCTTCTCAAAGGCTAATCTACTCAAGTTCCTCCTATATTAAAAAAATAAGCGACTAACTTGTCTCTTTTGGAAAATAGAATGTTATTTACGTAATGCTCAGGGGGTTGGATAATAGAATAATAAATTGTCTAAAATCAATATCACAATTATACCTATTGTTAATAAAAGTAATTTTGACATTTATTCCAATGACAGTGCTTTAAAACACTTTCAGGCTAAATGTCATTTATATACATTTTCAAATGTAATTCTTATCAAAAAAGTAATTCTTAACCTCTACTGTGCAAAGTAAAAAGAAAACCTCCACAAGCAATTATAAATCGGTTCTACTTGTGAAAAACAACACAAGGAACGCTCACATCACATCTGAGATCTGTCTTCCCTCTCTGCATGCTAGAAAGATGCAAAGACAAACACTTCCAAATATTCAGACAGATCATCTCACAGTTGTAACTTTCATCATAGTTCTCAAAGCAGTGTGGTGAGGTCAGCTCACAAACAGCTTAAGTAGCAAAACTAGAAATTGATGGTAGTAGTATCAGGCTACATAACAGCCTTTCCAAAGAATATGAAGTAAGAGAACGAAAATGTGCTGGCAACAGGCCAAAGACTGGATGAAATATCGCTGTGAGCAACGAATACTCACAGCTTACAGTATATAGCAATTCATCTTCTCTGACCCTGCAGCTTGACTTTCCTTGTTTTAAACCAAAAATAGCCCTTATAAGAGAGGTATTTAACACAGCCATATTTCCTATACTAATGAGCTCAAGGGCACACAGGCTTACAATGATTTATGAAGTTAAACACATACTCTTAAAAGAAAAATATAACTTCCATTCTATGTGAAAGAGATACTGAATTACAATGGAATTGTTCTGCAAAAGCTAACCTTTATACTCCGAACATTATACTATCGTCAGCATAATTTTAAGTATGGGTTTCCTATGTTGTCCGTTCTGACTCTCTGCAACTGGTTGCCATTTAGAACTAGTCAACCTTCTCAAAAGATTTAATGAAGAATTGGTTTTGTCAAATTAAACCTGTCAAATCAAAGGACAGCTCTGGTCAGAAAAAAATTCCTTTCATCTTGGTCAAAATATAAGTTACTCATACAACTTCATCTTAAACAAATCATGTATTAATAGAATAATACGTTCTAATTTTTGAGTCTCTGACACTTTCGGAACATTACATTTTTCTAAACAACCAGGAGAAAAATGAAGAACTTGGGGATTTAGCTCAGTGGTGGTATGCTTGGCTCACTGCTGGACTGCTTGCCCTGGGTTCAGTCCTCAGCACCAAAAGATGTAAAATAAAGAAGGAAAAAAGCAAGCAAGCAGTTACTTTAGGCAAGATAAAGAATCAGATTCAATTCAAATCAATATTCATTCATTCATTCATCATTCATTTTTTTTGAGACAGGGTCTTGCTCCATAGTCTAAGCTGGTCCCGAACTTACTATGTGGCCCCAGTTGGCCTCGAACTCACTGCAATCCTCCTACCCTCCTGCCTCAAACCTCCCAAGAGCTGGGATTCCAGGCTAATTTTTATGTGGTGCCGGGGAATTGACCCAGGGCTTTACCCAATACACATCTACTTTGTGCCAGGCATAATGAGAAAACAGACACAATATATGCATATGGTCTCAGAGTTGATGATCTAGTTGGGGAGATCACATGACTTAGTCAATGAGCTCTACTAGCTGTAGGAACAAAAGTACTGGCATCATTAAGGATGCTAAGGAAAAAAGTAAGTTGGCTCCAGAAGCTAGAAAAGTCTTCAAACACACTGTAAGACTTGAACTATGTCTTTAAAGATGAGAATTTCATAAAGGAAAGAGAGATGTCGCCACCCAAACATAGAATGAGCAAAAGCAAAAAAAACAAAAAACATGGCATGTATGAAAAAGCCAATGTGGCAAGGCCAGGACAACAATTTCTGGCATATGGGCTATACTCTTCTACCCTCACCAAATAACAGACATCACTTATCAATCAGAGTATGTTCAAAGGCCACATCAAGAATCAAAATCCATCTCAACAGATAACACAAAACCAGAAGAAGGTGCAAGACCAAGAGTG
Source organism: Ctenodactylus gundi (assembly GCA_004027205.1). NCBI lineage: Eukaryota > Metazoa > Chordata > Mammalia > Rodentia > Ctenodactylidae > Ctenodactylus > Ctenodactylus gundi. Next base: position 429,988 of record PVKB01000945.1, on the reverse strand, counting down.
CAACATATATGCTCTCCTGGGCCTGAGAACAGAAAGTGGTAGAACCTGAGGGTAAGCAGGCAAATTCAGGGCAGATTATGAATGAGCATGAATGCTAGTAAGTCTTAAATTTTACCCTGTGCATAACAGAAGATGGACAAATGATTTCATGAAAAATATTGACCTGATCAATTCTGCACGATGTGTAAGAAATAAAGAGATACACAGAATGAACACAGACAAGAGATCACGAATCCTGAATTGCAAGGAAACCCTAATGCAAGTTCCAAAACAAAAAGAGAGTTTATGAATTTATAAAGGGTAGTTTTAAAACACAAATTTGGGAAGAATTAATATTGTAACTGGAATTCCCTACAGTATTCAAAAACAAAAGACAATTTAAGGCAAAGACTACAATTAAAGAAGTGAATTACAATGATACCCGAGATTACTCAAGGCTGTAAATTCAGAAATAGACATTTCAGGTTTAGCATCAAGAAAGAGAACATCCTCATGACCAGACTAATACTCAGCAAGTCTTTTCTTCATCTCGGGGCACCAATACGCTAGCCAAACAACAAATGCTATTCACCTTACATGGCCCTGCAGTTCTCATTGAAATGCAGAAAGCACAAAAGCCACATGTGAAACCAAAATTTACCTAAACATTCAAAACTACACACTTATTTCAAGAAACACTGCTTACAAAACAAATCTTCTGGAAATAATACTATTCTACCATTAACAAATTTATATCTAAGCCTTTCAACTCTAAAACTCTTGGTATGAAACAGAACCTATTTGCATATAGCACATGCAAGTTATACTCTAGTTTATATTTTTCACATGTATGTCCTTTGACAGTTTGCAAAAAAAAAGTAACTTATCACTTCTGCAAAATGTTTTATAAATAAAATTACTCTAATTAAAAATAAAAACTTCACTGTAGCTCATAAGGGCAAAGACAGCGAAAGGATCTATTTTGAAAAAAGGATTCTTTAGCTGTTATGAACAAAGGCTAGTATAATGATGTGAAATCCCAGTACATCATGTTTATAGGCATGCCAGAAAAACTAGCATTACTGTTTTAAGAGCTAAGGGTATTTATTTTAAGGATAAAATTAGCCTCTAAGAAATGCCAACAATGCACTTCATATTACCCAGACATAGAAGCAAAGGTTCTACCTTATCTTCATCCCAATTCTTTTATCCCACTAAACTCTCAAATTGTAATTCTCATTCTCTTAAAATAAGCCAAAGTTAAAAACACAACTCAAGAAATGAAACTTACATGTAGTATATTCATTCATTAATTCCATGAAAGCAAACTAGACAAACAGTTTACCACTATCTATCTCTTATCCAGAAAGATAAAGATTAGTCAGTCACAAACCGGGATCTAATAATGATGTCATTCTGAAGTCATTACTATATTTTACATGTTGAGTTTCCTTCAATCATAAAAAAAGTCATCCCAAGACTGAGGTCAAATTCCATTCTCACTAAAAGATCTCCTAATCTGATGGTCCACTTACTAAATAGCATTCATAAACCAAATTCCATAAAAACCTCTCCTTTCCTACCTTCCACAATTAAAAAAGTCTCATCCTTTTAGCTCATTATAATGGAGTATGACCTGTACTTTGCTGCTTATAGAATATGATGCAGGCTTTTCCTCTCATAAGGATATTTTTTAAAGAAAAAAGTGAAATACAGATGGTTAATTGCATAAGAATTGGAACAAGCAAAAGGTAAACTGTTAAACTGGTTTACTAGGTTTCTCCCACGTAAGTTGTCCTATTAGAACAATGCATGACACTTTGAAAACATTTAAATGGAGAATGAATCTTTACTTTTTCATTTTACATCTCAGGTTTTTGTTCTGTTTTTTGTTTGTTTGTTTGTTTCTTTGTTTGTATGTTTGTTTGTTTCTTTTGGTGATGTTGAGGATGAAACCCAAGGTCTCACACATGCTAGGCAGACGATCTACCAATAAACTATAACCTCCACCTTTTTTTTTTTTTGAGACAGAATCTAAGTTTTCCAGGCTAACCTCAAACTTGCAATCTCCTGTCTCACTCTCCCAAGTAGCTGGAATTACCAACATATGCCACCAGAGCCATCTCTAAAAAACTTAGGATATGTATGATTCTTAATAAATTAGGCAGGAACGAGATTAAAACTATACCTACCTAAAAAATCTTTGCATATAAAACTACTGTGAACATATTCCCATAACAAATCACTTTTATCACTGAAGTTATACACATAAGTACCTCATCATAGAGAAGAGTGAAGGAAATATTTAAGAAATATACTTTAAAAGGTAAAATTAAGCACTTCAGATCTTTCCTGGATTGAGCTGTTTGGTCTGTGTCTTTGGCGGGGGGGGGGGGGGGGGGGGGGGGGGGGGGGTGTTTTGTTGCTGTTGTTGTTTGTTTTAGTATTAAGAGATTGAATCTAGGGCCTTAACAGTTCCATTCCTAGTCCATTTTTTATTTTGAGACAGGCTCTTACTAAGTCACTAAATTGCCTAGGCTGGGGCCAAACCTGGGATCATCCTGCCTGAGCCTCCCAAGGTACAGGGATTACAGGCCTGCACCATCAGGCCCCACCAGATTCCATTTATCCATTCATTCATTCATTCATTCATTCATTTATTTAGGTAGGTAAGTAGGCGGGTAGGTAGGTACTAGGCATCAGACCTAGGGCCTTCACACTGAGGTACATTCTCAGCCCATTTTAATTTGATTTTGAGACAGGATCTCACCACATCACTGAACTGACCAGGCTACCAGAGTGCTGGGATTACAGACCAACACCACTGACCCCGGCTAGTTCCATATTTTTTAAGAAAGGAAGCTACTTGACTAAAGAATCTTAAAAGTTACTCCTATGATATTTTAAATCAGGTTTCTTAAATGAGGGGTTGGAGGAACAGCACATCAGTTAGAACGCTTGCTTCACAAGCACAAGACCAAGTTTCACTGCCCAGCGCCACATAAACCAAGCACGATGGCCCACACCCATAATCCTAGCATGTGGGAGGCTGAGGCAAAGGAGGAGTGCTATGAGTTCAAGGCCAGCCTGGGTTACACAGACAGTTGAGGATCAGACTGGACTCCTGAGCTAAAATGTTTTAAAATGATTTCTGTGACTTAATTCACACAAAAGTACTCTTAAAAAAAAACCACCATGAAGGATATATTTTACTTACATTCTTCCTACACCTTCATACATGTTAGTCTCATCTACCAAAGTCATAATCTCTGTATCTGTGAGATGTGCATGCTTTTTCGTTCTGTTTAGCTGTTCAATCTGTATGTCTGCAAGCTTCACCTTCTGTTGAGTGTCAATAACTTTGGCTTGAAGCTCTGTGAAGGCCTGATAAAAACAAGTCCTTGATTTAGTAGGCAAAACAGTTTATAGGAACGTTTATGTCAAATTTATTAAAACAACATGCTAATCAGAGACAAAGATATGAAATTTACCAAATCAAACATAGTTGAATCAATACAATTAACTCCGCTAAACACTGAATTTACCCCATCCTCAGAAGAACAAAGTATATAACATCCAATAGCTATATCAAAGAACCAGGGTAATAAAAGCAATAAATGCAAACAGTATAAAACTCCAAGATTCAAAGCAAGAGCCACAAAAACACCTCACATCTGTGTTTCACAACTAAGATTTCCAAGCACTTTCCCACATTAGTTTCAGATAATCACCTGTGAATATTAATGAGGATATTAAAAAGGTATATAATACATATCTCATTTATTCCTATCAATAATCCTGAAAGTGGTACTTCATTATCCACTAATTACAAAATTAGATAACTGCATTCAGAGATAAAAATGGTTTGTAGAGTTGACTGCTAGGTGAAGGATAGGCTCATACTCAAAACCATTTCTGGGCTGGAGGAACAACTCAGCGGTTAAAGCACCTGCCAGTAAGCACTCAGTGCCAGAGTTCAATTCCCCTGCACCACATAAACTGGACATGGTAGCACATGATTGTAATCCCAGCACTCCAGAGGCTGACACAGGAGGACTGCCGTAAGTGCAAGGCCAGACTGGGCTACATAGTGAGGTTCAGGCCAGCCTGCACTACAGAGTGAGCCCTGTCTCAAAAAATAAAAAATAAAAATAAATAAAACCATTTCTAATCCCTCAGTTCGGGAATCGTTCCATTATGTGTACAGTAATATTCAGAACACTTTTGTTTTTTTGAAACAGGGCCTCCCTCTGTAGCCAAGGCAGGTCCTGAACTCACTGGTGTAGCCCAGGTTGGCCTTGGACTCAGGACAATCTGCGCTGGGAACACGTTTTTGTGTGTGTGGTACTGGGGATCGGGCTCTTTTAATTTTCTTGAGACAGGATCTTACTTAATCCCTAGTTAGTTGCCCAAGCTGTTCTTGAACTTGCAATTCTCCTCTCAGCCTTCCAGAGTGCTGGGATACAGGTACCCGCCACCACTTTCATCTAGAATACAAATATTTTTAAAAGAAAGATTGAAAAAAAATTCTCAGCAGTGGCATAATTGCATCGTGATCTTAACCTGCAAATACCAGGCCAAATCTGACCTTGTATACACTTACTTATCTGGAAGACAAACGCAGTTCTTAGACACTCTTGTTGAAATGCCTAAAATGACTTCTACATGCTGTAAAATTTATGCCTTAGTAACATCTGGTGAATGCAATACACAGCAAAGACTACTACTTAACTGTTATTCTGACTTTGTTGCCACCTATTAGTAAATTTTAAAAGATCTACTGAAGGGGAGGATTTTTCCATTAGCGTGGTATTTCCTATTAGTCTTCACCCCCAAAAAGACCTTGTAAAAACATTAGAAGATAAAACCCAGTCCTCAGCAGCAAAAAATAAAAAGGAACACAAAACCTTGACTGACTGTTTTCTTTTTTATTCAATTAGCTGACATACTGTTCAATGAAAGTCTGTAATCATTTTCTGCTTGCACTCTCTGTCTACATTCAACAAATCCAAATAGGGCTGGTAAGGCCACTCACAGTTGTACTCCTGCTGGCTTTTTCACTAACCTATGATTTAAATTTGAACTGTTAGTAGGAAAAAAAAGGTAAAATTCCAGAATACAGAGTATTTTTTGCTAGTACTGAGGATTAAACCCAGGGCTTCATACAAAACTGCATCCTCAGCCCCCAACACTTCCCCCTTTTTTGGTTTTGAGAGGGTCTTGCTAAGTTGCCCAGGCTGGGCTCAAACTTCTACCCTCCTGCCTTAGCCCCTCAGAGTGCTGGAATCACAGGCCTGTACCACTGGGCACAGCTCACAATTTTGTTTTAAAAGTCCAGGTGTCACCTCATTGCTCTGTGCACAGCTAACAAAACAAGTTTATGCTGAGATGTTACAGAACATAAGAATACCATGTTAAGGGTCCAATTTGCAAGTTTCAAGAACACCACATGAACAGGAGCAGGACACAAATGTGTAATATGCTACAGCTTCATTTATTATGACTATCAGCTATTTCTGCTGTTCTGTTTCTTATGCAAAGCTAAACCAGAGGCAATCTCAATTAAGCATTTGCTCACCTGAAGAATATAAACTGATCAAAAGAGAGAAAGAGAAAGAGAGAGAATGCTGGATTCTAGTCCCAATCTTTACGACTTTATGAGTTTTCTATAACTGTTTTGCTTTTCAGAAAAGCAGATTTACAGTAATCCCAGCACTGTGGTAGGGTGAGGTAGGAAGATTCCAAATCCAAACCCCTTCTGGCCAATTTAGTCACTCACCAGGAACCTTTCTCAAGCTTCTTCCTCTCCCTGTTGGGATGTAGCTCTGTAGCTCAGTAGGAAGCTACTGGCTGAATTCCCCAGTACCACAAAAGGGAAAAAAAAAAAAAGCTAATGGCTTTAGCAATCCTGTTTGGAGCAGGCAGTGGTGTCAGAACATTGCCCACCTTAAGTAACAGAAATTGTTTCTGAGTAACAAACAACCCATTTTCAAGTACCTGTTCGAACAACAAGAAAAATTCAATTCCTGCTGCTGCTGCTTATGAAATTTTTTAAAATTCTTCAAAAGGGGGCAGAGAGGGGGCGTCAACTCGGACATGGCACTAACGAATGGCTTTGTGCAGTGCAAAGACAGACCTCTGAAGATACAGTATCGAATAAATGGTCTAAAAATAGAGATTGAATTCACGGTTTATCAAAGCAATTGAGGTCGAATTACAGAAGCAAGCGGCCGTAAGGGGCTTCAATCTGAAACTCAATTCTCCCTAAATCTCCCTGCAGGCTTCAAAGGCCACGAGATGTCTGTGGAGCTCAAAACACGGGTAGAGGACCAGAGAGGCCCACAGCCATACGTACCCAGCTCTCTCAACAGCCTGACCAGCTCCTCCTCAGCAAGACCCTCTCAGCCCGTCCCCCGACCACGGCCGGAGACCCGATCCCGCCTACGACTCTAGGAAACCATTTCCCATTCCTCGGAAGCCTCTTTCCTTACGCAAGACTCAGAACTCCCTCCACACACTTGTCTAAAATCCCCCCACCCTCCAACGGAAAGGTTAGGCCCACTCGAGAAATCCGCTTACCTTCTTCAGCTCCAGATCCACGGGGGCCGCCATGTTGGTGTACCGTGTGCGCCTGCGCGTTAAGGACGGCCGGAAAAGAGTGGGGGAAGGGCGCGCCTTCCCGTTTGCCTTTTTCTGCGCTTGCGCACGAAGCTAACCTGGTTTTGTTGGGGGGGTTGTTTGTTTATTTGTTTTGTTTTGTTTTTCCCACCACTGGATATGACCCTTGGAAATGTTCGGAATTCCGGTTTGAAATATTCAGAATTCCAGAAGACTTCTCTTTCTCCTGTAACCGACCTGGTCTGGTTTGCTCCTGTAGATCTTTTCAGGCGTAACCCAACACGTGCATTTATATGCTTTGGGATAAATTGCTTTGAGCTGCTGAACTGAAGTATATGCAGTTCAGCCCTCCAGATAGGCCCTATCTCTAAGTGAGAGGTAAGGTCTTTAACTACAGGAATGCTAGTATGAAGATAATTAGAAGGCTTTGTTGGCGTGTTCTTTCAAAGAACTTCAGAGACATCGTAAATTTGTTTAAAAATAAAAATCCAAGTTGGCAATGTAGCTCAGTTAGTAGAAGCCGTGCTTAGTATGAGTGAAGCCCTGAATGCAGTACCCAGCCCCACAGACATATTCTCTGTGGCTCTTCCCAAAGTTAATTACTTAGAATGTTTGAAAGTGGATCCTGGAAATTTGCGCTGTTGTCAGTTTCCCCATCACGGGACACTGCAGATTGTTTTCAGATTGTAAGAATCTGCTGAGGGGGAAAAAAATCAAACATACACATATTTGCACCAAAAGGAAGGATTATAATTGGCTTTTGGAAATGGAAAACTTTATTACCCCTACTAAAAACTTCTAGGCAGAAGAAAGGAGGAGCAAATTTGGAGTCCTGCAGATCGGAATTCAAAACCTGGCCTACTTTGAGCCTGGCTCTGACTCCATTTACTAGCTGTGTGGCTTTCAGCAATTCATTTCTTGATGAGCTTTAATCTCACATTTGATAGTGCTAATGTTTACCTAACAGGGTTAATGTGAGAAGTAAATGAGATCAGGACGAAATGCTTTGAGCATAATACTGTGCACATAATATGTACTCAAATAGTTACTGTAATCAGCCTAGTCCTGTTTGTCATTTCAAAGTTCAGCAAAGTTCATAACACATCCTTCATTATACAGGCCAGAAATAATTTCTCTTGCTCAAGACATAACTCTTCCAGAGCTAGGGATGTAACTTAGTGGTAGACCACTTGCAAGTTTTGCATGAGGCCTTGAGTTCCCACCCCAGTGATAGGCACACATCTACACATCTAGGGAAGATAAACTGCAGGATAAGGTATCTGGTGACACCCTCTCCCTGAGAGGCTATTTTTCCATGGAAGATGTTTTTCAGTCTCAGGAGGCCAAGTAATTAATATGTAATTAATATGTTTTAGTTTCATTCTAAGTACTCAGAATGCTTGCAGTGACCCAATGAACTAACTGCCACAATGCCTGATCCTCATTTTTCATACAGGAAAAATTGACAGAGAGGTAAGATAACTTGCTCAAGGTCCTACTCCCTATTCCAAATGGAACTAGCATTTGAGGCAATCTGGTTCTGGAATCTTAACCGCTAGGTTATACTACCTCTCCCTAAGGTATGAGGGGTTGGGTGACCAGTTGTTCTGCTCTGCTCAGCACTGAGAGCTTTTCTGAAGGACAAGACTTTCAATAGAAACAGTCTTGGGCAATTTGTGATGACTGGTTGTCCTTATATAAAAATATAAGCAAAGAGGAGCCAGCCATGGTGGCACATGCCGACTGTCTTAGCACTCTAAGTGACTGAGGCAGGAGGATTACAGATTCAAGCCCTGCCTGGGCAATTCAGCAACTTAGTGGGAACTTGCTGCCCCCTCCAAATTCTTTCCAATAAAATGTGGGAGTGAAGATGTAGCTCCATGTGAAGTCTTTGGGTTCAGCTACAAGTACTGAAAAAAAAGGAAAAAAAAGAAAAAGGAAGAGACAACCACCTAAAGATAGTGACATAGATAGATAGATAGATAGATAGATAGATTGATTGATTGATTTCCACTTCATGTCAATTGATTTTTACACTTAGTGAGTTAATAGACCCCAAAGGGTTCATTAAGTATGGAAGGATGTTTAGCAGACTAGTTAAGAATATGAACTCTGGAATCTGACATCCTAGTTTCACGTTCTACCATTCACTGTGTGTGTGTGTGTGTGTGTGTGTGTGTGTGTGTGATATCTGCTAGACACTGTTCTAGGCCTTTGAAACATAGTAGTAACAAGAGAAAAATTCCCTGATATCATGATTCATACATTTGACTTGAAAAACACCAGTAATAAATAAGCATATAATAAATAATCTCAGATATTAACAAATACTATTGAAGAAGAAAATAGCAGCAACATGATTACAGTGGGTGTGGATAGTTCTCAGAAAGACATAGCATCTGAGATGAGCCTTGGAAAATAAAGATGAGCCAGGCTAGCAAACAGCTTGAGAAAGAGCATTCCAGAAAGAAAGGTTCTCACAAGCAAAGAATTTAAAATGGGATAGGTTTGGCATAGTGGAAGCCCAAAAAGAAAGAAGCCAGTGTGCTTGGATGGAGAAAGTAATAGAAGATGACATCATAGAGGTGAGCAAGGAGGACAGATCATGAAATAATTTTAAAGTCACAGTCAGGAGATAGAATGTCACTCTGAGTGATCGGAAGTCACTGAAGATTTCAAGCAGGAAATTGATATGGTCCCATTTTCAAGAGACTGTTGTTGGTTATTGGTCAGGAATGCATTGGAGGGAGCAAGGATGCAAACATGGAGGATTGGTTAGGAGACTTATAGTGCACAAAGAGAGCTAATGATCCCATGGTGATCTGGAGGAAATTACGACAGAAAGAAGTAGATGGATTCAAGTACAGGTTCCTGAACATGATAAAGGAATACACAAATGTTTGGAGAGAAAGAGACAACAAAGAGAGGAATCGAAGATGATTCCCAATCTCCAGATAAGTATGCCGAGTGAAGGAAGCCAGATTTTGAAAAAGGGCCACATACTATGGGATTCCATTTATTTTAAAATGCCAGGAAATCTAAAGTGATAAGTGACCAATGGTGGCATGATAGGAGAGTAGAAGACTGAAAAGGAGACAGAAAAAAGAGGTCACAAAAGATAATGAACTATAGCTTTGTGGTGATAGGTGTGTATTTATTGTATTAAATGTGGAGCTGGTTTCTTGGATAAGAATTTGTACACCTCAATATATGCAGTTATTATATGTCAAATGTGCCTCTGTAACTCCATTTTTATAAAGTTTTCACCTAATCAAGCTAGTTAAATGGTAATGTCTTATACTGAGAAGAAAAAACAATTGTGATACAGCTAATGAGACTAATCCTTCCTCTCATGACCAGACTACAGAAACTGGAATATAGATAGGCCAGCAGCTCAATCCATACTAGCAACGGCTAACAAAAGTCGAAGCTTGTTTTTCTCCAATGCAGTCATCCAGGCATAAACAATCTAAGTCAAGTTCCGTAGCACCAGAGTTCCCAGATTCCTTCTGTACTTTTTTTTTAATATTAAGGAGTTCCCAGGTTCCTTCTGTACTTTTTTTTAATATTAAGGATATAACCCAAGGTCTTTACACAGAGTTGCATCTCCAACCTGTTTTTTAATTTTTAATTTTGAGACGTTGCCCAGGTTGGGCATGAATTTGTGATCCTTCTGCATCAGCCTCTTAGCGTGTTGGAATTACAGGCCTGTGCCATCCGGCCCAATCTTATATTTTATTCATATAATTCAAGGTCACTTGTCCTGTCATATCCATCATCCAGACTCTACCTGAAAGGAAGGGGAAAAAAGAGGTGGCTCACTTCTTCAGTCTTTCTTTTAAAGGCATGTCCCAGAAGTTGTAGGTATGACTCTATTCCTTCAGAACCCAGAATTTCTTGACCATTCCCGGCTGCAAGAGAGACAGGGAATTTAGTTATTCTTATGGACAACTGTGTGCCTGGTTTAATACCAGGAATTTTATTGCTGTAAAAGAGAAATAAAGATTAGATGTATAGAGTAAATGAGCAGGTTCTGATATAAGTTTTCAACTAGCAGAGCCACTTCCATCCCATGTCATTCGATCTTCTCACTTAGTGAGTTAATAGACCCCAAAGGGTTCATTGAGTTTGGAAGGATGTTTAGCAGACTGGTTAAGAATATGAGCTCTGGAATCTGATATCCTAGTTTCACATTCTGCCATTTGCCAGCTGAGAGAGCTCAGGAAAATAACTTCTCAAAACTTTGGTCTCTCCTACTGTAAAATGAAAATCATGCTTATATTCGTCTCATAGGTTGTTGTAGAGATTAAATGAGCTAATGTATGCAAAGTTCTTGATATTCAATTGTACCTCCTCAAAATCAGCTTTCATTATATGTCAAGTGTTGTGAATCTACAGATCAATAAAAGACAAATTTATAGTACAATAGCAATCATTGATAAATAAGCTTTTTTATATTGGTGGCAGAGAAAAGAGAAAAAGATACTCCTAGAAGAGACTCCAAGGCAAGAGAAAGACAGGTGCCTTCAGGAAAGTGCAAGTTGGTGTGGCTGGTGCACAGGAGCATCACTGAGAGTGATGGGGTAGGTTGTAGGCAGAGAAGTGACTGCTCATATTTACTCTCCAGAAGATTGCTATGGCTGCTTTGTGCAGCATGATTTCCAGAAGGCATATGAGAAACGAGATCAGAGGCTGGAGCAGCCTCCTAGATACTGAGAATCCAGAACTGAGGGCCAAGAAGAACTCCGCTCTTCGTCAGTTCAAGTCCTGTCCTGTCTTGAGGTGATTCTCTCATCCTTTTCTCTCTCTTTTTTCTTTTTTTTTCCAGTACTGGTAGCTGAACCCAAAGACTTCACATGGAACTACATCTTCACCCCCACCCCACATTTTATTGGAAAGAATTTGGAGGGGGCAGCAAGTTCCCACTAAGTTGCTGAATTGTCCAGGCCGGACTCAGTCACTTAGAGTGCTGAGATGGTAGGCGTGTGCCACCATAGCTGGCTCCTCTTTGCTTATATTTTTATATAAGGACAACCAGTCATCACAAATTGTCCAGCACTGTTTCTGTTGAAAGTCTTGTCCTTCAGAAAAGCTCTCAGTGCTGAACGGAGCAGAACAGCAGGTCACCCAACCCCTCGTACCTTGGGGAGAGGTATTAAAAGGTAGTGGTTAAGGTTCCAAAACCATATTGCCTGGATTCAAATGCTAGCCTGGAGTAGAGAATGGACCTTGAGCAAGTTATCTTACCTCTCTCTATCTCAATTTTCCCACATGAAAAATGAGGGGTGCAGCAGTTACTTCACAGGATCATTGTAAGGGGTAAGGAGAGGATGAACGGGTACAACGGTGGAAGCACTTGCCTAGCCATGTGCGAGGCCCTGAGTTCTATTCCCCAGCATCACATAAAAAAGCCAGGCATGATGGCACAAGCCTGTAATCTTAGTACTTGAGATGCTGAGATAGGAGGATTGCCATGGGTCTAAGGCCAGCCAAAGCTATAGAGTTAGACCCTGTCTCCAAAAAAACAAAAAGGATTAAAAAAAAAAACTGACATATTCTGAGTGCTTGGAATGATGCCGGGAACACTAAATTTCCCATGAGCTTTTTGAGATGATGGCAGTTTTAAACATATGCATCCTGGTTTATTTCACTGCTGTCCCACACATCCTCTTGCTGTGTCATCCTGTCTTGGATATCTCCAGACTCCTTTTCTCCTCCTCTTCCTCATCCTCTTCTCCTCCTTCTTCTTTTTCTTCTTATTTTCTTCTTCTTTCTCACTTTGTACTTTAGGCTAGTCCTGACCTCACTATGTAGCCCAGGTTGGCCTCCAAATAACAGCAATCCTCCTGCCTCAGCCTCCAGAGTGCTGGGATTATAGGCACGTGACACCATATCTGATTAATTTTTTATGTGGTGCTGGGGAATTGAACCCAAAGCCTTGCACATCCTAGGCAAGAACTCTCACTATTTAGCTTTGCCCCACCTCCTCTTCACTTCAAAGCTTTCCATCACTTTATCCAAGAATAGGAAAAAAAATTGTTCTGTGACACCGGAGACATTCCAGCCTGTCGGAAGCCTCTGAGAGGACTGAATTGAACTAAACAAAACTGAGATTTCAGAGACTTCTTCCCAAGGGGGCTACTTTCAGGATATCTTCAAGAATAGCACAAGAAGCTAGGGATGTATCTCAGTAGTGGAGCACATGCCTGGGATGTGTAATGTTCTAGGTTTGGTACCTGGTAATCCCTCTCCCTCCCCTCACAAAAAAACAAAACAACAACAAAACAAACAAAAAACACAGAATAGAGGAGCTTGCCTTCTTTTGAGAGCAAATCTGTAAAATAGTCTGTCAAGGAGTAGAACGGCAGGGGATAGGAGCGTTCCTAAGCTTGTGTGATAGGTCTGTTAAGTACATTTGCCAAAAAAAACCCTCTGAGCTAGTCCTTCTAGTTGACAAAGTATACTTGGAGCTGGGACCTCCCTAGGCAGGAAAGGGTTTTCACTGTGACTACCAAATGAAGCATAGGAAACTCTGCAAGGAGAGGAAGTGAGTTGTCATTCACAGGAACTGATGGTGGCTTTCCCAGGCATCTCGCCACAGCTGATTCAATCTGTTTATGAAAAATCTAAAGGAAGTTAATTTCTAAATCAATCCTGGTGATCTAAATCTGTGTAATAGACAAAGTTGGGAAACACAGCACAATAAAGTCTGGGTTATTTATCCCATTGCTCACCAGAGAAAGTTAGAGCGTGGAGCGTAGAAGAGACGCCAAGAGCCGGATAGCCACAAATAGGAAAGGAATGACCCAAAGCCTAATGGAGAAATCACACTTTGATCATTCTGCTCACCAAGAAGAAAAGTTCATTTCATTTTCCTTTAGAACGGGAAGAGGAGTACAATACAATTGGGTTGAAATCTGAACAAAACTCTACATCCACTTTGAAAATAGGCACCAAAAACCAGCACAGGGGAATGTTTTTACACTCTTGCAGCCATACCTAGGACAGTTTAAGGCTTCCCCCCAGGGCACCCACTTTAGAAGCTTGAAAAGTTTTTAAATTAAAGTTTTTAAAATTGCAAGAAGCCAAAAAAATTCGTATTCTTCTATAAATTAGAACATGAATGCCAGTAACATCTACTATAGCAAGCAGGAAACTTACTTAAAATAGGAAGCCCCAGATCCAGGGGCATCCCAGGATTGGGTCTCCGTGGTCTGGCCTGGGTCACGTGCCCCTTTCTGCACCAAGCACAACTGTCAGATGCATGTAATGCTGTACCTGGCCAGGTGCAAGTCACACAGCCATTCCTGGAAGGTTAGGAGTTTATTCCCCACTAAGGGTAAAAGAGAGGTGGCTTCTTTCCAAAAGAATAAAGTATACCTATCAAAAGAATAACTATCACATTTGCAAAGGAGAAACAAAGAGGCATTGCTGCAGCTTAGTGCCAAAATTTCAAATTTTCAATCTTCTCTTCTAATAAAGAGGTCAGTTTCACTTCAGTGAGTACATAAATTTCATGATGATGGCCCCTACTCTTCTCCAGAAAACAGTAGTTAGAGACCTCATGGAAATAGCCTTGCTTTGCAACTCAGTCCTTGGATCCATTGGACGTGGAAGATCCCATTCACAAAAGCTGAACCCAAAACCAAATACTGTCTCTCTGTTTCATTAAAGACAAAGCATAGCAACTTCTGTGGAAGTGGAAGTAGACATTTCCATTTCCTTTTCCCCTCAGCTGAGGTCAAATGCCTCTGTATGGGCTTGAGAGGATGGTAAACTTAGCTGACTATGGGAGAACACCCTCCATGACCTCATAAATCCTTGTCTTTCTTACCAAAGATTAGTACAGAACATGAGATTACCAGCAAGTTACTTATTCTAGGAAATCAGAATCTTAGGGCAGAGGCCATGTACGACACAGAGCAAATCATCCTGTTAGTTCATATATCTCCATGTGTCCTTACATCTAAAGTACAGAGTCCTATATAAACTATCTAAAAGAGAATCATAGACCCAAAGAACTAAAAGAGACTTTTTTGTTCTTCTAGTCTACTCCACCCTTGCATATTTGGGAAAAATGAGGCTTGCAAAGCTAAAGTGGTTTGCCATAAACACAGCAAATTGGAATATAAGCTATGACTAGCCAAAACTCTTGGGTTCTCTCCCAGAGTTCCTTCCATTCTACACTCTTCTGGGCGAATTCTGGCAAGGCTACTGAGTCTTGAACAGCAGAAAGGTTTATATATAGTTATAAGTCTCTATCTTGAGGATATGGGACTCTTTTCTATAACTACTTATATGTGATTATACTTAAACTTGTGGCTCCTGAAAAGAGCCTCAGTCCCAGGTTGAGAGCACAGCTCAGTGGTTAAGGTACTTGCTTAGCATGCATAAGAGCCTCGGTTCAATTTCCCAGCATCACATAAAAAATTACTCAGGTATGTTGGTTCATATCTGTAATCCCACTAGGGAGGCTGTGGCAGAAGGATTGATATGAGCTCGAGGCCGGTCTGGACTTGTGAGCTCAGAACTAGCCGGCACTCTAGAGTGAGACTCTGTCTGCTGCCCTATGCCAACAAAAAGCCTCCATCCCAACCAACAAGATGAACGGTGAAAAAGCCCCAGGGCTCAGCTCCTTAGAAGCAGATAAACTCTGTGCTGCTTCATACTGAGGCTATGTGTCAGAAATTCTGGGTTTCTATAGATACACTAGAATATCTAATAAGTTATCCTTGGCAGTGTGTGGTAAAGGTGTGTCTGCATGTGTTTTTCTAGATCTAGATGAGCATAGTCTCAGCATCTCAAAGGAGTTCATAATCCTCTAAAGGTTAAAAACGAGGGGCTGGAGGAATGGCACAGTGGTTAAAGTGCTTGTCTAGCAAGCAAGCTCAAGGCCTTGAGTTTGCCATCTTAACACCACGTAAAGCTGGGCGTAATGGCGCATGCTTATAATCCCACCACTTGGGAAGTTGAAGCAGGAGAGTTCCCATGAGTCCAAGACCAGCCTGGGCTACAGAACAAGACTCTGTCTCAAAAACTAAAATAACTTAAAGGCTAAAAATGATTAAATAATGTCCCTAAGCATAGCTTCTTATCAAATTGCCAGGAGAACTGTTTTTTGTTTGTTTATTTGATTGCTATTTTGAGACCACATCTCACTCTGTAGTTTGGGCCAAAGGACCTTTAAAAGCTCTGATGGGACTGGAGGAATGGCACAGCAGTTAAAGTGCTTGCCTTGCAAGAGCAAGACCCTGAGTTCCATTTCCCAGCACCACATAAAGCTGGGCATGGTGGCACACACCTGTAACCGCAGCACTCAGGAGGCTGAGGCAAGAGGATTGCCATGAGTCCAAGGCCAGTCTGGGCTACAGAGTGATGCCCTTTCTCAAAAAAATACAAAAGGAAAAGAAAAAGAAAAAAAGGAGAAAAAAAAAAAACTCTGGAACCTAGGCCCCTCCTTCTGGAGAGGTAGATTCAGTAGATCTGTGTTGGAGTCCAGACAATCTACTTTTTTTTTTTTTTTTTAATGCTCACCAAGCTTAGAAGTTATAGCTCTAAGAGAGAAAAAAAAGTAATGGAAGTACTTTCCTGCAAGGGAAAAGAAAAAAGTACCTCCAGTGTTAGAACTTCAAAGTAATTCTGAGCTGGACCTAGTGGCACAGGCCTGTAATCCCAGAGCTCTGGGAGGCCTCAGTCCATTCATGAGTGGCTGGTAATGATGGAAGCACATGGTGGAGACCCAGCAGGAAAGAGCTAGCTGTTCATGGTGTGGCAGACAGGAAGCCAAGTGAGCAAGAATGGGCAGAGCTAGCAATATCCTTCCAGGTCATGTCCCAATGATCTGCCCCTTCCATGTCCAACCCCAGTGATCTGCCCCTTCTGACCAGGCCCCACCTCTTAATAGTACATGGTTCCATAACATTTAAATACATGAAGTTGGGTTTTTTTTTGGGGGGTGGGTCATTCCAGATCCAAACCACTATATTCTGCCACTGGACCCCAAAATACTCATGTCCACTTCCTCATGCAAAAATATATTTAGGCTATCTTTAAGAGTTGCTGAAGTTTTAACAGTTAAAAAATTCCAAGACCGGTGTCTCCTCTAAGAATCAAGGTAAACTCCAGGGAACACCTGTAAAAATCAAGGAAATGTTAAGCGCTTCCCACATACAATGGCACAAAGTGAACATTCCTATTTCAAAAGGGAAGAGTAGGAGGATAGAAAGCAATCAGACCAAAATAAATTCTAAATCCAGCATGGCAAGAGTTAAATCCTGTAGCTCCACTAAATCCTATAGTTCTGTGTCCAGCACTTGGAGTAAACTGTGGCAAGATGTGAAGTTCAAAGGGCTTGGGTGGCCTATCCTCTGTGGCCTTGCTCTCGCCGCAACATCCATGGCTTCTCTTCTGAGCTGGCTGCACTCACAGCCTGTAGCCTTCCTCAACAGATGATTCATGTCCCTGGCATCTCCACATTTCTGAAGTCTCCACTGCACCTTCAGCTTCTCCTTCATGACCTCAAGCACCGCCCTCTCAGGGGCGCACTGCCTGGCCTCCAAGGTCTTCTTCAACCCAGATATAGGGTGGAAGCCTTCATAACCCCACAACACTTGCAATCTGAGTGCCTGAGAAGCCAGCACCATGCAAATGACACCCAGGTCTGTCATTATATTGAGCAGTAATCTGGCCTTCTTGGACAATGGCTGCAGCAGTTTTCATGTGCCTGGACAGCTGAACTCCAGGTGGTTGAACTCTGGAAAATACTTCCCTCTTTACCCTTACTGCCTCCCTGGAGTACTCTTCTCAAAAAGAAGTCTTTTGCCTTTCCATCCTTGAATGGGTTTGATTCCTGAGATGCCTTTAAGGCCAGGTGGGTGTTTTTCTCTTATTTGCTGGCTCACAAGTTAATCACCTATACCTGAAAGCTTTACCTTAGGCATTTTCTGACCTCAACAAGTTGACATAATCCCTCCAAGGGTCATACCTTGACTATACCCTCCAGCTATTGTCAGACTCTGTAAATCTGCAACCCTCAGGGCTATAGAGTATTAGTAAATGTCAGTTCTTGGTATGTTTAGTTTCTAAAAAAAAACACACACACTTCACACATCAAATTTATAACAAGAATTTGTGTTTTAAAAAATTGTGTTTAAAAAAATTGAGTTTACAGGATGTCAAGTATTGCTGTAGCAGTAAACCAAACATTCTTATTATCATCCTCACAGTTCAGCATTGGTGTTGAATTCATTCATAGACTAAGAAGCAAGGTTACAAAGATGTTTTCCTTCACGTTAGTGGCTTCATCACATATTTTCTCTTGAATTTCTAGAACACACCGAGAATATTCTGGCCTCCAGGATTCCTGGGTCCCCTTATAGAACACTCTTCCCTGTGCTCTGCTTGCTCACCTGTATCTTACACCTTTGGATCTCAGCTTTAGTGCTCTGTTTGTGAAGAGAACTTCAACTGATGCTCAGTTCCTCCTGTTATCCTCTTTCAAAGCATGTTATACTTGTTCTTAATGACACCACAACTTTTAATAGTAAAGGTATGCAATTATTTTAAAGATTTTTGGGAGCTTTTAAAAAAATAATTACTGTAATACAAATTAAAATGCTAACAGTAGCTAGTATGTTAGGAAAAGAAAATTAGCTCCTTGTTTCTATTATCATTTTTGTGTGTGTATATATACATGATACTAGGGACTAAACATAGGTCTTTCACCCTGAGGTACATCTTCAGCAACCTCCTCTTTTTTTTAGTTTATATTTTGAGACAAGTTCTCTCAGTGTTGCACAGGTTGGGCTCAAACTTGTGATCCTCCTGCCTCACCCTCCTAGAATGCTCAGGTTACAGGTGTACAGCATCCTGCTTGGCTTTTTATTGTCACGATTGTATCCTTCCAGAGATGTTCTATTTATTTTTTGTGAATATTTATTAAGTGGCTATCTCCTCTACTAGGCTGAGGTAGGATATTGTGTCTATTCTTTTATTGCTTTATTCCCTAATACTTCACACATAATCAGTGATTCATAGATGTTAGTGGAATAATTAAAAGATAATTAAGAGAACAAAAACATTAGATCAATATCTAGGCTTCTAGTTCTTGCGCAGCCTCCTGCCATGGTTTAAATCTGAAGTGTCCCCCCAAAAGTCTCATGTATTTGGATGTTGTGAAATACTGATGTGGTGGCACATGCCTGTAATGTCAGCACTCGGGAAGCTGAGGCAGGAGGATTGCCATTAGTCTGAGGTTAGCCTGGGCTCCATAGCTGAGTTCAGGAACTGCCTGGACTACAGAGTGAGACCCTGTCTCAAAAAAAAAAGAAAGAAAAGAAAGGAAAGAAAAAGAAAAAGGAAGGAAGGAAGACAGACAGACAGACTGGTTGCTATTGGGAGGTGGGCTTGGATGGAGGTGGTAGAACTGGGGCTTGGCCCAGAAGGGCTGAATCTCTGGGACAAGACCTGGAAAAGTAGCTCCACCCTACTTCCTCACTTGGTTTTCTGTCTGCTGTGCTGTGAAGAGCTATCCTCCAGTGGCCACAGCCCTGCCATGTGCTTCTAGCATTGCTGGCCACCCATCTATGACTGTAACCTTCTGAAAGTAAATTAAAATAAGTCTTTCCTCTCTTAATTATGGAGGTCAGGTATTCTGTCACAGCAATGGGAACGACACCTCCATTCCCCTACTGAGTGCTACAAACACCCTAAGCTTTGTTAATGTTCCTGTTCCCCCAAGCCCTTCAACCCCTTCTCAGTTCATTCCACTCTGAGACAACTTCTCAGCCTGCAGTGCAGCTGCTGGTCCCTCAGTGTGTCTCCCTCAGAGACTGTGAGCTCCTTGAAGGCAGGAATCATGCTTCACTCTTCTGGAAGGCTGTGCCAGCCCTTAGCTCTGTCTAAAATTACTTTTCTAGTTTCTACAACATAAGGGAGGAAAGACTTACTTAGCTCACAGTTTCAGGTCTCAGTCTATTCATGCGACATATAATCCACCCCTCCCAACAAGGCCCAACTGTTTAGCAGCACATAGAATCTGTAAATAACCCACAACATCCAAATGCACGAGGCTTTTGGAAGACAGTCCAGCTCCAAACCGTGACAATCAGCCATAGCTCCCAAAAGACTCATGTCCATCTCCTATGCAAAATGCAGTTAGTCCTTCTCTAAGAGTTGGCGAAACCTTAATAGTTCTAGCACTGCTAAAAAAAAGTTCAAGTCCAATGTCTCCTCTGAGACTCAAACGCTTAGCTGTGAGCTTCTGTTAAAAAAAGTTAAACACTTTCAACATACAATGACACAGAGTAAGTATTCCCATTCTGAAAGGAAAGAATAGGAGGATAGAAAGCAACTGAACCAAAACAATTTCTAAACTCAGCAGGACAAGGGTTAAATCTGTAGAATCCTGTAGTTCTGTGTCCAGCACTTGGGGTAAACTGTGGCAAGATGTGAGCTCCCAAGGGTCTGGGTGGCCCTGCCCCTATATTGTTGTCTCAGCCACAATCTTTATAGGTTCTCTTTTAGGCTGGCTCAACTCATAGAGTGTGGCTTTCTTCTGCAGATGACCTATGCTCCTGGCACCTCCAAATTTCCAGGGTCACTTTCGGCTTCCCCTTTACAACCTCAATCAAGCACTGCTCTCCCATGGGCACACTGTCTGGCCTCCAAGATCTTCTTCTGAAATCTTGGTGGAAGCCTCTCTAGTCCTACAACTCTTCCATTGTGCGTGCCTGTGAAATCAGAACTACGTGGGTGAAGTCAAGGTCCATCACTGGCTTGAACAGCAGTCTGGCCCCCTTGGACAATAACTGTCAAGGCCTCTGAGTTTTTACATGTCTAAATTCCTTGGAGATTTACTTTCCTAGGTTGTTCTGCAGGATGCTCTGGGGTCTTTTTCAAAGCAAGCCCTTCACATCTCCATCCTTTAATTGGTAAAGGGTGGGATCTCACTGATTCCTGAGACATCCTCAAGGCCTCTTTTTTATGGTCTTGATTCCAAGGACCTGGCAAGTGCTGGGATCACAGGCATGTACCACACCCCCCTCATGTGGTTCTGAGGAATGAAACCTAGGGCCTTGACCTTGCTAGATGAGCATTTAACCACCGAGCTATTCCTCCAGCCCACCTGGCTTCTTTTCAATGCTAATCTCTTTAATAGCCGTGTACTTTTTTATTCTAAACTGCAAACCCTTTACAGCTGTTTTTCTGCCAGGTTCTCCTGCTTGTCATTATAGAGCTGGCTAAAAGCCACAAACAGTACCCATTTGGCAATCTGAACATCAGGCTGCCTTAAAATTTCCTCTACCAGATTAAGTAGTCTATTACCCTTAACCTCCGTTTCAGGCAAAGTCTCTGGAGAAGGGCAAAATGCCAACACATTTTTGTACCAGAGCACAGCATGCATAGTTTTTAGACCAAGTCCTCCTTCCCATATGAAACTTCTTGAGCCTGGCCTTTCCAATCTGCAGTTCTCACTGGGCTGGGGACTTAGCTCAGTGGTTAAAGACCTTGCCCAATCTGCAGTTCTCCCAGCATTCTGGCCCTCTGAGCTGTGATCTGAATCTCCCATCAAGCTCAGCACATAGAATTCTAAGGCTTCTCTAGCCAGCATCTTCAAACCTTCTCAAACTTCTCCTGCAAACCTGCCCCAAAGACCTCTAAACCACATGGTATACCTAAAATCACAGCACTGACCTCACTTCTCTGGTACCAATTTCTGTCTTAGTTACTTTCTCATTGCTCTGTCAAAATGCACAATGCTCACAACGTAAGGGAGAAAAGATTTTTTTAGCTTGCAGTATCAGAGGTCTCGGTCCATTCACTGGCAGCTTGTAATGATGGAAACACATGACAGTGGCCTAGCTGGAGGAGGCTGCTCACATGATAGTATACAGGAAAGGGCAGAACGCATGTATATCCTTCTGGGGTAAGCCCCAGTGATCTGCCCCTCCCAGGTCACACACACACTAACGTGCCACACAAACATAATCTATAGCCCCTCCCTCTTATCTATAATCAACCACACATCTACAATCCTCTCCTTCTGTTTAACAACACACACACTCCTTAGGTAACTCACAACATCCAAATACACAAGGCTTGCGGGGAAGATTCCAGGTATGAACCATAACACACTCTGCCAGTTTATAGCCTGGTAGAACAGTTCCAAGCTGCTATTCTTTCCTAGAAGGTAGAGTTTTCCTCAAAATTCTAGTATAGGGTGATGCCCTTCACTTGAGCCTTAATTCAGAGCATCTTTTTTTTTTTTTTTAGAATTCATTTTCCTCATCTAACTAATGGGAATAATAGTGCCAACTTCCAGGCCTTTTGTGATAATTAAATAAGATCATATGTTAAGTGAGTCAGTTGTTCATTTCCCCCCACCCACTGCAGTAAGAAAGGGGTGTCTCAGTGCCTCTTTTGCTAATGAGAAAAATAGTCTCTGCTTAGGAAATAGAGTCAGGCAAACAGGATCTTGAATTATGACCCTACTGCAAACATTATTGGTACAACAAGGTAAGAATCACTAATGAAATCAAAAATTATCCTCTTTGAACAATAATGTGCAATATAATGGCTGCATGTCAAAGAAGCTAGCCAGCAATACAGCTTTGGGATAAAATGCAGAGCCCTAGGAGTTCCCACTTGCCTGGTCATATGCAGTCTAGGGAGCTGGAGGAATAGCACAGAGGTTAGAGTGCTTGCCCAGCGAGGGGGAGGCCCTGGGTTCTACTGCCCAGCACACATAACCAGTTTTGGTGGCATATGCCTGTAATTCCAGTACTAGAGGAGCTGAGACAGGAGAATTACTGTAAATTCAAGGGTAACCTGGGTTACATAGTGACTTCAAAACATGCCTAGACTACGGAGCAAGACCCTGTCTTAAAACAAACAACCAAAAACCCAAATACCCCACAAACATATGCATTCTGGTCCCTGTCCACCCCTTCTGTCCCCTCTCATAGTACTCCTGCCAGCCTCTCTAAGCTCCAGCCAAACTGAACACCCTTTGCTCGCCCATGCGTTCTTTTATGCTTGGCCTATGTGTATGCTCTTCTCTCTGCCTATCACATCCTTATCATGAAACTCTAAGCTTAAAAACTTCTTCCCAGCCAGGTGTGGTGGCACATACCTGTAATCCCAGCATCTGGAGGGTTTAGGCAAGAAGAGGGCAAGTTTGAGCCCTGCTTGGAGGCCTGGAGTGGTGACATACACCTATTATTCCAGCACTTAGGGAGGTAGAGAAAGAAGGATGACAAACTTGAGGCCAGCGAGGGCAACTTAGTGACTTAGCAAGACCCTGACACAAAATAAAAAATAAAGCCTGGATTACCTAGTTTAGTGTAAAGATCCTGGCTCTGTCTGGCTCAGTCCTCAGGACCACACACACACACACACACACACACACACACACACACACACACACACCCCTCACTTCTTCCCTAGGAAGAACTCCCTTGACCTCCTGAACTACATGAGGTCACTGTGCCTCAGGCCATTCTCCTAGCACTTTTCTTTGCCTTTCTTTGCACTTATTAAAAACTGGGGGCTTTCATTCAAATGTTTATCTGACAATTGTCTTCTGAGGCTCTCTTCTGTGGTAGGCATTGTTTGGTGTGCTAAGGACACAGGGATAGACAAGATAAGATACAGACTCTGCTTATGAAACTAGTATCCTAGAGAGAGACAGACCATGAACAAACAAATTAATATAGGGACCTCTGGGTCATTGCTGTGTTTACAGATCTGGACATTGCACCCAAAGCAGCAGATAATAAGGGAAAGCAAGGAAAGGGCGGAGGTGACCCATTTTAGAAAGAACATGGCTGCTTGAAATCATTTCCTGAAGGCATTAAAATGGCTTGGGCCTTTCTTCTGTTGCTCTTCAAGAAGGAAAAGAAAGAAACAGCTTATTTTTTTGCCTTGTGTATAGCCATCTAAAAATGGTAATAAGTGAGTGGATGGATAAGTGGCTGCAAATCCCAGGTCTTCTCTGTCCCTGTGCCTTCCTAAACCAGAAGCTGGCTCGCTTGTTGCCAGATTAATCTCTTCTTCCTTGTGTACACTGGGATACACGATATTTTCCCCTGTCTCTATGGTAAGGCAGGACCGCGTGAGGAGAATATCAGCAGAGTAGGCTTGGAAGCGACAGAGTCTCTTATGTGCATGATCCTTTCTGCTCTTTGCTTATCTCAGTGATCTTCCAATCTTGACGTTAAAGATGGAAGAGACAGGTGGAAAGACAGGAACTCTTTAACCACTACTTAGAGACAGTCTTCCACTCGCTAGGAGCACCCTTTTGGACTTTGCCTCCATGAGAAACTACTGTTTATTATTGTTTTTACTGTTAATAAACTACTGAGAGAGTGTCCTGTGAGAGCAGCTAACACTATCTTATTTCCTTCCTTATGCTCTGTGAGCCGGGGAGGCGGGTGGGGCCCTCTACAGCCCAGAGCCTTCCCCCAGGCTTCTGACACAGACTGACTTGGTGGTCATTGCTTCAGGCTCCCTGTGTGTGGCCACAACTGAGCTTGCTCTCTCCCATTCCCCACAGCGTCTCCTTCTCACCAGGCCTACTCTGTGCGGCCACGGCACTTTCCTCCAAGGCATGCAAGCCTAAAACTCAAGATTATCCTTGACTTGTTTTGTTTTTCTCTCATCCTCCGCCTATTTCTTAAATTCACACGCTCCTCTTGTCCACTGCCGTAGGTACCTCTGCAGTCTGTTTTTCAGCTTGAGTCATCTACCCAAAAGTAGATCCGCTTGTGCCACTCCCTCCTCTCTCACTTTAACCCCCTAGACAGGCTCCCTGTCACCCTGATGACCCATCCAAATTCCTTGGCACAGCCACAGAGGCCTTGCGTGATCTGAAGTAGCCTCCCTCTGCAGCTTCTGCTGATGACCTTTAACCCAACTGTCTACATCCGTCACACCAGTCACACCGACCTCATTTTGGTTCCTCCTTACGTCACACCCCCCCGACCCCCCCCCACCCTGTCAGTTCCCCTTATGTACTATTCTCCCTGCCTCCCTCTTCCCTTGGACCCCAGTTCATTATCCACCAAGTCTCCCCTTAAATTTCACCTCTTCAGAAAAGTAACCTCCCTAATCTCAGGACAGGAAACTTTCTACCACCCATCACAACTCCCTTGGCCCTGGATTGTTGGGAAACGTTGGTTGTCTACATCCAGAGTCTACATGCAGAGTCTACATCCTGCTCCTGCTGTGTTCTCACCTTGCAGAACAAAGCAGGAATCAGTTGCTGTGTGCTAAATGACTACACATTAGCCATGGAATAGTTCAGTGACTGCGGATTAATAGTTGCAATGTAAGCCGGATGTGGTGGCACACATCTATAATACCAGCACTCTAGGAGGTCGAGGTCAGAGGACCAGAAGTTTGAGCCCAGCCTGGGAAACTTTACTGCTTAGAGAAATCCTGTCTGAAAAAATAAATTAAAACAGGCTGGGGATGGAGCTCAGTGAAAAGGCCCCAGGTTCAATCTCCAGCAATAAAGAGGAAAAAAAGAAAAAGAAAGTAAGGAAGAAAGAAAAATGGTATATAGCATCTCTTGGCACCTCTTAGAAGTATAGTGCTCTTGATAGCCCCCAACACTTAATTCTCAGAGTTTCCCTTCAATCTGAGTCAGGGTGATTTGCTCCCTCTTATTAGTGAGGAAATAGCGTCCCAGGAGAGCAGGTGATCTGCCCCGGGGAGGTAGCGAGGTGAGCCAGTCACACAACTCTGGCTATGACCACACTGCTTCCCCGCACCCCACCTACTTTTCTTGTTTCTGAGCACCAGGCGGAAATGTAATGTCATGACACATTGGGGGAATTTCTTTCTTCCCCTGCATTTTTCTGATGTGACTCCAGCCTGGGGGTTGGGGGAGCACAGCCCTGGGAGGAAAGAGGAGGGAGATGGGGGGGGGGGGGCAGTTGCCACATTCCTCTGCAGCCTCCGTTTGCATAGCTCAGAGAAAGAAGAAAGAAGTTAGCAAGCTTTGGCAGGCGCACTGGGCATTCAGCTCCTGTTCTGGCAGCTGCAGAGGCTGGGCTGAATAAACGCTCTGCTGAGGTCCAGGAGCCAAGCACTCTGTCCACAGCCGGGCTGCCAAGATGAGCTATGAGGGTCAGGGTCTTTTTCTAAGATGAGGGTACACAGAAAGAGGCCCCTTCTTTCTACCCAGACTGATGGCTAGTCAGCCATGAGCCATTGAGCGTGTGTGTGTGTGTGTGTGTGTGTGTGCGTGTGTGTGCGTGTGTGTGTGTGTGTGTGTGTGTGTGTGTGTGTGTGTGGAAAGGGGTCAAGGGAATAGTGTCAGAGTCTCAGAGCAAATTCGTTCCACTTGAAGGGTCAGTGTGAGCATCAGACAACCTAGGGGTCTATCTCAGCCCCTCCTCCACTCTGGAGATGTTGAAGGGGGCAGCCTATGGGCAGATGTCCCCACCCAGCTGCTGGGGCCACTGCCATCACATTCCAGGGCAGCCTGAGAGCCACAGAGCATGGCTTGACAAAGAGCGTGAGGCCTCATTCACCATGGAAACTAGGCTTCCTATGAAAGGTCACATATTTGATGTGGCTGTCATCAGGGTACCTTAAAGGCGGCACTGTTCCTGTTTTCCTGAAGACACTGCCAACAGAGAAGGCCTGAGACAATGGGGGTGGCAGCTGACCTGTTTGCCTGGCTTTAGGGAAGCCCCTGTCACAATTTCCTCTTTTCAGCAAAGCTCATGCCAAACTCCCTCACATGTCCTGACCCCAACTTGTACCCACGGGGGCAGCCCTGCAGGCTAAGCCCTGAGTCCAGAGCGAACGCAGCTAGGCCATGAATCTAGAAGCGGGTGCAAAAAAAGACCTACGAAGGTGAAAGCTGGCATAGGGTTTGATGTCAGATCTTGTTAACAAAATCTATCATATATTGAGTATTTCATTCAGGCATTGTGATAAGTACGTTACATGAACTATAATCCTTACCAAAAAAGCAGAAAGAAAGCTAAGGCTTGGAGAGTTTAAATATTAATAACGTATCCAATATTATTACACAACTAGCAAACATCATGATCAAGATTTTAACTTGTGCCTGTCTGACCCACAACCTGAGTCCTTAACCTTTCCCCATCTTCACTCACTTATTCATTCATGCATTCATTCAGTTATTTTATTGTCTGTTTGTTCATGCATGCAACAAGCGTTCTGTGACAGCTTGAGACATGTCACAGACAACTGGGTGCAGAAATGCAGAGCTGCAAAAAGACGAACTCTATGACCTCCAAAAGTGCACAGTGGGAGAAATGAATGGGCAGACAGAGAAGGACAATGCACAGTAGCAGGAAAGTGAACAAATTTTCCTTGCATTGTCCAAGGACTGATAATGTGGGAGTGCGTGGGAGAGTGACCTAGCCAGCCAGAACTAGAGGTGAGTGGTGAACTTTCTCCAGAAGGTATCGAAGCATGCATCTGCAAAAGGCATCTGTGTCTGAAGAGTTGAACTAAATAAAGCATCTCAAGCCAGAGCTTTCTTTGTCTTCTTTCTTTTTGTTTCTGTTTTTGGTACTGGAGATCCAGCCCAGGGCCTTCACGCTGAGCTGTTAATACATCCTCAGTCCAGGTTTTAATTTTGATTTTTGAAGACAGAATTTCACTGAACTACTATGTTGCCCAGACCAGGCTCTGACTTGCCATACTTTTGTCTCGGGCTCCCAGAGCGCTGAGATTATTGGCCTGTGCTCCTGGGCCCAGCTAGCACTTACTTCTCAATGGACCTGATCTGGCCCTCTTTACCAAGCACAGTTCTTCCCACTGCTACTCAACTCACTGAGGACCACCAGGAAAATAGAAGCCAGGCCTTCCTAGAGAGTCTTGGATGAGTGAGTGGTTTACATAGCAATCTTTAACCCACTCACTAGAGGCATGAAGAAAGAGCCAGCTGGTAGCTTCTTCCTTCTGTTGTACTCCCATTGCAGCCTGTCCTCTGTCAAAAGCAAGAAGAAATAAAACTAGTCCTTCATTATAGAAAACCAACCCAGTGACTTCCGGGTTAGGCCAGAAAATAAGAGTTGGGGAAAAGAGTGATTTAATTCCTCCCGCCTGTCTGGTTCCTACACCCACATCATGGGTCTTTGCAAAGCCTCCCACAGAGGCGCTGATCCACTAAGTACAGTATTGCAGTACTGAAAGGAGCCCTTTTCCTGAGATGCCCTGCTGCTTAGTAATATCCAAGATGCTGGGAGGGAAGAAGAGAGGGAGAGAGAGGGAGGGAGGGAAGAGAGGAAGAGAGGAAGAGATGATCTCTGGAGAGCAAGAGGGCTGCTGGCTTCCTTCACAGCTGTGTGGGTGGCAGTGAGCTAAGAGGTCCCTGTTCCCTTCTCCATCAATCAAGGGGGCAATCATGAAAAAATGTGCAATTTTAAAAGTTCAAAAAGAAAAGCCAAACCACAAAAACCTCTAAATTATATTAATTTTGCGGTGGCCTGACACTCCGGAAATCAGTTAAAAAAAGAAGCAATTCTAACTTCTTCCTCTGGTCTTGGATGATGTTGGCCTATTCTTTGGAGACCTGGCCTGGGCACCTCACCGCAGCAAGGAGAAGATCACCAAGCCTTGTCCCCTCCTTCCTAGAAAACAGTGGCCAGGATAGGTGTTCACTGTCATTGAGGAGCCTGGTTTTTCCTGGGCAAGATCAGCATTAAGCAAAATTTCATTAACTGGTAGTGGCCTAGTATAAGGTATTGCACTCCTCTGATGCTTAGGGGTCTTGGCCATTAATCTGAGGCCAATAGCTCCACCACCTCTCTGGAGCACATGAGAATTAAATAAGATCCTATAAGAGAAATGTACTTCAAAGCACCGTAGAGAGACAAGATGTCTGTTTTTTCCTGTCTTCGGGGAAAAATGTACCTCTTTGTCTCTGTTATCATCCCCCTAAGTCTCAGTTACTTTCTTGTCACTGTGACTCTCAATACCTGAAATGCACAGATTAGGGGAGAAAAAGTTTCATTTTAGCTCACTGTTTCAGAAAGTCTTAGTACATTCCCAGGTGGGCAAATGGGAAATGGTGGAATCACACAGCAGGGCTGGAGCCAGGTCTGGGGCCAGAGCTGGAACTCCGGAGACACAGATTCTCACAGCACGGTAGAACAGAGCCAAGTCTGGGAAGAAGGGTGGGCCAGCACATGCCCCTCCAGGTCAAGCCCAAGCATCTGCCCCTTCCAGCCAGGGCCCCCACCTTCCAACACTACACAGTATCCATAGGTACATGAGACTTCTGGGGGATACTCCAGATCCAAACCGTGACATTCTGCCCTTGGCCCCCAAAATACTCATATCTATTCCTTTAAGCAAAAGGCATTTAGTTCTTCTCCAAGAGTTGCCAACATCTTAACAGTTCTAGCACTGTTTTAAGAAAAAAGTCCAAGTCCAAAGTCTCCTCCGAGATGCAAGGCAAACTCTCAGCTGTGAGCTCCTGTTAAAAGGAAAGAGTTAAGCACTTTCAGCATACAGTGGCACAGGGTGAACATTCCCATTCCAAAAGGGAGGAATAGGAGGATAAACAGCAGTAGGAGCAAACTAATTCTTAAACCCAGCAGGTCAAGGGTTAAATTCTGTAGTCCTGTATCCAGCACTTGGTGTAAACTTAGGCAAGGTATGAACTCCAAAGGGCTCCGGTGGCTGCCCCTGCATCACGGCTGCTGGTTGCAACTTCCATCTTCTCTCCTTTGGGTTGAATCCATTCACAACATGCAGATTTCCTCAGCAGATGATCCACGCTCCTGGGGCTTCTCCAAATCCCTGGGTTCTCGGCACCTTAGGCTTCTCCTTTACAGCTTCACACATTGCCCTTTCGGGAGCACATTGCCTAGCCTCCAGGGCCTTTCTCTGAAATATGGGAGGAAGCCTACATGAACCCACAACTCTTGCGCTCGGCATACCTGCAAAGCCAGGACTACATGACATTGCCAAGGCCTGCCACTGGCTTGAGCTGTAGCCTGGCCCCCTTGGACAAATGCTGTAGAAGTCTCCAAGTTCTTTGATGATTGAATTCCAGGGGCTGAACTCTGAAAGACATTTTTTCCTTCGGACCTGGGGTACACTGCTCAGAGCAAAGTCTTTTGCCTCCCCAACCTTGAGCTGGTGAAGGGTGGGGTCTTATTGACTTTTGAGATGTCCTCAAGGCATCTTTCCTATAGTCCAGGGGGTGAGTACTTGGCTTCTTTTTTAATGCTATTCTCCTTAATTTTCTTGTACTCTTTGGCCCCACCACTGCAGACTATTTTGGCCTGGCACTGGCACTGCAAACCTCCTATATAATTTTTCTCTGCCATTTTTCCTGTCTTTCACCATAGACTTAGTTAAAAGCCTCAAACATCAGCCATGAAACAGCATGAACATAGGTCTGCCTTGAGATTTCCTTCACCAGATTAAATAGTCTACTGCCCTTAATCTCAGTTTCAGGTAAAGTCTCTGGACAGGGCAGTATGTTTGCAAATGTTTTGCCAGAGGATAGCACACCTGGTTTTTAGACCACTTGCAGATACAGTTCTTATTCCCATCTGAAACTTTCTGAGCTTGGCCTTTCCAATCCACACTTCTGGTCTTCTGAGTTCCAACCAGTATCTCTCGTCAATCTCAGCTCAGAGCACTCCAAGATTTCTCCAGCCAGCATCCTCAAACCTTTCCCAACTTGTTCCACAAACTGATTCCGAAGGCTTCCAAACCACACGGCCAGGTAAAGTCACAGCAACAACTCCACTTCTCTGGTACCAATTTCTGTCTTGGATACTTTCTTATCAATGTGACTCAAACCCAACATGCACAAATTAGAGGAGGAAAAGTTTTATTTTAGCTCACAGTTTCAGAAGGTCTCAGTCCATTCACAGATGGGCAGCTGGAAAATGGTAGAATCACATGGCAGGGCTGAAGCCAGGTCCAAGGCCAGAGCCAGAAATCCAGGGACAGAGATCCTCACAGCATTACAGAACAGAACTAAGTCGGGGAGGAAGGGCAGACCAGCACACCCTGTATGCCTCTCACACTTATTCACTGCCCTCTCTGCAATGTCCTCCATCACCCTATATGGACTTAGCACCTTCACAAAAGAGTTCTTGAATTTCTTAGCCCCTTGAACTTGCTTATTCTTGTTTTTATTATATTGATTAAAAGAATTGTTCATATAGTTGTTCAAGCTAAAATTCATGACGCTATCCTTGATTCCTCTTTCCCACACACCCACACTCAAGCTGTCAGCATGTTTCAGAGGTAATTCTTCCAAAATAAGTCCTGAATCTGACCGTTTCTCACCACCCCCTTGCTACAACTCTAATTATGACTACCATCACCTCTTGCCTGAATGAGTACAGAATCTTCTAACTCAGTGGTCCCCACCCCCTGGGCAGTGTACAGTTACTGAGCTGTAGCCTTGGAAGGACCATATTACCAGAAGGGATGAGCAGCACAGAAGAGGTGAGCAGTGAGCAAAGCTCCACTTCTTGTCAGCGTGCTCCTGTTAGCTTCTAATGCCACTGCTGATCTGACAGCAAAGCAATGCCCCCGGTTTCCCTGCTCCTGGTGCTCCCTATTCCAAAGCTGTCAACTATGGCCATACCATCTGATCTCATCAAAGCTATTCTCCAACCACCTGCCCCATCAAAGATACCCTCCAAAAACCTCACCTCCCTGGGAGAATGATCTTCAACTAAACCAACTTCTAGTGTCGACTATATTGGGAGCCATTGTCCTAATAGTTCTTTCTTCTTCCACTTATGCTTCTTAGAACTCCTGCTCTGCATACTGGAGTCATATTTCTGAAACATAAATTAACTCATATCACCCTCCTATTCAAAATACTCCATTGGCTTCTCAATTGTTTACCACAGTTTGTATGGCTCCGTGAGATCTGGCCCTTGCCTCTTTCTCAAGCCCTCATCCCCATGCTGCAGCTGTAGGGACCCCTTGCTGCCTCACACATACTAAGCTTATTTTTGTGTCAGGCCTTCCATACACCTGATTCCTGCTTCTCTCAGGTCAGATGCTATCTCCTCAGAGAGACTGTCCTTGAACTGCCTATCTTCTGTCCCCACTGACAGCACATCCCTGGGGTATGTGTGAGGGTTAGGTATTTCTGAAAGTATTCTATTTCTGTATTTACACATGTAGTGTTGTTCACTAATAAGTGACTGATTGTCCAGTGATAAGACTAGTACCTGACACATTTTAAGTACCTAGTCATTTTTTGATGAATAAATGAATGTCCTTTTTCCAAAATGATTTCTTGTATCCTTCCACTCTCCCCTCCACCTCACTGAATCAATGACCTCTCATTTAGAGCACTGATCTTATTTGGAAGGTGATAGTGAGGCCTCTACAAATGTTTGCTATGTGAATGAAGCAAAAATGAATTGCACCAGCAAAGAATGTCAGCCTGTTAATGCACGGCTATTCCCAGGAGTATTAGCATTCTCAAACAGGAAGCTTAAATTTCAAGCATTGTTGACAGAGGGAGGAATTTCAGATCAGCCGCATTGAAGTGATATATTTGGACAGAGTTGCTCTTCCTTGGCTGCTTAAATCCACAAATAATTATTAAGACCCTTCAGGGCTTCTTTGAAACTGAAGTTGACATTAAAATGTGAAACAGTGATTGAAAAGCCTTGTGTGCTTCTAAGCAAGGAATTGTGAATGGTCAATCAGAGGCTAGGATTTCAATCCCAGATGTGCCACTCAATAGCTAACCAACATTTACTGGCCATGTAGCATGTTCATGGCTCTGAACCAGAGACTTTTCCACAGGTACAGTCTTTATAACTCTTCAAGGAAGACATTTTTATTTTTTAAATTAAATTTAAATTAAGTTTTTACTTTTTTCAATGGCAGAGATTGAGGACAGGATCTTATGCATGCTAGGCAAGCCCTCTGTTACTGAGCCACATCTCCAACACTATGGTAGATATTTTTAGTATCTCTGTTTTATAAACAGGGAGACAAATTCAGGGAAGGGAGGTGACATACATGAAGGTGTTTCCTAAATAGACAGCGGAGCCTGAGCTCAACCCAGACTTGGTTAAGCCTACTTTCCTGTTTCTTATGCTGTGCCCTGATAAAGCACTTTGGGTCACTTTTCATTAGTCTCTAAACTGAAGGCAGAAAAGCAAACTCTTGAGCTGTAAGAAGTTGTATTCTAAGCCTTGGTTATATGTAGCCCAGCATGGTGGTGCATGCCTGTATTCCCAGTACTCAGGAGGCTGAGGCAGGAGGATTGCTGTGAGTCTTAGGCCAGCCCAGGCTATATAAGTGAGTTCAGGACCAGCCTGAACTACAGACTGAGGCCCTTTTTCTTCTCTAACAGTTAGATATGTAGTAAGAACATTTATTTCCCAGTTTGGGGTGAGTCATAAATGAAATAGTGCCTGTAAAGTGTTCAGCTCAGTGCCCACATGTAATGAGCCCTTCACAAGTAGTAAAGATTTGTTTATCTGAGCTCTGGGTACAGCTCATGTCTAACATATGTAAGGCCCTAAATTTCATCCTTAACACTCCCCAAAAAAGGCTATTAACCTAATAATGATTATTTTTGTGACATTTATAAGAGAAAGTATCTCAAAGAGACTGAAAGGAGAGTCCATGGTATAAATGTGGGTTTTTCAGGGCATAAAAGATACTTTCTTTCTGATGGCCAATTCTGAGAGATGAATACAGACTCAGAGACTTCCAGGGCCTCTGAATCGACCAGGAAGAAACCCAGAGAACCTTCAGGGGAAAATCCCATCAACAACAGGAGCAGGAGGAGAGAGCACTGAAAGGCAGGAAGCCCTGAACCTGCAGCCCACAGGAAACATTAGCTGGAGAAACAAAGTGTGATCAGAAAAGCCTGTCTAGCATAAGTGCATGAGACTGAAACCTTCACAAGCAGGAAAAAGAGCTCCAGGAGAGTTCAAAGAAACTCAACTCCATAGTTATTTCTGACATCTTTACTGTCTGATTACTAAAGTTAGATCGTTAAAGAATTGTACAGAGTGCAGTCATGAGAGTGCCCTGAGTTTTTCAAAATCCTTTTTACTACATGTACTGTATAATGTGAACAGAAAAATGCACAAGTCACACTCTGTGAATTCCTCAAACTCACAGCAATCATGCCTCAGCCTCCCAAGAGCTGGGTTTATAAGCATGAGCCATCATGGCCACTTAATTTTTATACAGTGGTAAGGAATTGAACCCTGGGCCGTACACATGTTAAGCAAGTAGTTTTACCACTGAGCTATGCTCCCAGCCCCATCATTATCAGTTCTAACAGGGGCCACTTTCCTGCTTTCTTTTACCACAGATTAATTTTGCCTGCTTTTAAGTTTTACATAAATGAAGTCACAAGTAATGCACTCATTTTTGTCTGGCTTCTTTCATTCAGCAATACTGCAAGATTCATCCATATTACTGTTTAGTATTTAATTGTCCAGATACATTGCACCTTATTCATTTATTTTATTATCAAATACTGTTGGGTATTTGAGTAGTTTCCAGTTTTAAGTTACTGGAAGTAATGCTAAGATCAGTCTTGAGCATGTCATATGATAACAGCAGTATGCATTTCTCTCTCTCCTCTCTCCCTCCCCATTTTTCTATACTGGGAATCAAGCCTACAGTCTTTACACTGAGCTATATCACCACCCCTTTTTAAATTTTTGATGCTGAAACAGTGTCTCACTAAGTCACTAAATTGCCCAGGCTGGGCTTGAAATTGTAATCCTCTAGCTTTGCCTCCCCAGTGCTAGGATTATAGGCCTGTACCATTACACCCAGTTTACTCATTTCTCTGGTGCATATGCCTAGAAATGAAATTTCTGGATTATGGGTATTCATATGCTCAGCTTTGGTAGTTACTACTACTTTTTTTTTTTTTTTTTTTTTTTTTTTGAGACAGGGTCTCACTCTGTAGCCCAAGCTGGTCCTGAACTCACTATTGAGCCCAGGTTGGCCTTGGACTCATGGCAATTCTCCTGTCTCAGCCTCACCAATGCTGAGATTACAGGTGTGAGCCACCACGCCTGGCTTATGTGGTGCTGAGGAACTGAACTCAGGTACTTAGCACTTGACTTTGTGCTTGCAAGGCAACGCTTTAACTGCTGAGCCATTCCTCCAGCCCCTGTCCAAAGTTTTAAAACGATATTTAACACACATACAAGATCTCTGATGGCCCCTGGGGAAACTTCAGAGTGTGACAGCTCTCCAAGAAGACAAAGAGCAGGCAGTCAAAGGGCACTTGTCCAGTGGACCCCAGCAGTCCTGGCCATATGATGGGCTCCACATCCCTCTTTCATCCTCAAATCAGACCCACCCTCCCCAGTAGAGGCTCTTCTCTGAACCTGACCACTTCTGGGGCAGTACTGGACTGCATCTGCTCACTTGCTGGCCTTATTGGATTCTACTGCTTCTTATATTCATTTATCCATGTAACAAATATCAAATGCCAATAAAACAAACCTATTGCTTAAGAATCTCGGACTGGAGCAATGTATACAGCCTTATTCCTATGGAGCTAATGTTCCGGTAAGATCAGGTGAACAATAAATAATATGGAGAAATATAAGGAGACTGAGAATGGGGCAAGGCAGTATAATAGGGTGAAGGGAGGCCTGCAAAGCAGTAAGATCAGAATTATGTTTTCAAGTGTGTGGTGCTTGAGAGCAAACTCAGGACGTCTCATATGCTATGTATGCACTCTACCTCTGAGCTATGCCCTAAACTCTGAATCATGGTTTATTTGGTGTGAGGGAAGTGTTTTTCTTTTCTTTTCTTTTGAGATAGGGTCTTGCTCTATAGTCCAGCCTGTTCTCAAACTCACAACAATCCTCATGACGCTGCTCCCAAATGCGGGGATTAAAGCTGTGTGCCACCACCCTGGGCTTATGTGGTGCTGGGGAATTGAACTCAGGGCCTTGTGCTTGCTAGGCAAGCACTCTAACCACTGTGCTATTCTTCCAAACTTCTCTCAAGCTTCCTTTAGGTCTATTCTCTATCTCAGAAGTAGTATGATACAAAAATTAAGATGAAGTTGCTGGAGTCAGATACTAGTCCCAGCTCTGTTACTTGCTGTGTATCCCCAAGCAAGTTGTATAACCTCCCTGAGATTCAGTTTCCTTTTCTGGAGAAATGGGACAGCAATATTACTTCCATCACAAAGCTATTGGGATACTGAGATGGTATATATACATATGCCTTGCATGGAGCCTAACACCAAGACCTATGTAAAGGCAGCTCTCAGTTAAAACAAGTAGACTATAGAGTAAGGGTTATCTTTATTTGGATTTCAAAGTATAAATATGAACCAGGTTTGGAAATACAAGTTGTAACAGTTCGGAAATGGCACCAAAAACTTCCAGAAGGGACCATTACAGCATTCCTTTGTAGTTTTGATGAGAAGGTTGGGTTACTCAAAAGCCTTCCCACCTCCAACCTTCTGTGTAACAATTGGTAGGTAATCAACAACCAGGAACAGTCAGCTCCAGTGTTCCCGGTTCCTCCTCAGCCTTTGTCTCTGCTAACACCTTCTCCAGACTGTCCTCTGCTGTGTTGACCCCTGCATGGAGTAGCACCAGAAGAATGGCAAGAGTAAGAGAAATGTCCTGACAGGAGAGAGAGTGGGTTCCCACTCTAGGGGCTGGGTCTAGGGATAAGGGGTCAGGAAAGCTGCAGGCATGGATGCCCAACCTCTTCTGAGATTTGGCATGGAGAAGACACATGGAAACACTGATATCTGTTACACTTTGACATCAGCACCTTGGGCTTTCAAAACACAAACAGTAGACAAAATTGCCTAGGCAAGACTGCAGTCCAACTCATAGAGAGGCTCTGACCAATTTAACTCCTACATTCCAACCACCAGAACTCCCCCTGGGGCACTCTGATCCTGGGAGATTCAGAAATGTAGACAGACAATAAATTAATACAGATGGGTCACAGAGTCATCTCAGATTTGCCACAGAGGAGAGTGGTGTTGAGCCAGATGGTGGGAACGCAAGGAGGGCCAGGATATTGCCGAAGTAACAGTCTAGGCACTTGAAATATTATTGTTAGATTGTTAAAAACTAAATAAATTAACATACATAGAATAAAATAAATATATAATTTAAGAGGCATTTTACAAACAAACAACAACAAAAAAAATAGTTGTTATTTTTTTCATCTGGGTAGAAGTCCCAAAATTCAAAGTCCTTGGGCTTGTGGTATTTCACAGTTAGCTCATCAAATCCAGCGCTAGAGGGTCCAAGCAGCAGATCCCTTGGTGGCTACTTGAGCACATGGCTTCTCAATCTTCATTGCTTCCTTCTAGTCCACAAATCTTTCCTTCTTCTCCTTTTATTATTTTTTTTTTTCACTCAAAGATCCTGGAGCATATGGAATTTAACTGGCATTTTAATCCAGAAAATAAGTGTTCACACAAAATGGGGGAGAGTTTGGTAGAATCAGAAGAGCTTGAAGATCCCTCATTTTTGCCTTCTTCTGATCCAGATCCTACTGAACATCTTCTGTTTGGCACTTGAAGGTTCTGGTATTTTGGCAAAGCAGTTATGGGAGGCCCAATCAAGACAGCAACTGGGGACCAGGAGGTCTTCACGGCTAGTTGTGAAGTCCCCCCTGCAGAGTTTGCAATCACCTTGTGCCTTCTCAGAGGTAGCCGTCCCCTGCTGATTCCTAAAGCATAAGAAGGCATTAGTTTGAAGAAGTCTTAGGAACTTCCTGCATCCAATCTTAAGAAGTGGAAAGATTATCTAGGAAGGGGAGGGAGAGCAAGGAGCTATGAGTGGGAGAAATTGTCCTTTCAGTGTCTCTCTAGCAACTTTCACCCTAAGTGGACATGACTCTCCAACAGTTTCCTTGAACACAGTTCAGCAACTGAAATCTGACTTCATAATAGTCTGCCTTCCAGTCTCTACTTAAGAGTAGAATTTAGCATTCACTGAAATAGACCCAAGATCCACCAATGCCCAACCCCTTGCTGTTACCAGGGAGCCAAAAATGGACTATTACCTTGAGCATGGGTCTCTTTCAGTGGGAATTAGTCATGCCAAACTTCATTTTCTCTTCATTTTCCACATTGTAGCCTCCTCTTCTATGGTACCTGAGGTAAGTAAGATTTGTGAGCAAGCCGTGCTTGCTATGACAAAGTGCAGGTCCCAGAGCAGATCCTTCTAGAAAACTCTACCAGAGTGGCTCCCTCTATTGCTTCAAAAAGCTAAGCTCAGTGTTTGGCCCCAAAGACCTCTGGTAACAAAACCAGAGCTTTTAACTCATTAATTTGACCCTTATAACATCCTTATGAGGCAGATGGACAGAGAGTACAATAACTGAAAGATTATAATCCTCAGAAAGATAGGGAACTTATTCTAGGTTTCAAAATGGATGAGTTGTACTACTGGAAAACAGGCATGGGTGCTTAAAAGTCTTTTTTAACCTAGAACATACTTCGATTGAAAACGTAGCCTGAAGTCCAGATGCCTCAGAATTGGAAGGGTATACCAATTGCACCACACAGGTCTTCACTACCAAACCATACTCATGCCATTTAAAAAGCAGAGCCACAAGAAATGTGTGAAGGGTGGCTCCATGGGTGAGTTAGTGGGCCACAGAGATAGGAAACAAAACTGTGAGGGGCACAATCTGGCAGGCCCTGGGCTCTAGGCACTGGTTTCCTGTGGTTCCAGAGAAACTAGACTTGTGGAGACCCTTCACCCAGGAACCAGCCCTGGATTGGGGGCATGAGAATGGATCTCATGTGTTAATCACTTGGGAGATCCAGGAGAAGGAAGGGAATGACTTGCATAAACAGCAGGTTAGGGCCCTCAAGACTCACCTAAACATGAGAAGCCCCACGATGACAAGCAGACAGACAGATGACAGCACCACAGCCACCACGGCCAGGATAGTAGTGTGGTCGTAAGTATACAAGCGATTCTCTACTGGGAGACTCAGCCCATGGCACCTCTCTCCATGGTAACCTGGGTGGCAGCTAATTCAAGGCAGAAGGAAGAGACGGGGGTTACAGATTTGCACTCTCATGTTTCTCTCTCCCTCCTTCCCTCCCTCTTGCCCACCCGCAATGGCCCACCTACATAAGCCAAAACCCATTACTCATACCCTCAGCCTGTCAGTTCATGCCCTGCCTCTATCCTTCTCCTTTGGTAGGAGACTCTGGAAAAGCCCCTTCAAATGCTCCACAGACTTCCCCTCTCACTTGGCACTCTCCCCTTTACCATTCCCTCTAGTTCTCTGACCCCAGAGTCCAGCTCCAGGCATGGAAAAAGCAAAGAAGGACATGAAGGTTTCAGTTTAGACAAAGTCCATGCGTGGCTGATTTATTGCATGTGTGTTAAGGCGTTCTGTTTGAGCCAAGAGGGCTTGGACACAGGGCTGGTGGGTTGAGTTGAGGGGATTCAG
This sequence comes from Ctenodactylus gundi, assembly GCA_004027205.1. Classification (NCBI taxonomy): domain Eukaryota; kingdom Metazoa; phylum Chordata; class Mammalia; order Rodentia; family Ctenodactylidae; genus Ctenodactylus; species Ctenodactylus gundi. The sequence continues at coordinate 390,964 of PVKB01000945.1, read as the reverse complement.
TATCACTCCCTCTAGCGAGGCCCCTCAACATTCTGACCCAGAAATAAACCCAGCCTTGCCCATCAATGCCTCCAGCCTCCAGTCCCTCCCTGCTGCCCAGCCTATTAATAGGCCCTATTCCTTTGCCAGGAGTCATTTTCTCAAGTTTCCTTCATTTAACTCCCGGCTCTCCTGGGGTGCAGGGCCCAACCTAGGAGCTAGAGCATAGCCTCTGGCTTCTGAATGCTCGGCTACCAGCCTCCTTCATCACAGTACAAAGCAAGCAAAACAAGATAACATCTGCCTGCCCAGCTGCCAGGCCAGAGCATAACAGCATGGTCGAAACAATCCCTTGGCTTTTGTCACTCAAGAAACAAATTTTAGACAACTGCCTCTTCAAACACAAAGCATTTCCTTGAAGGAGACTCAGAAGGCTTCCACGTAAAGAAGCACATTCACAGCTACCCCTTCATCTGAGCACCCTTGAGAGCCTTTGATGTAGGTGGGAGCCCTCTTACAGAAAGACAGATGGCTTCTTAAGGACACAGAACAGGGCAAAGGCATACAGGTAGACTGTTTGACCCTGAGCTCAGTGAGCACACTGCTCACATCTCACAAGCCCCCACCTGTCAGCCACAGGGTGGGGACATCAGGCCACTAGCTCCTGGAAGAAGAAACATTGAGAATCCAGTGGCTCTCTTCTGAACTGCACCTTTCCTGGGAGGCAAGCTATGCACTTGGTGCCCTGGAGTAAGGAACCCCTTCTGAGCGAGCACCAGGGATGCCCAAAGGAACAACGTGGTAGGAGCACAGGGTCACTACCCTCTTTCCCCTGCCTTCCTGTTCTGTATTTCTCAATCCCTGCCCTAGATCTTTCTGGGTACGCTAAGGAACCACTTCACTGCAGGATAAATGTAGGTCAGGCTCACTATACACACAGCTTCCAAATGCATCTGTCTCATTGACCCCCTAACCTGCAAGATCTAGAGAAAGCTTCCAGGACTTCCCCTGAGAAGTCACTTGTACACAGGAATTAGGGGTCAGACATGACAAGCAATTCGCCGAATTTCACAAGTAGGAAGTAAAAAGGCCGAGATCAGAAACCACTCTTGGTGGATTCCAAATACCTGATTCTTTCCACTTTCAACAGGGTAGGTAACATGAAAGACATATCTGATAGGCCTCTGGGGCTGTCTGTCCCTGCACTTTAGCTGTATTTTTATCATTTATTCATAGCTTAATAATCCATAACAATAGCAAACACTAAACACTTATCATGAGCCAAACAAATATTCATGCTAATTGCTTTACAAGGACTACTTCATTTAATATTGTTTGTTTGGTTTTTTTTGGTGCTGGAGATTGAACCCAGGGCCTTGCGATTTCAAAAATCTCAAAACCATCTCTATGAAGCAGGAGTTACTATCCCCATTTTAACGATAAAGAAACCAAGGCTTGACTCCTATTAAATGACCTGCCCAAGATTGCAAAGCTAGTGAACGACAGAGACAGAGATTCAACTCAGCAGTATGGATGCTTTCCTTGGGGAGAGGAGCTCCAGATGAATCTGTTTTGCACTTCCAACACATCATTCCAACCCCACAGGTAGTTACTCAGAAGATAGAAATAAAGCTTGGCCTCAGAGTCCCGCAATTTAGTTACATAATCCCTCCACCTCCACCCTGACTCAAAAGGATAATAATGTAAACATCCTAATATTACCCACTCGCCCTCCCTTTGGAGCCAATTCTTGGCTCTCCCAGGGAAGGAGGGGGGTTGAGTACATTCCAAGCATCCTGGGATGGGGGCGAGATCGTGTGTCTTGCCCAGAGTCAGCTTCCATCAAACTAGGACACATTCCTCCTCCCCATGTCTGTGACCCATTTCAGAACTTGTATTACAACCGAAGCAAGAATGCTCTAGGGCCCAAAAACAAACTTCACACAGGATTTCTCTATCTGTACCCCAGCACACGGAAGGGGCACCATAGGATGGAGAAGACAGAATACATGAGTTCCCAATTGGTTCCATTACTATTTCTAGCCAGGTGATCATGGCTAAGTTGCATTACCTTCCTAAGCTTTGGTTTCCTCATGTACAACACATGAGATAATAAATGTTGATCTCACTAGAAGATCATGAAAAAAAATCAAAGGAGATATTTATGGATGAAAGCAACTTGTAAGAGGTCAGGTCCCATACACATGAGAGTTGTTATCCAAGTGGACTGCAGGGTTATTGCTCATATCCCAAGGAATGGGCACTCAAGTCAGTTACAGCTAAGGGAAAGGGTCATGGTATTCCTTCCTGCATATGGGCAGTAAGGGCACATGGCACTACCAGGCTTCTCTCTCTTCCAGCTTTGAGTCCTCCCAAATCCAATGGCCTCCAGTCAGGGGAAACTTTATAGCTAATTTCTGGGTCAGCAGCTAATTAGGAGCCCTAGGAAACTTATTGTTGTGGCAACTTTTGGCTAGTGACACAGAAGGGTCTTTCTGCTCATGGTGGCTACAGAGGTTTAGAAAGCCAGCTAGCCTCAAGCTCACCACAGCAGCCTGCACATACCCTGGTTGCTCCTGAACCTGTCTGGGAGGCAAGGAGCCACAAAGGGCCCCAGATGTAGGTGTGCATGTGTCACACTGTCCCAAACCATGAGCTCTGTGTCTTCTTGCTATGTTCTGAGTACACAGCCTGGAGACAAGGGGGGAAGCCAGACCAGATACAGAATCCACACCATGAAAATCTGCCTAGCAGCTGACATAAAATCTTCAAGTCAGATCACTATGCCCCTAGGCTAGTAAAAGCCTAAATATCCTCTAGGACAACAGCTGCCCTCCATAAAATCCTGCTGGAACTCTAAAAGGACAGGGAAAGGGAAGAAGGATGAAACTCAACATCTAGCCTGGCCTGGGGATATGGAAAACACTATATGACTGGGAATGAGGCACCTATGACCCAGTTCTGTTTCCATCTACTTAGCTATTGATCTCATGCAAACGACTTCTTACTTGCTGGCTGCAGTTTACTCATTTTCTAGGTAGGGATAGCAAATCCTGTTTACTTGGTGGAGGGCTTTTGAAAAATCCTAGCAGGGTGTCTGGGGGGTGTAGCTCTGTGGTTAAAGCACTTCCCTAGCATGTACAAGGCCCTGGGTTCAATTCCTTAGCACCACATAAAAATTAGCAGGGCCTGGCAGTACATGCTTGCAATCCCAGCACTCAGGAGGCTGACCCAGGAGGATTACCATGCGTTCAAGGCCAGCTTGAGCTACATAGTGAGTTCAGGACCAGTCTGGAATACAGAGCAAGACCCTGTCTCAAAAAACAAAAGAAAAGAAAAGAAAAGAAAAGAAAAAAATCCTAGAAGAACCTACCTCTGTAGAATAGTATCTACCACCATTAGGTGCTCAACATGCCTGTTGGGCTTAACTCACATTAAATATAAACAGTGAAGTGCTGGGACAAAGGAGATGGCATCATTATGCCTGCCATCACTATCCCTCGGGGTGGCCCTGGACACACTTATGTCACTGAACTTAGGTTGTCAGTTGAGCCCCACTCTCAAGGACAGCAGCCTCATAAAGTTTCTCAACCAAAGAGCAGAAGCACCATATCCATCTACCAAAACACCCTGGACCATTCTGGCCCTGGCAGCTTCCTGGCCTCAGTCCATCCCGACAACCCTCAGAGTCACTTTCTCCACCATGTGCTAATGATGCCATTTTACAAATTTATGACAAACATTTCCTGTCCTGTGTCACTTTTATTTTCCTGAGATGGAGTCTTACTATGTTGCCCAGGCTGATCTCCAACTTCTGGAATCAAGTGATCCTCCTACCTAGGCCTCCTGAGTACCTAGACTCAGGCACATGTCACCATGTCTGGCTTCTATGCCCCTCTTAAACCACCCCTCCAAATACCAAGGTCCAGACAAGAAAGTTGCAGGAAAGGGCAGTTAACTATGAATACGGTTAGAGAGTGGTAAGTCTGCCTGCCAACTGTCAAACACAGGGCAGCTCTGCCTTGTGTGATCAGACCAGATAAGAATAAGTTTTTAAAGAGAAAAGAGAAAACAGGCACAGAGGGACACATCTATATTCTTAGGAGGTTGAGGCAGGACGACAGTAAGCTTGAGTCCAGCCCAGAAAACTTTATGAAACCCTGCCTCAACAAAGGCTAAGAATGTAGCCAAGTGGTACAGTGACACTGGGTTCAACCCTTAAGACTATAGGACAAAACTCTCTCTCTCTCTCTCTCTCTCTCTCTCTCTCTCTCTCTCTCTCTCTCTCTCTCTGTCAAGAGATTGGTACCCATCACAGGGAGAAGAGATGCCAGGCAGACAGCCTTCTTGACAGGATGGTAAGTGGTATGCATACAAGTATTCTGGAGTGTTCAGAATCTCCAGGTCACAAAGGCCTCAGAGACTCCCCACAGGAAAAAAAAGTAGATGTTTCCAGCCTGACATGGGCTGTTGGCCTCAGGCACAGTGGTGACATTATGCCTGCCAGAGAGCATGGCAGTGCTGTCATCCTGGAAGGGTTGCCAAAGCAGCCACTTGCTGGGCTTGGCCTATAAGAGGCTAAGGAACCCATGTCCCCTCCACCCACACCCGCACTCAGTGAAGGAGTGATACTGCCTGACAGGGCTGATGACTTGGGCTGGGTTCTATTTCCTATTAATCCTGCACAAAGGAAGTGTTCTCCCACTCCACGGCCAAGAGCCAATGCCCTGTATGTCTTCCACCTCTTGGCCCCTGCTAGGGTGAGGAAGAAGGAAGGAAGTCCTTCAACTTACTCGTGTGATGATTCCTCTCTATCCAGTCCTGCGACACAATAACGTCAATACACATTTGCTCACTCATGTGCACACCCCCCAAATACACACACACCTCAACAGCATGTGACCAAATGTATCTCACCTTGCCCACAGGAGCTCCCTTTACCCAGGAACCCACTTTGCCATGTTTCCTACCAGCTTCTCCCTTCCAGAGCAGGGTATGAGGTAGGAATGCAGGACCTGCTTCCAGGTGCCAGCTCTCATAGCCTCCTGCTCATTTCTGGGCAAGCAGGAAATGTCTCCAAGGATTAAAGAGCGTCACAAACCCACGCCACAGGAAATTGCATCCTCTTCGGTGGTGGTGGGGCCTTCCGCTGACTAAAAATATTTCCCTTCCTCCCGACTTCCGCCCAGAGGTTGAGAAGAAACTGGGTAAAGTTATGAATTCAAGGAACAGCCACGTGGTTAACACAGTGTGCTGATGAGATTTCACCCTAGAGAGGGGCACTTACATGCATGATGGAGCCCGGAGCTCCTTCAGATATTTGCATTCTCCATGGATGCAGAAATCCTTATATTTCCGAAGACATGGGTCTCTCTTCTTCCCTAACCCCTTGCCTTTCTTCTTTCTTTTCCCATGCTCCTCTTTGCTTGGCGTAGCCAGAGCTTGTGGCTTTGAGGAGAAAGAAACTGCAGGAGAAAGGTAACCTAGTTAGCTTTCGGCATTCAAGGAAAAATACTCAAAAATTCAGAACAGCATGGCATTTGGAAGGACTATGCACCCTTTGAATCCACCTAAATAGTCCAGAGTCCTGGGAAGGTACCTTGGCTCAGTTCCCCCCAAGGGCTGAAGGAAGACTGTGCAGAATCACCAGAAAGAGGGAGCCACAGAAGTAGAGGCTAGGGAGGGTGCCAAGGCAGGCACTTCACAGTTGAAGACCTTATTCTGAGAACGGCAGCTCCTCAAGGAACTGAGCTCAGTGGGCGATGCTGCCAACCTCATCCTTGCCCACTCTTCACCTCCCACTCCTCTCTCTTACCCCTGACACACACTTCATTCTATTTTGGCTTTCAGTCAGCCTCATTTCCTGATACTGCACTCAGTGACCCACTTGCAAAGAAGATAGTGTCACAGACAAAAAAAATTCCAGTTGTAGAAGATACCTGGATGTTTTGGGGGTGGGAGGCTTCTAAAATAAGAAAAGTGTCTTTGTCTTCAGGTGGCCCCCTCTGGGGCTCCCATTAGTATCAGGGAATCTCAATCTCAGGGAACAGCCTAGCCCTAGAACAACAAGCAGCCTCCCCTGCTACAGGGCTTTGCTTTTCCAGTTTCAAGTAAAATATTTACCCTGCTCTATGCCCTTTACAGCTTCCATGCTTTCCCAAAGACCCATTAACGTTTATAACCAAATGTCCTATTTACTGCTCTCTGGAATGAGGTGTACAATGTGCACAATGGATACAGGTGAAAAGTAAAGAATTATCCTAAAGGAACTGGAATAATGATGACTCTTTCCTTTTTCCCTAGCTTCAGACACTGGAGGAAAATAGCCTCATTCAGACATCCAGCTGGGAATGATCATGGGTTATGCCCATGGCCTTGGAATCTGATGCCAGCCTTTTTCCTACCCTGACTCTAGTTTAAAAAAAAAAGTGCCTACTATCCACAGCTACAGTTACAGAGTGTGTCTGATAGGCTGAGCATGATACACTAGACTGGAGACCTAGAACCCTCCAGTTGGAAATGACTTCAATACATATCATGGCCTTCTATTTGCAAGATTAAAATCTTAAGATTCTAAAATATAGTGACTTGTCCAAGGTCACACAGGACTGAGATTAAAACTACAGTCCCTTGTCCAGTCCCAGGCCCCCTTCACAGCTCAGGTGAGTCAGGTTCAGAGGAACACAGTGAACAGGGCTGCAGGAAGAGCAAGGCAAGAGGGCAAAGCCAATCAGAAAGGGGAGAAAGAGACTGGCAAGGTGACAGCCCCTCTCCTGCCTTGGAGAGGGAGCAGTGAGTCAGGTCTGCAGAGGTATGAGGAGCAGCCATGTGGGTGGAGGGTGAGTCACAGCTCAGCCCTGCCCCACCCAGGCCAGGAAGAAAGCCAGGAGAATCTAGGATTTTCGAGCCACTGGTGACCCCAAAAGGCCACCGTGAGAGGACGAGGTCTGGGAACCCAGGTTCAGTTTCGGAGTAGATTCTCGATCTATGCAACAGAGAGAGAGAGCACCCAAGAGAAATTCCAGACAAGGAAGGAGAAAGGCTGCTGAGCAGCATGTAAGGCTTGAATAGGTGGGTATCTTTTTAACCAAATACAGTCCCTGCTCCACCTCTGAGAATCGCTGCAGGTGGCCAGGGTCAAGGAGGCCAGCACGGTTTAAACAACTTCCCTACATCTGTTCTCAGTCACAGCCACAAATATGGGTTGGAGGAACTCAGTGGTTCTTCTTCCCCCTTAAGGTCTCCTCAGCGATTCAAGGAGTCTCCAGGTTTCAGGTAGCACTCATAGACACCCTGCAGTTCAACAGAATCCTCTAGGGGCCCAGGGCTCACCACCAAAGCCTCCCCTACCAGTGCTGGCTAGAGCCAAGCGTTCTCCGTCCTCTCTGTTTCTCCACCTTGGAGACAGATGAATGGAGGAGACCAACCCTGCATGCGTGCAAAGCTCCTGAGCATCTTCACATTTGTTCTCTCTATTTGGTACTTAACAGTCACTGGACATTGAAAGTAGGACTTGCACTCATTTTCACACTGGGAATTCTAGCAAAAGGATCTCAACCATGCTTGTCCCACCAGCCAGCTTAACTCAGAGGACCATCTGCTTGTTCTAGTATCTGCCCAAAGTATCCAGAAGGGGAACAACCCCAGCAGGTGAGACCCAAACACAAGAAAGACAGTTGCACCTATATTCCAAGATCTTCCAGGCTCCTGGCAGGCCGCCAGCTTCTCCTTGAGGTCCTCTATGAATACCCCCTGGCCTTCAAGGGTGCTGGAGAACATGAATCTCAGATCTCTTTACTCTCCAACTGACTAATTGCGGACCAAGCGGGGGGTGGGGTGGGGGGCACACCCACCTTTGAAAAGGTCCAGATCGGACCCTTTTAAGTCTGGGGCTTCCGGAGCCAGGTCACCTCCGGTGGGTAGCAGCTTGTCTGTAGATCCAATGGGAGGGTCCGGGTTGCTGGTTGCAGCCGCCAACCCTCTCCGAAGCCGCTCCAGGCTCTCACCCGTCACCAATGCGGACAGCACTGTGGTGAAGGGATAAGGCCCCATCAGACCCACAGCCTCGACCCCGTGCCGCCCTGCAACGATGTCTACGCCTGCTCTCCAGGGCGCACGGGCCCCACCAAGCGGCCCACGCCGGGGGCGCTGCAGCGCCCCCACCCCCCGCCCTCGACCTCCGAGGCTGTCATCAGCCCCCTTACCTGCAGCCAGAAAGAGCTCCAGCACCACCGACGGCAGCAGCTTCATGGTCCCAGACCCGCAGGACAAGGCGAGGCAGCAATCACTCTGGGCAGGCGGCGGCCACCGGGCGCCCGTACGCGGGGGGCCAGGCGATCCCGCCGGGCACGGTCTACGGCTGCTGCCCGCCCCCGGGTGCAAGCCTGGGTGGGTGCCGGTCGCGGCCGCCGTGCGTCTGTCTGCTCCCTGTCGGTTCGCGCGTCCGCCCGAGAACCGGCACCGCGGTCGGGCCAAGCAGCCGCGTGCAGCTCGCAGCTCCGGGCAGACTGAGCGTCCGCCGCGCGCGGCGGGGAATAAGGCTGAAGCGCCGGAGCCCCGCCCCGCCCGGCGCCGCCCCCGCCCCTCCCCCGCGGGAAGCCCGCCCGGCCCCGGGCGCCGGCAGCGCGGCGCGGAGGGGGTGGTGGGAGCCGCGGCGCTCGTCTTCTGGGACCGGGCCAGAGCGGCCGCGGCCTGGCTGTGGGTGGGGCTGCTGACCGGCAGGTGGCGGAGACCCGCTCCTACCTTTGCCCAAGCGCCTGTCGGGCTGCCGCCTGTGTCTGCCGAGCTGGAAGCTGTGTTCTGGGCCTGGTTCTTCGGGCTGCACCTGCTTCTCACCATGGGGCTGCGACCGTGTCTTCGTCTGAATTTCAGAAGCCCACTTTTTTTTGCCTACTAACACAGAAAGTAGTAAAAATAATTTTAAAACCAGGCACAAGAAGGCCAGTAGGTCTTAGGAGCCCAGGACGGTCACAGAGTCGGTTGCAGCCACTTGGTGACAGTCCAGCAAAAGCAAAGGAAGTTAGTATTCTCCCAGAGGCTGGAGTGGCTTCCCCCAGCTTTCCTCCAGGGGGACATAGTCTACTTTAGGATGTCTGAACGACGGGTAATTCCCAGGCTTCTGGAATGGGGGAATAGGTTACCAAACAAAACTCATACTTTTTCTTGTCTTCCTCCCCTAAAAAATGAGCCCTCTCTCATAAGACCCAGCTGGCTAACCTAAATTGCTGTGTTCAACAGGTGCCAGGAGATTGATGTGTTTCTCTTTCGACCCGTGTATTTTTACAAGGGGCTTCTGGAGTCAATGTCCTGACCCACAGAAACGGCTCTCTCAGTAGGTATTTCGGCTTCCAGAGACGTGCTGGGGAGGGAGTTGTTTGACACAGGGCTGGGTTGGCATTCAAAACCCTCAAATTGTGCCAGATAGAGCACTTGCCTGATTCAGCCGTGTGTAGGGATAAAAACAGGCCTGCTATTTATACACGTTCTGTCCCACTCTCTCCCTGCCCCCACCTTTGCAGGGGTCAGTCTGTCTCTGACCTCTTAACTTGCCCCAGCAACCCTCACCAGGTCTGGTTTCCATAGTGCAACAAACTCACAGGCTTGGGTTTGAATCTTGCTTTGCTATTTACTCTTTGACCTTAGACAATAAACTTAAACTGATTGAACCTCAGTTTCCATGTCTCTCAAATGCAAATAACAGCAGAAAAAAAAAAGATGCCCGTTGGGGTGTAGCTCTGTGGTTAAAGGGCTTGCCTAACATGTGCTGGGTTAGATTCCCCAGCACCACACAAAAATATTTTGCTGGGCATGGTGGTGCATACCTGTAATCTCAGCACTTGGGAAGATTGCTGTGAGTTTGAGGCCAGGCTCTAGACTACATAATGAGTTCAGGATTAGACCAGATTAGAGTGAGACCCTGCCTCAAAAAAAAAATAAAAACATATATAATATATATATATAATGCCCACTTTTTCAGGATTGAATGAGGGAACACATAAGGCAATTAGTATAGTATATAGTGCCTGGTATATTATAAGCAATAAATGCAATAAATGTAACTATTTTTGTTGGTGTTTTGTCGCTAAGCATTTAACCCTAACCACTGTATTTCTGTAAGGCCTGTTTTTCACCATTTCCTAGACTTCTTGTTTGCCTCTAGGCCAGGACAAATCCATGTTGTAGTTGGGCTAGTGTCAGACGGAAGCTTACCTGTCACCTAACTGGCCAACAGCCACCATGAGATTATTCCTTTGGGTGATCAGTATCGGGCCTAGGACCTCAGCAAATTGTCACCACCCAAGCCACACCTTCATCCTCCCTTAGCAGCTGCCTGACTACCTACTTCCCAAAAGCAAAGCCATCTAGGGGTCAGGGTTCTCCCCAGGGAAGGGTGGAGGGAAACACCTCCAACACACAGCCAAATCACCCTTCTCCCCCCACACCCCCGTTCACACCCTGCTCTCCTGTCCCAGCCTGCCTCTCCCTTACATACTCTGTCCTGTCTTCTCACCCCCACATCAGCCTCAGCCTCATTCATGGGGCAATTCCACACTTTCATCATACCTGGGAGCCTCACCCCAGCTAGGTTTATGTGTCAGCCAGGTTTTACAGGAAAAGCCTGGAAAAAAGAAGGCAAAAGGCTTGGATTAGTCTTGGAGTTTTCAGTCCAGGGTCTTCACGCTGAGATACATCTCCAGTCTTTCCACCTTTCTTTTTCTTTTGTGGTAATGGGGATAGAGCCCAGGGCCTTCACGTGGAGTTACATCCCCAGCCCGTTTTTATTTTTTGATTTTTGAGACAGTATCACTAAGTGGCTAAGTTGTTCAGGCTGAGCTCAAACTTGGCTCTACTACTACTACCTCAGCCTCCCAGAGTTCAGGGATCATAAGCCCGTACTACCAGCCCTGCTTTGAATAGGATTTGGAATAGTTGTTCTTTCTTTAGATCCTTAGCTATCCTGTGACCAAAAATCACTAAGCAAATCACAATTCATGCTGAGCAACCTTGTTATAACTCGTTTATTCCACAGTCACTGAACAATTTCTAGGTAATGGAGACACAGCAGTAAGCAAACAACCAGGGATGTGCTTTCCTGAAGTTTATATTCTATATAGGGGCAACCGGCAATATATTCTGTCAGTAAACAAGAAAAAAAATGCATCCTATATTGATACGGGCTAAAATTAAAGTTAAAAAATTAGCTGGGCCATATGGTACAGGTCTGTAATCCCCGCACTCTCTGAAGCTGAGACAGGAGGATCACAAGTTTGAGGCCAGCTTGGGCAATTTGGCAACTTGGTGGAACTCTGTCTCAAATAAAAATTTTAAAGATGGGAGATGGAGGAATAGAACAGCAGTTAGAATGCTCACCTAGCAAGCAGAAGACCCTGGATTCGATTCCCCAGGACCACATAAACTTGAAGTGGTGGCACAGTCTTACAATCCCAGTACTCGGGAGGCCAAAGCATGAGGATTGTCTGAGTTTGAGGCCAGCCTGGGCTAAACGGTGAGTTCGGGCCTGAAGTACAGAGAGAGACCTGGTCTCAAAATAAATAAATGAATAAATAAAATTTAAAATTTTTAAAAATGGGCTAGGAATGTAGCTTAGTATGAAAGCCTTGAGTTGAACCTTTGGTGCAAAAAGAAAAAAAAAATGAAAAGGAAGTTAAAATGATGTGCTGTCAAATGATGTTTCCCAGGGCCCCAGTGACATTTTGTTTTGCTTTAATTTATTTTATTTCATTTTATTTTTGAGACATTGTCTCAGTCTGTTAGTCCAGGCTGGTCCTGAACTCACTATATAGCCCAGGCTCGTCTCGAACTCATGGTAATCCTCCTGCCCCAGCTTCTGGGATTACAGGCATGTGCCACTATGCTCAGCTTGTGTGGGAATAGAACCCAGGAGCTTAAGCTTACTGGGCAAGCACTCTAACTGCTGAGTTACATCCCCACTCCTCCCTTCCTCAATGACATTTTAGATTTGATGACAGACTAGCAACCATTTCTCTGAGCAGGTGACATGTAAGCTGAGGCCTGAATGAGAAGAAAGAAACACACTTGCGATCATCTGTGGTAAAAGCATTCCAAGCTGCGCATACGGTGCAAAGACTGAGGCAGAAACAAGTTTGGAGCATTCAAGAGATAGCAAGAAGGCCAGACAAGGAGGGATATGAGATGCCTTTGGAACAAAGGCTAGGAGAGGGATTAGAGGCTGTTATACACCCAAGCAGACACTGGATGTTATTCTCTATCATTGCCAAAATGAGATGTCAGTAGGAAAGCACAGTTACCAAGATTCTTCCATCACCTCTCTTCCTCGTGCCCAGGTCTCCTACCCACTCTAGCTGTCAAGTGCCACGTACACAATCCTAAGGAAGCAGAGTTAAATTGGCAACTCTGCTTTCCTTGACTGTCTATTGACCATGAGCAAACTGGGGCTTGAACACTGACTGCCCTATAGCCACTAGTAAATGAAAAGGACACAAATTGAAAGCAGAACCCTGGCATCCTGTTTTCCAGCCCACACTGAACTCCCAGGCCATTTCAAAGGCAGGCTTCATGCGACCCTAAGTGCTGCTGATTAACTTCTAGGCCACAGTCCTTGATTTGAAGAGAATTCATGCAAGCTAGCACTTAGAACCTAGAAGAAAGGGGTACTGGTGGTGAAAAAAAGGGGACAGGGAGTGTTGGGGAGGAACCAGCCAGGGTCCTTCTCCATTGCGGCTGTGATGTCTACACTAGTGGACTGATTCTCCCAAACCTGGCAGTATATCAGTATTACCTGGAAATGTGTTGAGGATGAAAAGGAAGCCAGATGTGGTGGTATACAACTGTAATCCCAACACAAAGGCAGGAGGATTACAAATTTGAGCCCAACTTGGGCAATTTAGTGACTAAGACGCTGTCTCAAAAAAAGGGGGGTGCTGGGCTATAGCTCAATGCAAAGGCTCTGGGTTCAATCTCCAATACCATAAGAAATACATAAATAAATACAGGCAGACAGACAGACAGACAGATGGAAAGGCTCTGAACCTAGTCTAGTCCTCCTGAAGAAAAATCTCTTGGGTTGGGGTATTTGTACATCAGGCAGGTGATTCTGACATCAGCCTGATTCAGAATTATTCAGGATAACATGTCATGCATCTGGATGAAATTTGACCCTCCAAGGCCAGGGAGCTCAGAGTACTCACAGCTCCCGCGTGCTCAAAGCTTCACATGCATTACCTTGCTTAATCCTCACAAAAGCTTAAAACTAGACTCGGTTATTATCATCATCTCCATTTTAAAAGGATTGAAGTTAGAGAAGGGAAGGGCCCAGAGTCACACAGCTAGTAATACCTCAGGACAGCCTGCACCCTTCTCTTTTGCCTGAGCTTCAGCTCCACAATCTCTGAGCAAATGGATAAGAAGACAACAGACTCCTTTCTCCTTCTGCAAACAGTAGTATCACCAGCTTTACTGAGGTTCTGCCCTTCATCTATTCTGGAGCGCAAAGAGAAGAATCTCTGACTCACCAGGCCAGAAGCAGGCTGACAGGAAGACAGAAAAGGGCAGCTAGTAAAATGGGTACACTCCTGGCAGCCAGATAATCGAAAGTTTAAGTTTTAATTCTACCGTTTTTTTGTTTAACCTTTGACCATACTATTGAATTTCTTTTGTGTATGTTTGCTCATATGAAAAGTGAGGGTAATAACAGTAGTTATTATTATAGAGCTTTTGTGATGATTATAAGTCAGGTGTATAAAGGATATGATACCTGACACACAGTAGGTACTTAGTCAATGACAGTTATTGTGATGGTCAGATTCATTCATTCCTTTTATCTCCCTCTCACCTCTTTCTCTCTTTTTTCTTCCACTTATTTATTTTTTCTTTTCAAGTGGGAACTTGAATAAATGCTGCTTAATCAGGAGCTGTCTTCAGAGAGAAAACAGTTTCTTCAGGGAGATGGTCATGCCTACCAATGCAATAGTAAATCTGCAGTGCCACCAGGAGTTTTGGAAATTCCCAAGAACACAATCCTGGCTCAGATCTTAGAGAAGAGCATGTGCTCTGGGGGCAGAGGGTAAGACTCAACTACCTTCTCCTTTCACTATGACCAAAGGAAGTGAGTCCTAAAAAGACTCAAAGCTCTGCTGGGTTGGGAAGAGGACTGAAAGGGGAGCCTCCACTGGGAGTACTTCTAGCATTGGGAACCCAGAGTTACCTAGATATGAAAGATCAAGATGGGGGGTCATTGTTCCTTGACCTAGGATAGATAGCTTTTCTTACCCAGGATAGATAGCTTTTCTTACCCTATCTGAGCCAGTGGATTGGGAAGTTCTGAGGGTACATCTGTGCTGGAATTCAAGTCTCTACTTTGGAGTATCTTTGTGCCTGCTTATGCTAGTTGGGGGAGCCTGGGGGTATGCATGCACATCTGGAGATGGACATGTTTTGATAGCTGATCATTTGGGGCTAGGATCCATATGAATTAGGTAAAGAATAAGAATGAATGAAATAGAGGCGTTTTATGGGAGGGCTGGTGTCCAAAAACTCTTGTTATCCCCAGAAGATGACAAGAAAGAGGTATTTATAATGTGCCATTTTTCTCTCTTCTCAGGTCCTTTCTGTAACTACGAATGATATCCATCTCCCGACGTGGATCTCTGCCCTATGGCCCTCTCCTAACTCAGATGGCTGTCTGCTGGAAGGGACAGGACAAACGATTGCTCCTTCATCACACTGCCCGTCTCCCTCTTCAAGCCTCAGATTCCTCACGTGAAAGAATGAGGGTGGAAACAATGGTGCTATATCCAGGCACAGGCCAGTGATGCCCATCATGAATTGTCCTCTGTCATGCTGCTGTCCAAAGACTCACTGAGACAGTTCTATGACAATGTACAGTGCCTGATCTACAAGTCAAGATAAATTTTCTTTGTGAGTCAGTTTCTCTGCCTATAAGTGAGAAGAATAACAACTTATGGGGGGAGGGTCTTGTGACAATTGTGGGATATAGTATCTCTGGAGTGCTTAGCAAAATCCAGAGCTCTATAAAAATAGGTCAATATCCTTGTTAATTTTTCTCATGCTTAACTTTGGAATGCAATAACATCATACTCTCTACCGGGAATGTGTTAAGTTCAGTTCCCCTTAGAAATGCAGTCACGGGGCTGCAACTTAACAATTTAATAATCATTTACTCTTTTATAACTCCGGGTTGGTCTAAGACAATGACTTGCAAAGAAAGAGATACTGCCCCCTGAAGGACATTCTAAGAATTTGTGGGAGAGTTTTTAGTTGCCACTGAGGAGTTCTTAAGCATTTGGGAGAAGGGGGGGTCAGAAAAACACAAAGGAATTGCCCACATTTCATACTTCTCTCGAGTGTCCTGCTGGACAGACTCACTGGTTAAAAATAAAAGAATTTTATTATAATTTCTTGAACCTAGAACCATTTCTAATCTCTAATTTACATAAAAATATAAAAAGAGTTTTTTGTTTGACTTGTCCCATGTCTTAGTTACTTTCTTGTCACTGCCAACCACAATTTAAGGGAGAAAGGGTTTATTTTATTTAGTTTCTGGGGATCTCAGTCCATCCATAAGCAGCTAGCAATGTTGGAAGGGCATGGTGGAGAGCCTAGCTGGAGAAAAGCTATGTGTTATACAGCATACAGGAACCAGAGAGGATGAAGGGGGAAGCTAGTGATGGAGAAACACCCTCCCAGCTCATACCCCAATAAACAGGCCCTTCCAAAGTAGGTCCCTCCTCTTAACAGTACTGGAAACCAATAATACAATTAACCACCAGGGCCCAATAACCTTCCAAGTACATGGGGTTTTGGTGGGACATTCTAGATCTAAATCATAGCATTCCACTCTATACCCCAGAAAAATGCAATGGCCTTTGGTTGCCCCAGCCCTGTGACACTGCCTGATGCAAACGAAATGGCCTCTCTCTTGGAGTGGCTCCACCCACTGTCTGTGGCTTTTTTCAGCAGCTGTCACATGTTCCTGGTATTTCCAAATTCTGAGGTCTCCACTGCACTTTTGGCTTCATTTTCACCTCATGTACTGCCCTGTCAGGGGCACACTGTCTGCCTCCTGCTTTCTTCTGAAATCCGTGTGGAAGCCTCCCTGACTCCCACCAATTTTGCATTTTGCATGCCTGTGACACCAGCACCATGTGGTGGTGCCAAATTCTGCCACTATTTGGATCATGGCCACAAGAGCCTCAGAGTTCTTGAATAGCCAAACTCCTTGGGTATTTACCTTCCTACCTGGCCCTGAAGGGAGTCCTAGGACTCTCTTTTCAATGCAAAGTCTTTTGTCTTTGTACCCTTGAGCAAGTAAAGGGTGAGATCTTGCTAATTTCCCTGCAATGCCCAGGGTTTCGTTCCAATTGTCCTGATGCTGAGTACTTGATTGCTCTTGATGCAAATCTCTTCAACAACCTCATCTCAACCTCTTTTGCTGTAACTTTGCAGGTGTTTCTTTCTGGCAAAACTGGAAACTTTTTACAACTTTTTTATGCTATTTTTTTCCTTTTGTTTTTTCAGTGCAGAGTTGGGTAAAAGCCGCAAGCAAGACCCACATGACAATATGAACGTTGGACTGCCTTGAAATTTCCTCCCCCAGATTAATTAATCCACTGCCCTTAATCTCAGTTTCAGGCAGTCTCAGGACATGAGCAAAGTGCAAATACACGTCTTGCCAGAACATAAAAATATGGTTTCTAGTCCAATCGCGAACAGAGTCCTCCTTCCCATCTCATATCTGTTGAGTCTGGCCTTTGTGATCTGCACTTTGATCAGAATTCTGATCTTCTGAGTTCTAATCAGAATCTCCTATCAAGTTTGGCTCACATAATTGTAAGGATTCTCTAGCCAACATCTCCAAACTCCTCCCACAAACCAGTTCCAAAAGCTTCTAAACCACCTGGTCAGGTAAAGTGAGAGCAACAACCCTACTTCTCTGGTATCAATTTCTGTCTTAGTCAGTTTCTCATCACTGAGATATAATACCCACCACCTACCACTTAAAGGAGGAAAGATTTTTTCATAGTTTTAAGAGGTCCCAGTCCATTCATAGGCAACTGTTAATGGTGGAAGAACACAGCAGAGGGCCTAGTCAGAGAAAAGCTGTTTGTTCTGTGGTGGCCAGGAAACAGAGGGGGTAAAAGGCAGAGCTATGAGGAAGGTCGTCATGCCCCAGTGATCTACCCCTTCAGACATGGTCCCACATCTTAATTCTACAAGAAATCAGTTAATCCACTGATATATTAACCCTTTTCATTCATTTCTAATTTGACTCTTATCACTACCCTATGAAATAGCCTCTTAAAAATAAGAAAACTAACATTCACTGAGGTTAAATCACTTGCTCACAATTACATGGCTTATGAGTCATAATTTGAGCCCAGTTGTCCAATTCCGGCTCTGATTTAAAATTTGAAAACTCAGTGTCATCTAAACACTGTATGGTTGTAGAGAGAACCACTGTCTAAGAATTTAAGTTCCATCCCAGTTCTTGCCCCTGAAAAGTCGGGTAAGTTTAAATACCACTATGGGGTATCATGTATATATCTAATGATGCATACATAGGTTGCATATTGTTCAAGTTGAAATAAGCATATCTTTCTCTTCCAAAAAAATAGAAAAGAAAAAGAAATCAGGGCTAGAGGAATGGCACAACTGTTAAAGTACTTGCCTGGCAAGCACAAGGCCCTGAGTTTGATTCCCCAGCACCACACAAAAAAGCTAGGTGTGGTGGCGCATGCCTATAATCCCAGCACTCAGGAGTCTGAGGCAGGTAGACAGTTCTGAGTCCCAAGGCCAGCCTGGGTGACGCCAGTGAGTTTAGGACCAGTCTGGGCTATAGAGCAAGACACTGTCTCAAAAAAAAAAAGAAAGAAAGAAAGAAAAGAAAAAGAAAAGAAAAGAGGGCTGGAGGAATGGTACAGTTGTTAAAGTGCTTGCCTAGCAAGTGCAAGGCCCTTAGTTCAATTCTCCAGCACCACATAAAACTGGGCATGGTGATGCATGCCTGTAATCTCAGCACTCATGAGGCTAAGGCTAGCCTGGACTACATAGTGAGCTTATGACCTGCCTGGGCTACAAAGCAAGACCCTGTGTCAAAAAAATTAAATCAAAAAATTAATTAATCCATTGATATAATTAACCTACATGATCAAATCACGTTCAAAATATAGGAAGCTGGGGGGGGGGGGGATTCCAGATCTAAATCATAATATCCAAGAAAGAGATTAGTATGAATTGTTCACTTTGGTGATATCTTGAGTTGTCAGTAAAGCACACTTGTATCAATCTTGAATATAGCTGTCACATTCCAGGTAGGCCCATGTAGGTCTGAGCAATGGGCTTCTCCACTCAGATTTTTAGAGTAGTTGTGACCAAGAATTTACATATTGAAATATATTATTTTTAAATTGTTTCCGCTTTATTTGGTGGTGCTGGGGATCAAGCCCAATACTGTCACAGTAAAGCTACATTCTCAACATGATGAACCACCCCCACACTCATTTTTTTGAGACAAGTTCTCACTCTGTAGTTCCTGCTGGTTCTGAATTCACTATGAACTCACTATGGCACCACCATGCCCAGATCATTTTTTTGTTTGGGGCTGGGGAATTGAACCAAGGGCCTTGTGCATGCTAGACAAGCACTTTAACCACTGAGTTAAGCCCCAGCTACCCACCCCCCCGCCCCTTTTTTGAGGCAGAGTCTCGCTAAGTTGCCCAGGCTGAGCTCAGATTTGCAATCCTTCTGCATCAGTCTCCCAGAGCGCTGAAATTACAAGTCTATACCTCAGTTCTGGCTTGTTATTTTTTATATTAATTAAGATATTTGTTTTTATTTTGTTTTAGTTTGATTTTATTAAGATGAAGTCTTACTACATTGCCTCCGCTGGCCTTGAACTCCTGGATTCAAATGATCTTCCTTGCTTCAGCCTTCTGAGCTGGGACTACAGGCACACCTCTTCATCTGGCTCCAAGGTATTGATTACTATTATTATTTTTTGTGGTACTGAAGATCAAACCAAAGGCCTTGCACATGCTAGACAAGTGTTCTATCACTGAGCAGCATCCTCAGCCTCAGGGTATTGATTTTTTTTTTTTTAGAGTAAAGGTGAAGATAGAATGTTAGCTTTGAACTTCATTTCAGAACAGTAAAGGAGTGTTAATAACATATTTGTTATAAAAAGTAAATACTGATTTTGAAAGCATTATGAACCACCGATGCAAGAGATACTGTCATGTAAGGCCCTCTGTATCCTTTATAAGAACTCTGGGATTACAGGTGTGCACCATTGCACCCAGCTTATTTTTTTACATTTGCATATCACCTTCCTTTCCCCTTCTCACACTCTCATCTCCCCCTTTCTCTTTCCCTCCCCACAAAGCCCATCTTACTTTCTTCCTCATTTCTTACATTTTTTCCATGATTTTTTAAAACTTTGATGACCTGATATAGGTGACTCCTTTTATTAGATAACGACACACGTGGAACTCATATGTTTCCTTTTTGCCTCCTTTGCCCGTAAGCTCATAGGCAAGTTTTGATGTTCACTTGTAAAGTAAACCCTCGTCTGGGATTTCATTTTGTCCCATCTTGTGTGTTTTTGTAGTTATGTTTTTGTAGCGTACTGTAGTTCGGGTTGCCTTGAACTCACTGTGCGTAGCTCAGCATGGCTTCAAATTCGCAATTCTGCTGTTTTAGTCTCCAAAGCGTTGGATCACAGTTATGTACTGCTGTGCATGGCCCTAGCCAAGCATTTTCAGGACAATCTTTTTTCTCTCCAATTGGATTTCGTTATGAAGTTCTTCATTCTTTTTTAACTTTCTAATTTTTTTTTGAGACAGATTTTCACTCCGTAGTCCAGGCTGGTCTTGAACTCACTATGTAGCCCAGGCTAGCCTCAATATCACAGTAATCTTCCTGCCTCACGGTGTACGCCAACATGACCAGTTTATGTAGTGCTGGGGAATTGAACTCAAGGCTTTTTCACTTGCTAGGTAAATGCTCTAACTACTGTGCTATTCCTCTTGTCCTTTAATCATTCTTTATTCTCTTGTGTCTTTTCTGGAAGTAGGGGGAGCATAGATAATGAATATGAAGTTGAAGTATCACATACCTCCAGTTTACCTCGCAAGACTTTTTTTTGTCACTCTGTAGTCCAGACTAGCCTTGAACTGGTGACCCTCCTCCTTCAACCTTATGAGTACTGGAATTACTGGCATTCATCGACACACCCAATACTCTCTTGAGTCTGGAAATGCAGGTCAGAGGGGCCTGGAAATCCTGAGTCAGAGCAGTTTATGGCAGGCTCAGGTGGTTTTGTCTTGCACACCTTATCAATCTTTCTGATACCTATTCTTCTTTCTCCTAAAAGGCCTTCACCTTTGGGAAGGGTTGTGAAAACCTGGAGGAGTAGAAGCAGGTGTCAGCTGTCATAACACACTCCCAGTTTTGGCTGGATCTTGGTAGTCTGGGTCAAGATGGGTTCTGGGAAGAGCACTCCAACTCCAACTCCAGGGCCAGAGAAGTCCAAAGCTCCAGTGGAGAGTTTCCCTCCACAAGCACCATTGCAGCATGTGGTCTACAGTACTCACAGCAGAGGTTTTGAAGATTTTGCTGAGGCATTAGATAGGCCCTTTTTGGACTCTGAGTTCACAAGACCCCAGCTCCGTCTTGCGCAAGGTACCTCTCTGAGCCTCAGTTTCCTCACTCAGAAGTGGGAATCGTACTTATCTTAAAGAGACATTAGAAGACTCACCGAGAAAACCCGGAAAGTACTAAGTCAAATGTTAAGTACCCAACAGTTGTTGGCCATCACAGGTTACCCTGACTGCCTGGTAGCCTTCCCCCCACCCTAGTTCTCTCCCATGAGCTCCTGTGGGCAAGAGTGCTCCAGGGATAGGCAAGTAGCCCATCCTTCCGATGTACATGGCCTGGGTTCCAACCTATCCCCACCACCAAGAAAAGAAAACACCAGGCAGGCATGGTGCACGGCTGTAATCCTAGCACCTAGGGGGATGCAGCTAGAGGATCACAAGTTTGAGCCCAGCCTGGGCAATTTAGCAACTTAGTGAAATCCTCTCACAAAATAAAAAAATAAATAAAAGGCTGAGAAGGCAGCTCAGTGTGAAAGCTCTAGATACAACCCCAATGCTGCAACCAACAAAGAAACAAAATACCTCAGCTCCTCACTTATAAACTCAGTGATCATAAAAAACTGCTAAATTGCTTAATATTTCTGAGCCTCTACTTTCTGATCTGTAAAGTAGGGCTAATTCTCTAGGGTTTTTTGGGGGGAGGGGAGTTGACATAGGGGCTCGCTCTGAAGTCCAGGCTGATCCTGAACTCAACTCCTCCTGCCTCAGCCTCCCAAGTGCTAGGATTACAGGAATGAGCCACCATGTCCAGATAAATTTTTTTTTTAATGTAGTGCTGCTGGGAAACTGAACCCAGGGCCTTACGCATGCTAGGAAAGTGCTTTTACCATAGAGCTATGCCCTCAGCCCTACTTCAGGATTGTCTTTTTCTTTTTCTTTTTTTCTTTTGAGACAGGATCTTGCTCTGTAGTTTAGGCTGTATCTGGACTCACTGTGTAGTCTAGGCTAGCTCCAACTCACAGCAATCTTCCTGGCATTACCTTCCTGAGCTGGATTCCTGGATTACAGGCATGCACCACCATGCCCAGTTTTTGTGGTGCTGGGGAATCGAATCCAGGGCCTTGAGCTTGCCAGGCAAGCATTCTATTTGTTTGTACATTTTTTTTTTTTGAGATAGGGTCTCGCTCTGTGGTCCAAGCTGATCCTGAATTCACTTCAGAGCCCAGGCTGGCCTTGGACTCGTGGCAATCCTCCTGTCTCAGCCTCCCGAGTGCTGGGATTACAGGCGTGCGCCACCACACCCAGCTTATGTGGTGCTGGGGAATTGAACTCGGGTACTTAGCGCTTGGCTTAGCGCTTGCTCAAGCACTTTAACCACTGAGCCATTCCTCCAGCCCCAGGCTAGCATTCTAATGGCTGAGCTATTCCTCCAGCCTGCTACTTCAGGGTTTTAGTGTGTGTGTGAGGAAAATTAACAGTGTTTATTTCTCAATATTATAAAGAGCTTTTTTGAATGTTATTTTTACCCTGATGGGAATTTTCTGTTTGTATTTTCTGTAACAAATATGACTTATTTGTGCCTATAAGTCACTTTTCAAAATATAACTTTTTCTTAAAAATAGTTTAAAATTTATTAAGATTTTGGTGCTGTGGGCATAGCTCAGTGGTCAGAGCACTTGCCTAGCAAGTTTAAGACCCTAGTTTTGATTCCCCAGTACCACATAACCTGGGCATGGTGGCACATGCCTATAATCCTAGCATTGGGAGGCTGACGCAGGAGAACTGCTGTGAGTATAAAGCCATCCTGGGCTATATGGTAAGTTCAGGACCAGTCTGGACTGCAGAGCAAGACCCTGTTTCAAAAAAAATTTTATTAAGATCTTACTACATTTTAGGCATTGCTCTGACTATATGGTTTATTTCTAGTGTTCACCACAGTCCTCCAAAAAAGGTACCATCACCCCACCACACTTCATAGACGAGAACACGGATAGTTTAAGGAGATTGAACAAGATGCCTAACTTGTTGTAAATGAATCTATATATGTGATAGAATTTCATGCCACTGCACTAATGAAACTGCTAAGATCTGCATGAGGTACCTGTGTCATTTTCCTGGTTTGGGTATTAAACTACTGTCATGAAAGATGTCACCATGGAGGGAAGCTGGATGAATGGCACCAGCTGGAGACCTCTCTGTCATTTTTACAATTTCTTGTGAATCTATCATTAGACTCATATAAATAGTTTTGCAGTTTTTTTTTTTTTTTTAAATAAGAGTCTGGCTGTGGTAGAACATTTGTGTAGTATGTGTGAGGTGAGGTGCCCTGGGTTCCAGCCTCAGTGCACCGCAAAAGAAAATGTCTCTAAACACTTGTTGAAAAGTTACAGGAGACAATGTGACTGAGAGAGCGATGGGACACAGCCAGTGCCATGGCACCTGTGAGTTCTCTTCCTCCTCACTCCGTACGACTGTGACAGTTAGAGAGTGATCACAGACTTTTTGTGTGTTTACTGAGTACTATGCTTACTTCACAGATATCACTTTGTTCAGTACACCCTACAAAGTTGGGAGTTTAATTTTTATGCTTATTTTTTTCTTGGCTATGCTAGGAGTCGAAGTCAGGCCTTTCCTTGCACATGGCACTTGGGTTTATAGATACTTTCAGTATTTACTTCTGTTTTGCTCATAAGAAAACTCAGAGTGGGCAGATATATAACCCTGGAAATCATCTAGCCAGCTGCATTTGTGTACATGCAGGGAAACAGAGGCTCAGAGAGAAGAGCTGTGACCTTGGATACCCAACAAGTTTGTGACTGAGCCCAGGTGCAAATCCTGTCTTTGAACTCCATCCAGTGCCTCCCACTCAGGCTACTCAACATACTTTTCTGGGCCCTTTCTGGGAGACCAGCATGGCCCACATGTCCTCACAAGCTGGACAGTCCAGCTCAAAGCACCCAAGCCCAGATGTGGAAATGAGGCCTGGAAAGTGGGGAGCTGTGGTGGTCCCGCTAGTGCAAGCATCCTAGGAGCGAGTGCCACTGGGGCCACAGAGAAGGCAAGTGAACTTCAGCAAGAGTTGGGTGGAGAAGCTGGGAGTGTAGTTCAGCAGTTAAATTGCTTGCCTAGCGAGCACAAAGCCCTGGGTCTGATTGCCCAGCATCACATAAACCCGGTGTGGTGGTGCACACTTGTAAGCACAGTACTTGAGAGGCTGAGGCAGGAGGACTGTCCTGAGTCCAAGGCAAGCCTGGGATACATAGCAAGTTCAGGACCAGCCTGGACTACAGAATGAGATCCTGTCTCAAATAAAAAACAAAAACAAACAAAAAAAAGAGGAGAAAAAAAAAGAACTAAGATGAAAAGGAAATATGCATGTGGAGGGGAGAGATTCATGCCAAGTCCATGCTCTCATCTCCCTCAAGTCCCCGAGTCATTTGCCAAGTTGTTGGGGCACATTTTTTTCTCCACCTGACACTGGGGATTGAACTCAGGACTTTGGCACTGAGATACATCCCTAGCATCTTTTATATTTTGTTTTGAGACAGACTCTCACTCAGTCCCTAAATTGCCCAGGCTGGCCTCAAACTCACCATCATCCTGCCTCAGCCTCCCAGTGTACTAGGATTATAGGTTTGAGCCACCATGCCCACCAGGACAAAATTTGAGGGAAATAGTCATAGGGATTCTTCGGTCCTTTCAGCCTCTAGGCCAGCTGCTATTAAGACTGAAACCAACTCTCCCCTCACACTCAGCACTCTACCCAATTGTTAATATAGCCATTTGCCTCTCTAATTGTCCTCGGACCTCCTTGTCCCTTGGACCAGACCTGAGGTTTTCAGTGTGTATTGTGTGTGTGTGTGTGTGTGTGTGTGTGTGTGTGTGTGTGTGTGTGTGTGTGTGTGTGATACACAGACATTCAGATGAAACTCACTGTCCCTCCCTCCTTCCCTATCCCATGTGCTCCCCCACCTCAACTTCACTCCTCTAGGCCAATCCTCAGTGAGCCAGTGTAAGGCAAAAGATCAAGAAGCCCTCTGTTATCTTGCCAGCTCAAGCACTAGCTAGCCTGGAAACAAACCCCACCCACTTGGCTAAGGGACGGGCACTAGCAATACGGGTCTGGGGGAGCAGCGCCCTCGTGTGGCCCTGGGGAGAAGCAGCTCCTTGCCCAGGTCCTTGCTTTCTATGCGCTCATGGAACAAGTATTTATTGAGAGCCACCGTGTGCCAGGGCGCTCTAGGAGCAGCGACCACACAGATAAGATACCTCTTCTGTGGACTCGGAATCATGGTTGTGTGTATGTGGAGAGGCAGGCAATAAATGGTAAACAAGTAAATGAGTCAGTCATGACTAGTGATAGCTGCAGGAAGAAAATAAAACAGAACGTGATGGAGGGTGAGCTCAGATGCAATTTAGGACAGGACGGAGAAGGAAGGTTAACTTGGTTAACTGAGATGAGACCTCTGTGACAAAGACTCAGGCATGGGAGGATGTAGTGGGAAAGTTTTTCTTGAAAAGAACAGATGCTGCAAATCTTCTTCGGCAGAAACAGGCTGTCGTGGCTTGGATCTGGAGTGTCCCCCAAAAGCCTCATGGACCTATGGATTCTGTATAGTGTTGGGAGGTGGATCCTGGCTGGAAGGGGCCGATGCTTGGGAACTGACGGGGGGGGGGGGGGGGGGGGGGGGGGGGGGCATGTGCTGGTGCCACCCTTTCTCCCAGACTTCTTATCTCAGTTCTGCATGCTGCAGTGAGGATCTCTGTCTCCCGGAGCACTGGCACAGGCTCTGGCTCTCGTTGCAGCCCCACCATGTTGATTCCACCATTTTCTAGCCACCCATGTGTGAGAGGACTGTGAGTTTCTGGAGCGGTAAGCTACAATAAATCTTTCCTCCTAAAGCTGTGGATGTTGAGTATTGAGTCACAGCGATGAAAAGGTAACTAAGATACAGGCCTTGTATACCAGAGGCCTGCTGCTATGACAAAGGAGGAAACGGGCAGGATGGCACAAGATGTGATCAGCAAGGTGAGATGGTGCCACCATATTCAGACCATGAATATGAAAATGAGTTTGGTTATTTATTTATTTTTGAGACAGGGTCTCGCTGTGTAGTCCAGGCTAGTCCTGAACTCACTATGCAGCCCAGGGTGACCTCAAACTTACAACAATCTTTCTCCCTCAGCCTCTGAGTGCTGGGATTACAGGCATGCACCACCATGGCTAGCTTATGTGGTGCGAGGGAATCAACTCAGGGCTTTTTGTTTGGTGGGCAAGTACTCAAACCTCTGTAGTATTCCTCCAGGCCCAGAGTTTGGGTGTCCTTCTGGAGTAGTGTCCATGTGTTGGGTGAGGTTTTGTTTTCTGTTTGTTTGTTTTAGCAAGGTCTTGCTCTACAGCTCAGGCTGGTCTTGATTTCACTACGTAGCCCAAGCTGACCTGACTGAGAACAATCCTCCTGCCTCAGCCTCTCAAGTGCTGGAATTACAGCTGTGTACTACTACAACTAGCTATTATGTGGAGCTGGAGAATTGGGCCTGGGGACTTATGCTTCCTAGGCAAGTGCTTTAATCATGCCCCTAGCCCAGGCCTGGCTATTTATTAGGTCCCTATTTGTCCCAAATATGAGTGTCTGTGGCCCCCTGTGAATATTGTTGATACCTAAAACAGTTCTGGATGTTTTGTGTTCATATGTGATACAAGCTAGGGTACAACATAATCCCAGGGTGTCAGCACTCAGACATGGGCCAGCCATCTACTTTTATTTACACAAAACACAATAGTGCCAGACCTTATCTCACAGGAAATACACACATGTATCGTGGCCCCATGCTCTGGAGCCAACAGGCTTTGCTCTATTTGTGTTGTGCTGGGTTGGGGGTACATTATAAATGGAGCTGGCCATAGGTGCCCTACAACCGCACTGTTCCTGAGAGATTCTGTGCAAGCCTCACCAAGATGAAGCTGCCAGGCCAAGAGGAGTTTGAAGCTCCCAGTGCTCATGACAATGTTCCTTCAGGGGAGCTGGACCTTGGTCCTGGTCTCAACCCTGATGGTCCCTCAGACACAGATGGCAGGGACCTGGGAATATCCAGAGACCCTCTACTCTTCATTCAGCTGAACGAGCTGCTGGGCTGGCCCCAAGTGCTGGAGTGGAGAGAGACAGCCAGGTGAGTGGGGGCAGGCTAGTTCTAGGGGATATCTTGTTGCATATGCAGTTTCTCATTTAGTCTTCACAGAGACCCTATAGGGTAGTTGTCTTGGCGTCTTCCCCAGCTGGGGCCTCTTCCATGATCCTAGCCCCTTCTATGGGGCTTCCTCTCACCCCAAATCAGGATTTCTCTCTCTGGCCCTCTGTAGTACTTAGTCTCCTCTGCAGTCATCTTTTGAAATCCTGCCCAAGATGAGAGGTGACTACCCAGGAAGGGTCATACTCTGCACTGTGCCCAGGACACCCCCCCCCCCCATTGCCCTAACTTACCTGGCTCCTTTTTTTTGTTTGTTTGTTCATTTGTTTTGAGACAAACTCTTACTCTGTAGTCCAGACTGCTCTGAACGATGGAGCTCAGGCTGACTTCAAACTCACAGCAATTCTAATGCCTCAGCCTCCTGAGGCCTGGGGTTATAAGTATATGTCACCAAGCCTGACTAATTTTTTTTGAGACAGGGTCTCTCTCTCTGTAGCCCTGGCTGGTCCAGAACTCACTATGGAGCCCAGGCTGGCCTTGGACTCACAGCAATACTGCCTCAGCCTCCCTAGTCCTAGGATTACAGGTGTGCGCCACCATACCCGACTTCTGTGGTGCTGGGGAATCAAACTCGGGTACTTAGGCTTGCTAGGCAAGCACTTTAACCACTGAGCCATTCCTCCAGGCCCCTGGCTAATTTTATATGTGGTGCTGGGGAATCAAAGCCACAGCTTTGTGCATGCTAGGCAAGTGCTGTTATCACTGAGCTATGCCCTCAGCCCTGTGTACCTACTTCTGGATGTGACAGCAATTTCCCCAATAACTTTTTATACATTCCTCTACCACAGGTGGGTGCTGTTTGAGGAGAAGCTGGAGGTGGGTGCAGGCCGGTGGAGCACTGCTCACGTGCCCACCTTGGCACTACCCAGCCTCCAGAAGCTCCGCAGCCTGCTGGCAGAGGGCCTTGTATTATTGGATTGTCCAGCTCAAAGTCTCCTGGAACTTGTGGGTAAGAGGGGATCCTTTGCAGGGAGAGTCTTGGTAGAGACACCATTTTCCTGGGATTTTCCCTAAAGTTTTGGCCTCTACAGCCTACCTCATTCTACCCTATCTCAAGGACTGCCTACCCTCATAAAGGGTAAAGATGACAAAGCAGAATGAAGAGCAAGTATCAGCTCCTACAGTCCAAGATTCCCATAAGGGAAAGGTGCCTGTGGTGGGTGGGGGAAGAAGAGTCATAGGGCTAAGGTACTCTCAAGAGGGGTTCATGCTGAGTTTGACAGTACATGCCTATAAGGCTGAGGCACTAGGATCACATGTTTGAGCCTCGCCTGGGCAAATTAGTTATGTAGTGAAACCCTGTCTCAAAAAAAAAAAAAAAACCAGCTAGAGATGTCACTCAGTGTACAGGCCTTGAGCTCAATCGCCAGTATTGGGAAGAAAAGGTGGGGGGGGGGGGGGGGGGGGGGGGGGGTGAGGTGAGGTTCAAGGCCCACATCTCTTCTGCAGAGCAAGTCATCAGATTGGAGTCGCTGAGCCCAGAAATGAGAGGGCAGCTGCAGGCCTTGCTGATGCAGAGACCCAAGCATCACATCAATACCTCAGGCACAGGGCCCTGCAGGGGTGAGAGGCTTCCTGGGCATCAAGGCCCTGGGGTGGGAGGATTCCAGATATCCCATGCACCTTCCTGAGCCAGAAGTAGCCTAACCTTGCCTCAGACTTCAATCCAGGACTTATGGGCAAGAAAAAGTTGGTATTAATGTTGAGGAAGAAAAATAGGGGGTTGTGAGTTTAAGAGTCAGAGTCTGGTGGTCCTGTGGCAGGAGCTTTATGTGCAGCATCTCATTTAAACATCACAGTTACCATATAAGGTAGTTGTCTCAGTCACTTTCTCACTGCTGGACACAATACCCGACACCCACAACTTAAAGCAAGAGAAGTTGATTTTGGCTCACAGTTTCAGAGGTCTCAGTTCATGCTGATCAGTAGAAGAAAGCTGTTCACTACATGAGGGCCAGGAAGCAAAGGGAACAGAGGAGCTGGGGACCGTAATATACCTTTTCAGTTCATGCTCCCAACCAGGCGCTATCTCCTGAGAGCATGTGAAGTCATCACTGTGTTAATCCACTCATAACTGTGTTGCCCCATGGTCCAATCACCTTCCAAGCACATGGGACTTCTGGAGGACATTTTACATTTAACCCATACTCATAATACCAAAATTATTCCTATTTTAGTGATGAAAAACTGAGGCTCAGGGTATACTCCCATTCTCACATCTTGTCAAAGTTGGTCAGGGACTTCTGGTGGATCTGTTCCCAAAG
Organism: Ctenodactylus gundi; assembly: GCA_004027205.1. Classification (NCBI taxonomy): domain Eukaryota; kingdom Metazoa; phylum Chordata; class Mammalia; order Rodentia; family Ctenodactylidae; genus Ctenodactylus; species Ctenodactylus gundi. The sequence goes on along the minus strand of PVKB01000945.1, from coordinate 361,857 downwards.
TCTACAGTCTTAACCACTACATAATCCTGTTTTGTAGGCTCTACCTACCCAAGAAAGGGTTCTTATGATGAGGGTGCCCCCCTGAAGGAACAGGTTTGTGGTCTTTCCTTGGGTGGGGTTGGGTGAGGGGTTAGGAATTAACAGAAGACCACCTTCTGCTTGACCCTTCATCATTGGGTTCCTGTCAACACTCCCCTCCCCAAACAACATCTCATCCCTGTACTGCCCAGCATCAGAACCCTCTGAGACAGAAGCTCCCTCCAGGGGCCGAGGCAGCAGCTGTGCTGGCTGGAGAACTGGGCTTCCTGGCACAGCCACTGGGAGCCTTTGTGCGACTGCGGGATGCAGTGGTGATGGGACCCCTTATTGAGGTGCTCCTTCCCTGCAGGTGAGGTTACTGAGTGTGTCAGTGGTCCTGTAGCCCAGAAGAAAGGTCTTCATTGTGGAGAGGCACGAGGAGGGTCTGAATGTACAGGTCTCTGTGAGTGTGAGGAATAGCACACAGAGATTCTGAGAGGGGATAGTGGTAGGGACCGCAGAGCAGGTGTGCATAAGCGTGTCTGTGTGTGCATGTGTAAATGAGGCTTGTAGGGAAGTCAAAGCTAAGTGTCAGCAGGCAGGGCTGCTCTGTGGCAGACGCAGCTTCTAAGCTTCTCTGGGGCCTTCAGGTTTTTCTGCCTTCTGCTGGGCCCTTCCATACCAGGAAGAGGCTACCATGAGATGGGTCGGGCAGCAGCTGTCTTCCTCAGTGACCCGGTAAGCTGGGAAGGTGTGAGTGTGTGAGTGTGTGTGTGTGTGTGTGTGTGTGTGCGCGTGCGCATAAGCTTGTGTGAGTGTGTACATGGACAATGTGTGTCCAAGTGCAGCCACGAGGCAGAATGTGGCTTTGTGTCTGTAGCATGGTGACTGAAGTTGCCATGGCTACCAATGTAACCCCATTACTGGCCTAGTTCTGACACATAGTGGCCACTCAGCAGCCATGGAATGGATAAATACATTCACACATGTGCAGATGGATGTATGGGTGACTAATTGTCTTATGTGACTTGTGTGTGTCTGGTTTTGACAAATACACAAGAGAAAATGTACTTAGGAATTTCAACCTGCATTTACTGCCCTTTCTGTGCCCTTAAACACAGCAGTTCCAGTGGTCAGCTCGTCGAGCCAGCAATCTTCATGACCTTCTGGCAGCCCTGGATGCCTTCCTAGAGAAGGTGACAGTGCTTCCCCCAGGTCGGTGGAACCCTACAGCCCGGATTCTCCCACCCAAACGCCTGCCTTCTCAGCACAAAAGGTACCGAGAGGCCATCACTCAGTAGAGATTCTTCCCTACAAACTGTGAGTCTGGACCATGCACATCCAACCTGTGGCATGCCTGTTTTTTTAAGTGAAGAGGAACTGTCTTGGAAAAAAAAAAAAATATATATATATATATATATATATATATACATACATACATATATATAAAATAGTTAATGTATATAAATAATAAAACTTTCTTCAAAAGATTTTTCATTATAATGTTTTTTAAAATGAAAGAAAAAATGAGGGCAAAACCCCTGTGGGTCTCAGGGTAGATATGCCAGGCCTAGATCCATTATTGCAGACAAGCTGGGTCCTATCATTGGATTTGGAGTCTAACAAACCTAATTCGGCTGTGGTCTACCATTCTTTGCCTTAGAAGATGTGGGTAAGTACTCCTCCACCTTCGCCCCCAGCCCCCATGCCACCTAGCCTGGCTTTCACAAGGCTGCAATGGCAGCAGCCACCAGGGGGCAGCCTGCTACAACTCTGGGCCAAGTGACTTGGCCTGTCAGAGACCTTCAGCCAACCTGGAGTTCTCCTTCTCCTCAGCCTCCCTTCAAAACAGCAGGAGGTCAAGAGCCTCTCCATCCCCCACACCACCACAATAGAGGACAGGCACCGCCATGAGCCACAAGCGCCCATCCCAGAGCTACAGCGGACAGGCCGGTGAGGACAGCTGTGTGGGAGCAAGAGTTGGGGGCCTGCTGGGGTGGAGAAAGAGTCCCAGGGGGCTAAAGTGTGTTTGCACCGAGGGAGGGGCTCTCCTGGCCACAATGAGTATAGCCGGGATGCGGGCAAAGAGTGTGGGAACCTGGATCACTGACCATCCATGGGTGGCAGGCTGTTTGGGGGCCTTGTCCAGGATGTGAGGCGGAAAGCCTCTTGGTATCGCAGCGACTTCTTCGATGCCCTGCACCCCCAGTGTTTTTCATCTGTGCTCTACATTTACCTGGCCACTGTCACTAATGCCATCACTTTTGGAGGTCTGCTGGGAGATGCCACTAATGGTGCCCAGGTGAGGAGGGCTGGCACAAGCTTTGGTGTCCTGCCTGCAGAACTCCTCTCCTAGGACTGTGGGTGGGCTGAGGCTGATCCAGGGAAGGTTGGACCCTGTGCTGAGGGTTCTCAGACCCTGTGCTGAGCCGCTCTTGGCTTCCAGGGTGTGTTGGAAAGTTTCCTGGGCACAGCAGTGGCTGGAGCTGCCTTTTGCCTGATGGCAGGCCAGCCCCTCACCATCCTCAGCAGCACTGGTCCAATGCTGGTCTTTGAGCGCTTGCTTTTCTCTTTCAGCAGGTAGGAGATGCAGAGTGGGAGCTGTCCCAGGGGCTGGGGGGCATCTACCCTGGGCTAGGTGGAGAACAGACAGCTCTGCTGGTCTCTCATCCTCACAGAGATTACAGCCTGGACTACCTACCCTTCCGCCTATGGGTGGGCATCTGGGTATCCACCTTTTGCCTGGTGCTGGTGGCCACAGAGGCCAGTGTGCTGGTGCGCTACTTCACTCGATTCATGGAGGAAGGTTTCTGTGCCCTCATCAGCCTTATTTTCATCTACGATGCCTTGAGCAAAATGCTGAACTTAACCTCTGCCTATCCTATCCAGAGGCCTGGGTCCACTGTCTATGGCTGCTTCTGCCAATACCCAGGCCCAGAAGGTGGGTAAAGGCCAGAGGAGCCTTGGCTAAGTGATGAAGAATGTGGGAGGAATTTGCTCTTAAGTTCAATAAAATATTGAGTACTTATCCACCAGCCAGTAGTACACTTTCCCACTCTGGTTCTGAATCAGTTGAGGAAGACAACAGACAACCCAGGACTGATAGAGGAAAATAAGTTAAATGTATAGGTGAGTGTGCTTTCTAACAGTGAAGCCAACATTAGACTTTCCTGCCCAGCCATGGCAGCACTGAACAAGGACTGCCTTGCCTCAGAGGAACAGAGCTAACTACATGCACCAAACAGGTAGCTTACTCCCAAAAGAACAGAAAGAAAGGGACAGGTTGAGGCATGCCCAGTTTCATCTCCTAAACTTACCAATCAAATAAATTATGGCTCTCCTTGTGGATGACCAGTAACTGACCAGGTTGAAGAGGTTTGGGATATCATATTTTCATCTACATCCACTCTTTCACTTTGAAGGCAGCACCAGGACTGGGAAAGAGTTGTTCTAACATGTGTCAGACTCCATGCTGTGCATGAATAAGAACAGTGTTTGCCCTGGTATAGAAACAGATTTGGAAGTAACGCTGGTGTCCAGCCAACATTTGCTAAGTAACTGCTGTGGCCTAGCCTGTGCTTAGCACCATGGAGTAGAGATTTTGGGGGGTTGCAGACACAAAGCAATGCGCTGTGAAGTGCGTGTTTGGTTGAGGTGGAGTTACCAGACAGAGGAGTCAGAACTAAGCCCCCTCTGTGGTTCAGCTTCACCCATCAGATTAGAATCCAGTGGAACTGGAGAAGGGTCTGGGCTGGGGGCATATACCTGAATTCTTTACTTCCCAGGAAATGAATCTCAGTGGACAAGGACAAAGCATAAAGACAGAGATGACATCTTAAGTATGGTGAGGGCCTGAGAAAACAAAGACTGATGGTCAAACCAGTCAGTAGTTCCCAATTCTTCCCACTAAGTAGACTAGGGAAACCCTCTCAGGTCTGGGAGGCTCGGCCATTTCCCGGGACCAGACCTCCCATCCTGAGTCTTTGATGTCTCTGTGATTGCCCCTCCCTGAAGGTGGGTCCAGGAGGGTAGGATGCTTACTCTATTGCCCATAACCCCATCCATCTACAACAATCCCTCTACACAGGACCTAGGCCTGGTCAATGCATCCTTGCTGCCTCCACGTGAGTGTCTCCAGCAGGGAGGCCACCCTCGCGGCCCAAGCTGTCATACAGTCCCAGACATTGCCTTCTTCTCCCTTCTCCTCTTCCTTACCTCCTTCCTCTTTGCCATGGGTCTCAAGCATGTAAAGACCAGTCGCTTCTTCCCCTCCATGGTGAGTACAGCTTTTCTTTCTGTGGAAGAGGTTGCTCTTGACCTTAGTTCCATCTGAAAATGGGAAAAGGTATAGCAGAAGAGGATGGAAAGCTTGAACCTGACTGAATATCTGTTGTGTGGGCAGGTACGCAAGGTGCTCAGCGACTTCTCCTCAGTCCTAGCCATTCTGCTCGGCTGTGGTCTTGACACATTCCTGGGCCTAGCCACTCCAAAGCTCATGGTGCCTACAAAGTTCAAGGTGAGAACTAGTGGAATGGGAAGTAGAGGACGGAGGTGGCAGTAGGGAAAATAGGGTCATCGAACCCTGATGGGAAAAGATGCATAAATCCCATACCCCTCTTCCTCTGAGCATCTTTTTCTCACTCTTAAAATGGCAACAATAGTCACAATAACAGTAGTAATAAGAATAGAATGAAGTACTGCAACGAAAACATATAAAGATGTGATCAAAATATATAGTGATTAAACATAAGACCTTCATTTGCAGCCTTTTTTTTTTTTTTTTGAGACAGAGTATTGCTCTTTAACCCAGGCTGATTCTGAACTCACTATGAAGCTCAGGCTGGCCTTGGGCTCACAGCAATCCTTCTGCCTCAGCCTCCCAAAGGCTAGGATTACAAACGTACACCACCACGCCTGACTATGTGGTGCTGGGGAGTTGAACTCAGGGCTATGCGCTTGCTAGGCAAGCACTTTAACTGATGTGCCATTCCTCCAGTTCCTTCCCAGCCAATTTTTAATTTTTTTAAGTTTTGATTTTGATACAGGGTCTCATTAAGTTGTGAAGTTGCCTGGGCTGGCTTTGAACTTGTGATCCTCTTGTCTCAGCCTCCCAGACTGCTGGGATTACAGGCCTGTGTCACTGAGCCTGGCTTCTTGTGACTTTCTGAAGCAGTTCTAGATGATCTCTTTTGTGAGTGTGTATACCAGATAGGATTTAAAAAATATTTATGGTGAATGCAGCCTCTGAGTGCCATTCAATGGACAGGCAACCTCATAAAAACATTATGGTGTGTCTTTCTCCACCCTATTCACCAGATGTGGCTCCATGTGACTTTTTGCTCTTTCCCAAAGTCAAAATGAATACAAAAGGTAAATGATTTAAATCAGTTCAGGACAGAGGCAGCCACAACAGCACAACTAAAGACTTATGTAGGAAGATTTTCAGAACTGCTTTGAACCCAGAAGGATTAAAAGCAAAGTACAGTGACTAAAATAAAGTTTTAAGAATTAGTTGTTCACCATATTTTTGACCACATCACACAGGTAAAGCTAAAATATTATACACAGTAGCTGTTATTACAGGGTAAGGGTTATTTATGAGGATAGATTCTGGTCAGTCTGCATTGGGTTTGAGTTCCAGTTCTGCTCCTTCCTGATGCTGTGCCTGCACAAGTCACTGCACATTTCTGAGCCTCAATTCCTTAATTTGTAAAATAGAAATAAAACTGGGCCTTGTGGTACAGACCTATAATCCCAGCACTCTGGGAGGCAAAGGCAGGAGAGTCATAAATTCAAGCCCAGCCTGAGCAATTTGGAGATCTGGTGAGATCTCATCTCAAAACTAAATTTAAAAATGGGTTGGGGCTCAGTGTGAGGGCCTTGGGTTCTATACCAAGTACTGCCAAATAAATAAATAAATAATATAACATAACAATTAAAAGTAAACCTATATCACATGCTTACTCCCACACATTGGTTTGAGATTTACAGAAGATCACAGTACAAAGCACTTATCATTATGCCTGGCATATATCAAGTCCTCAGTAAATTTAGCCATTGTGATTCTTCCTACCTTAGAGCCTGCCCACTCCACTCCTGCCTACTTTCTAAGCACCCCTCATTACCTGCCCTGATCCAGCAGAGCTGGGCTCCTTTGCCAGGAGACAATGTGGAGGCCAAGGTTTCCCACCAATTTTTAGACTTTGCTTGCTTTTGAGATTTCCTTCCACTAGCTTTGCCCAAAACATAGCAACAGAGGGGCTCCATTTGGGGCAGACCCGGACAGAACTCCAGGCAGCAACTTGGGTCCCCTCCCCCACCCTGCCGCTTATAATCAGAGCAGATGCAGACACACCCAGCCCTGCCCCTCCCCTGCCCCAGATCAAGACAGGTCTGAGCTTGAGTTGCCCCACCCTGGGTAGGGGGAAGGGATGCCTAGGGAAAAGGGCTCTATGTACTGTACTGAGAAGTGTGGGCAGGCCTCATCTAGCAACGCTTCTTACAGACACAGAGGGACCCTGAGAACCAAAGTCCGGAGCCTTTGAGTGGAATTAGAGCCAGGCTTATCTCCTCTCTTCCTGTCCTCTTTTAAGGCACTGGAATGTTCTGAATTAGCTAAGCATAGTACACACACACACACACACACACACACACACACTGCTCCCACATTAAATCCAATGTCTTGGGAGAGAGTCAGATAGTAGAAGAACGCAAAAGCTGGGGTGTGCACAGGAAGTACTCTTGAGAGACCCCTTCTAATTGGTGTGGTCTGTGGAATGCTTCCTTCCCCCAGCCCTCACTCCCTGGGCGTGGCTGGCTGGTGTCACCTTTTGGAGCCAACCCCTGGTGGTTGAGCGTGGCAGCTGCCCTGCCTGCCCTGCTGCTATCTATCCTCATCTTCATGGACCAGCAGATCACAGCAGTCATCCTCAACCGCGCAGAGTACAGACTGCGGGTAAGGCCTGATGGGGAAGGCCAACCTAGACCATGAATCAGAAGCCTCAGGGTGGGGTCCAGGCTTCCCATTTCCATTCAAGAGCTTAGAAGGACCAGTCATGGGTTAGCTTCATCCTTGTATGCTCCCCCACTCCCATCCCACACCCTTACTCCTGCAGAAGGGAGCTGGCTTCCACTTGGACCTCTTCTGTGTGGCTGTGCTGATTCTGCTCACATCAACACTTGGGCTGCCCTGGTACGTCTCAGCCACTGTCATCTCCTTGGCCCACATGGATAGTCTTCGGAGAGAGAGCAGAGCCTGTGCCCCTGGCCAGGCTCCCATCTTCCTGGGCATCAGGTGAGGCCAGTATTCAGGAGGCTCGAGTGAGAAATGGTCAGCAAGGTAGGGTATGGAGTACACGGCAGATTACTTGGGCAGCTTCATTTATAAGCTGTGGGGTTAAGGGCATAGCTCACTAGTCAGAGCACTTGCCTAGCAAGCACAAGGCCCTGTGCTCGATTCCCTAGCACCACATAAGCCAGATATGGTGGCACATACCTATAGTCCCAGCATTTGGGAGACTAAAGCAGGAGGACTGCTATGAGTTCAATGCAAGCCTGGCTACATAGTGAATTCATACCAGACTGGACCACAAAATGAGACCTTGTCTTAAAAAAAGATATTGTAAGTTTGTGCACATGAACATGGCAGTGGAGTAAGGGGTGAATTCTGAGTTTTGAGATGGGTAAGTCAGGTCTTCATTTCTTTGAGCCATGGGAACTAGAAAGGGACTCAAGAAGAGCCTCATTTATGCAAGGCTAAAGTGGACAGTGAGAGGCTGAAGGAACAGCAGAGCTATTAAAGCACCTGCCTACCAAGTGCAAGGCCCTGAGTTTTGATTCCCCAGACCACATGAGTTGGGTGTGGTGATGCACATCTATAATCCCGGCACTTGGGAGGCTGAGGCTGGAAGACTCCTGCTAGTTTGACGGCAGCTTGAACTACACAGTGCATTCAGGACCAGTCAGGACTACAGAGTGAGATTCTGCCTCATAAAAAAAAAAAGTGGAAGATGAGGTTCTACCAATCTGCACTCAGTGCAGATGCATGTGGCTGATAGTATAAAGGAATCCATTACAAAAATAATTCTGTAACTGTTGGAAATGCAATCCTACAGTCAAAAGCATATGAAATCAACAACTGTGTAAAACATTACTAATTTTTCATTGACATAAAAACAGCAACTATGAACTTGAACTAATGGAGAGGCTTGGGGTCCTCTGTTGAAGTGCTCTTCCCCTGCTATCCACCAATTTTTCACAAGCCAAGGCCCTCTCCTTGTTTAGTAACCCTTTGAGGCATTCCCCTCCTTTCCCCTGGTTGACAGGGTCCATATTGGTGTCTGGCCAAGGTCACTAGCCAGGGTGTCCCCATAACTCTCCTAGACCCCAGCTAATTCTTCCTTTTCTCCACAGGGAACAGAGGCTGACAGGTGTAGTGGTGTTCATTCTTACTGGTGTCTCCATCTTCCTGGCGCCTATACTCCAGGTACCTCTGTTAGACGGGCCAGCATCAGTGTCAGTACATAGTAATAGCGATAAAAACTGACACTGGTTGAACACTCACTGTGTGCTAGGCGTTGTGTTCCCTCCATACATGGTCTCGTTTAATCTTACATTAATCCTGAGCAGCATGAGTATTTTTGAAATGAGGTAAAATAACTTGCAAAACCCCATCAAATTCTGAGAACCCAAACTTTTATTCAGTAGGCTTTCTGTCCAAAAGAACAGGATGTGGACATGCCACCATGGGTCCAAATGCTACCCTTGCACTATCATTAGTAAGCCCAGGACTGAGTATGACCATCATTCCCTACAAAAAAAATTTGTGGCAGAAACACTTCTCATTTCACTAGAGGTTTACAGAATATCTGTTTTGTGCCACACCTGGGAGAAGTAGAGGCTGGGATATAGTGAAAAGAATTATGAAACCAAGCCCTTACTACCCGCTGCCAACACGAACAAAGACTATGTAACAGGGAATAGCAGGAAGGTTCAACCAGCCGAGACGGCAAAGCAGTCCAGGAGGGTGTGGAGAATAGCAGCCAAGAGTCACTGGCAGGATGAAGAAAGACACGAGGTTAGGGGAAGGAAAGGTCACGGAGGCTGGGTGAGAGTGGTGCAGTAGGAAGAGCCAGATGGACCGGATCAGCCACTTACTAATTAGGTGACTCTCATAAACCAGCACTGCCAAGCACTGTTCAGGTAGTGGGAAGAGTGATGACCGAAGAGATCAAAAGATGAGATAAATTTAATTTTTTAGAAAAGAAAATTAAAAGAAGAAAATAGGATAACTTCAGAGAGTGGTAACTTCAGTGAAAAAGGAAAAAGATGACTGAGGGTGCCAGGGGCTACATCAACATCAGGTGGCTCAGTGAGGCCTTTCTGGGGTGACATGAGATAGGAGGCATGAGTGGTGAGAAGGAACTGCCACAGCAAAGTTTGGAGGAGGACATTTTGGGTGGAGAGAATAGTAAAGCAAAGAAAGGGCTTTGCAAGGTGTTGGGCACCATGGCGCAAGCCTGTGAAAGTAGCACTGAGGCAGAAGTTCAAGTCCCGCCTGGGCAAATTAGGAAGATCCTGTTTCAAAATTAAAAAAACATAAAGGGCTGGAGATGGCACTCAGTAGTAGAGTACTCCCAAATTCAGTCCTTGATACTGTCAAAGAAGGGGAGGGCTTTGCAAGGGATAGAAGCAAAGGTGTTGAAGGAAGAATAGGTCAGTGTACCAGATGCTGTGGTTTGGATCCAGACTGTCCCTCAAAAGCCTCATGTATTTGGATGTAGTGGGACAACTGTGGAACTGTGTGCTGTTGGGAGGTAGGGCCCGGCTGGAAGGAGTGGATGTTTGGGGCCTAACCTGGAGAGATTATGTTAATTTGTTGAGATTGAGAGGTGCCCAAGGCAGAAGTTTCAGGAGTTTGCTATTGATTTATAGGCCAGGAACTGTGTTTCCACCATTGTTGGCTGCCTATGATATAAGATTAGTGAATTAGACTACATAATGGGCAAGTTGGCAGTCTCTGAAATTCACTTTCCCTATTTGGCTAAGTACAGTCATATAGGCCTCTAATACTACCTCCATGGGAGACTGAAGCAGCTGGATTGCAAGCTTGAGGCCAGTCTGGTAATTTATCCAGATCCTGTCTCAAATTTTAAAAGAATTAAAAAGGGTTGAAGATATAGCTTCCTGATAGAATGCTTTGGGTTTGACCCCAGTACAGAAGAGAGTCTTGGGCTGGAAGAATGGCACACTGGTTAGAGCACTTGTCTGGCAAGCATGAGGCCCTGCATTTGATTCCCCAGCAGCACATAAGCTGGATGTGTTGGCACCTGCCAGTACGCCCAGCACTCGGGTGGCAGGATGTCTGTGGTGAGTTCCAGGCCAGCCTGGGCTACATAGTGAGTTCAGGACTAGCTTGGACTACATAGTGAGACCCTATCTCAAAAAAAAAAAAAAAAAAAAAAAAAGGAAAGAAAGTAGTAAAATTTACCTCAGGACTAGGGGTGTTAGTGCCATGGTTAGAGCACTTGCCTACCAAACACAAGGCTCTGGGTTTGATTCCCCAGCATCACATGAACTCAGTGCGGTGTTGCATGACTATAATCCCAATACTTGGAAAGCTGAGGCAGGATTGCTATGAGTCTGAGGCCAGCCTGGGCTACATAATGAGTTCAGGTCCAGCCTGGACTACACAGTGAGATTCTGTCGCAAAATTTTTTTACAAAATAAAAATTTACCTCCTCTGATGGATGGACGTACGATTGTGCGTGCAAAGTGTGAAAGGGAAAGCCTGAAAGCACAGATGCTGGGGCTGGGCTTGAAGCCTCACGTGGGGCATCTGGGTGCCAGCAGAGGTAAGCTCCTTCTCCAGCTCTCCATTTCTTTCTGCTAGTTTATCCCAATGCCTGTGCTCTATGGCATCTTCCTGCACATGGGGGTGACAGCGCTTGGCAGTATCCAGGTAAGCCCATTAAAATCACCTAACAACCCTACTCCTGCTTACATTTGCATCTTCCTGCCTCTACTGGGCAGAGGGACTCTGCTGCCCCACTCTGGATGGGGAGAAGACCAAGGGAGCCTTCTATCCCCTCCCTCTGCTGGGCTGGGGTAGCTAACATTCAGTCCTTCAGACTTCTTGATGCCCTGCTTTCCTTTCCCTCTCACTCTGTCAGTTCACAAAGAGAGTACAGCTCATGTTGATGCCAGCAAAACACCAGCCAGACCTGCTGCTCTTGCGACATGTGCCTCTGAGCAGAATCCACCTCTTCACTGCCATCCAGCTTGCCTGCTTAGGTTTGCTTTGGATAATCAAGTCTACCCCTGCAGCCATCATCTTCCCCCTCATGGTGACTTGGGTCAGGGTTGGGCAGTCCTAGGTTGTTCTGGGAGACTGTAACGCTGGGAGGGTGGCTGAGGTCTTCACAAGGGGAAGAATCTCCATTCTCTCAATTGTAATGGCTCTTCCTGGTTGGACATCCTAATATTTAAAAAAAAAATGGCTGAGGGATACCTGGGTGATCCTGGAATACCTGGCCACCTTCTTTCCCAATCTTTTTGGGCCCATCTATAAACCCAAAGGAAAACTGAGGTCTTGGGAAAGGCAATGCTGACATTTTTGTTATTCGGTGAGGAGAAACACAGAGGCGGTTCAGTACTGCATTGCTGTTATGTGACCTCTGGAAATTTATCTCTCAGGGACTCAATTTTTTTCTCCTATACAATGAGAATATTTAATATATACCTTACAAGAATGTGTTACCCATTAATGAAATGTTAATGCCTTGCACATGGGAACTGCTCAATAAATATTTACAATTGTTGATGTTCCTGCTATTGTTGCTGAGAGCCTTGGGTTTGTTTTTGTTCCTGCAGTTGCTGGGCCTTGTAGGTGTCCGAAAGGCACTAAAGTGGGTCTTCTCACCACAAGAACTCCTCTGGTTAGATGAGCTCATGCCAGAAGAGGAGAAAAAAATCCCCGAGAAGGGGCTGGAGCCAGAGCACTCATTCTGTGGAAGTGAAAGTGAGGATGTAAGCTCCAGGATGGGTCTTCCCAGGGGAAGAGGCAGGGGTGAGAGGAGCGTTGTATCCAGGAGCTCTTCTTAAAGTCTAATCTGAGTCTGAAGCTCTGATCAACATTCCCACTTCTCTTATCTCTGTGCTGACACAGGCAATATAGAAGGCAATGCAGTGGCGGGATGAGAGAAAACAAAGGCTCTGGTTTTATAACACTATGGGAGTGAAGGCTGAGGCAACAGCTCTGTGGGTTATCTTTCTCAACTCTGATCTTTGTTTTGTCCAGCTGTGTGTTTATATCATGTCATCGGGTCCTAACTTGTATGCTTCTCTGCGTGTCTTTGTCTACTCTCATCAATCCATCTTGGGATCTTTCTTCATAGTCAGAGCTAATGTACCAGCCGGAGACTCCGGAAATCAACATCTCTGTGAATTAAAGAGGCTGGGAGCAGAGACCCTAGGAAACCAGCGATAAGGTAAGGGGGAAGCAAGTGTGTGCTCCTGGTGTTGAAGATGGGGAGGCACAGGCTCATCCCTTGGCTCACTCTTGGGTACCAAACAGCTCTGTCTCCATTTCATACTCTGGTCCTTTATGAACTGAATGAATCTGGTGGGGTACCTGGGTTTCACTCTCTGCAGTTCTGAGCTCTTGCCAGTAGAGGGAGCGCAAGTTCATACCAAACGGGTGCTGAAAAGGACGAGGCAGAGGATGGGATGACAAAAGAATGGAGAGAATGGAAGATAAAGCCCTGATCTTTTTCCTTGCTCAGGAGGTTCCTCCTGTAGGCTGTCGTGAGCTACACTTCCGACAAGTAGAAGGATCCTCTATCCCTTGTCTTCTCTGCTTTTCATTGTTTTCATCCATACATCATGTTCTGAGGTATATCAAATATACATATCATAGAATATCTAGGTGCTAGAAATATAGTGGTGAGTACAGAAATCTTTGTCCTGGACCTCAGGCCTCCCATCCAAGTACTAAACAGACCCGACTCTGTCAAGCTTCTGAGATCAGACAAGATTGGGTGGGTCATAGAGCAAGACTGTGTCTCACAAAAAAAAATTTTATTGAGTGTGTTCCGGCTAGTGCGGCCATAGGCAGTCCTGGACCTCAGGAAGCTTAAATCCCGGTGGCAGAATCCAACAAATAGGCAGCGCCTGCTAGATTGTAGTGTTGCGAGCCCGTAACGGAAGTAGGAGGATTAGAGGTTTCAGCCCAGCCTGGGTGACTCAGAAATACCCTATCTCAAAATAAAACGTAAAAAGGACTATGGATGTAGTTCAGTGTGAAGGCCCTAGGTTCAAACCCCAGTACCACACACACACACACACACACACACACACACACACACACACACACACACACGGCAAGACAAATCAGTGGGACAGTGCCGGGTGAAGCACAGGCCATGGAAACAAGAAGCCACTAACCTCTTCTTAGCGGGCAGTGAAAGTGAGGTAGAAGGAGTTAAGGAAAGTCTTTAGCAGGAAGTGGTCCATAATATGAATTTTTGTTTTGTTTTGTTTTGAGATAGAATCTTGCTTTGTAGCCCAGGTTGGCCTTGAACTCACAGCAATCCTCCCTTCATCAGCCTATTGCATGCTGAGATTACAGGCATACACCACGACACCCAGTATTTTTACGTGGTGGTAGGGAATTGAAGCCAGAGCCTTGTGCATGCTAGGCAAGCACTCTAACCTCTAAGCTATGCCTCCAATCCCATGCTTTAAAATTTGAAAAATGAATAGAAGCTAGCCAGACAAAAGATGGACAGAATATGTTCTATGTGAAAGCCAGAGCATGCCCAAGAGCCTGGAGTTCTGTGCTCCTGATAAGCAGAACTTTATTTTGGGCCACAGGACGTTTTCCGCTCCATGCTTCTACAAGTTCACTATTACAGAGCCTCCCCTACTGGGAATGGGAAATTGGGGAGATAAAAGGGAGAGAGGGCAATCCCCTGGCTGGCACAGAGTGGGATTGCCTGGGTTTTCCTATCCCCTAGCCCTTCATTGGCTCCGTTCTTTGCTTTGCTATGTCCTTGTGCAATTACCCTGGCCTGACCATGTCTTCTCTCCTTTCCCAGGTGTTTACTCAGGAAGTCGGGACATTGCTGCTGGCCTTTGGCTTAGTTGCCAGATGCTGTCTACTGGGAAACTGGAACAATGGGGCAGAACTGGGCTGGCAAAGACCTTGGCTACTTCCTGAGCTGGAGAGGAGGGGCAAGGGCAGAGAGGGAGCGGGCTTGCTGGTGCTGAGCAAAGGCTGCTGAGCCAGAGGAACTGATCAGTCCTTATTCACTCACATTCTTCCCTTAGAGGACCTGAGCCCAGAAGCCCTTCCCATTTTTGAACATTCTTTTCAACTCTCTTTTATAGAATCTGTGTGCCCTTTTTGACTTGTAAAAGGAAAAGAAAAGATCCTTTTTTTTCAAGATAGATATTTCTTTGGTTTTGTACTGGGAATTGAACACAGTGCTTTCACTTTGAGCTATATTTTTGTAGCTGGCCCCTTTTTGATGCTTATTTGAGACAGGGTCTCATTAAGTTGCTAAATTGGCCCAGGCTGGTCCTGAAATTGCAATCCTCCTGCCTCTGCCTCCCAAAGTGCTAGAATTACAGGCCTGTACCACCAGGCCTGGCTAACACTCCTCTATTTAAAATAAGTTTTTACATAACAATCTTTATTATTACTTTGCCGATCACAAAAGTAAATGAGGCTACTGGAAAATATTGAAACATTACAGAAATGTATAATTTTTCTTTTTGTGGTACTGGGCACTGAACCCAGGGAGTACTACCACAGGGCTCCATTCTAGCCTTTTTTATTTTTCATTTTATTTTTGCAGTACTGAGGATCGAAACCAGGACCTTCATACTAAGCTGTACTCAAAGCCCACTTATTATTTAGTATTTTGAGACAGGATCTCTCAAAGTTCATAAGTTGCAGAGGCTGGGCTCAAACCTGTCATTCTCTTGCCTCAGCCTCCCTAGTAGCTGGGACACAAGCATGTACCACAATGCCCAGCTCAGAAATACATAATTTTTAATGGAATCATACTAAAGATAACCATTATCCATATTTTACTGAATGTTGCTCACATTTCTTTCAATGACAGCATTAATGTTTTCACTAAAGGAGAATTACACTGTAGAGTTGTGCAACATAAGTGTCACTTAATATGCACTGGATATTTTCTCCATGTAAACATGTCTCTACGCATTCTTTTTGTCAGCTGCACAAAATAAATCTGTTTGTTTGTTTTTGAGACAGAATCTCACTGTAGTCTAGGCTGGTCCTGAATTCACTACATAGTCCACACTGGCCTTAAACTCATGGCAATATTTCCACCTCAGCCTCTTAAATGCTGGGATTACAGGTGTGAGCCACCAAACCCATCCTAAATAATCTTATAAATTGGAAAAGATAAGCCAGATCTGGTGGCACAGGCCTGAAATCTTAGCAGTGTGGGAGGCTGAGACAAGAGGACTGAAAGTTCAAGCCTAGCCTGAGCAATTTAGTGACTTAGTGAGATCCTGTCTCAAAATCAAAACTAAAAACTGGACTGAGGATTAGCTCAGTGTGAAGGCCCTGGGCTTGATCCCTAGTACCATGAGGAAAAAAAAGAAAGATAGCATATAAACAAAGGAGTAGGGGCTGGAGGAAAGGCACAGCAATTAAAGCACTTGCCTAGCAAGCTCAAGGCCCTGAGATCGATTCCATAGCAACACATAAACCAAGTGTGGTCACACATGCCTGTAGTCCTAGCACTCGGGAGGCTGAGGCAGGAGGATTGCTGTAAGTTCAAGGATAGCCTGGTCTACACAGTGAGTTCAAGACCAGCAAAGACTACAGAGTGAGACCTTGTCTCAAATAAATAAATAAATAAATAAAAGAGTATATGAAATGTCTTTTGCAAATGCTGGAATATCTCTAGAGCGTATATCCAGGGTCAAATTCAAGAAAAGCAATGAAGGGCTGGAGGTGTAGTTCAGTGGTTAGAGCTCTTACCTAACCATTCTTGAGTTCCATTCCTCAGCACCACGTAAAAATGAGCTTAGCGTAGTGGTGAATGCCTGTGATCCCAGCTCTCAGGAAGCTGAGGCAAAAGGATTGCCACGTGTTCAAGTTCACAGACAGCTTGGACTACAGAGTAAGAACATGAAAAGAAAGAAAGAAAGAAAGAAAGAAAGAAAGAAAGAAAGACAGAGAGAGAGAGAGAGAGAGAGAAAAGAAAAGAAGAAAATAGGAAAGAAAGACAATGAAACTGGGAGTGGTGGTGCATGCCTGTAATGCCAGCACTTAGGAGGCTGAGGCAAGAGGATTGCCAAGAGTTTGAAGCTAGTGTAGGCTACATAGCGAGTTTAGGACAGCCTGAATTACAAAGCAAGACCCTGTCTCAAAACAAAACAAACTAAACAAAAAGAAAAAACATTGAAAAAATTGTATATCCAACACTCAGGTTAATCACCAAAACACAACTAGTACTATAGAAGCCTTTCTGTATTTCCTTCCATACCATACCACCTTCCAGATAAACACTACCTTACACTTTATAGTAAATTATTCTCTCATTTTAAAAACAGTTTTAACTCATTATGTACCCTTACCTATTATTACACTCGTGTGTGTGTGTGTGTGTGTGTGTGTGTGTGTGTTATTTATGGTACTGAGGATTGAACCCAGGGCTTTCTCACTGTTTTACGTTCCTAATCTTTTTAATTTTTTTTTGTTCTTGAGACAGGGTTTTGCTAAGTTACCAAGATCTCCAAGTGATCCTCCCATCTGTCTTCCATAATGTTAGGATTACAAATGTGTGCCACCACAGCCAACTACATTTTTTTAAACATTACATACTTTATCTTTTAACATTACATAAATGGAATCATTGTATAGGAATTCCTCTTTGTCTCCTTCCCTCACTTAACACTGCTATGAGATTCAATCATGTTGATGCATGTAGTTGTAGTTTGTTCATTTTCATTGCTGTGTAGTTACACTGTATGACTCTACCACAATTCAGTTGCCCAATTTTTTACTGACTCAAAGAATGTATTAGTGGCTGTGACCAGTGGTACAGGCCTATAATCCCAGCATACTAGGAAGCTAAGGCAGGAGAATTGCAAATTCAATCCCAATCTGTGCAACTTAGTGAGACCTTGTTACAAAATCAAAGATACAATATGGGCTTGGGATGTAGCTCAGTGTGAAGGCCATGAATTTGATCTTCAGTCCTAGAAAGAAAGAAAGAAAGAAAGAAAGAAAGAGAACAAAAGAGAATAAAATAAAAAAGAATTCATTGGTGAAGTCATAGGAACCTAGTACTTGCTCTGAGGAAAGTTTGAATTCACATAAAATCTTTAATATTTAGACTTTTATTTGTTCTTCAGCTAGTTTTGGCAAATTATATTTCTCTTATATCTCTAGGAATTTGTGTGTGTGTGTGTGTGTGTGTGTGTGTCTGTGTGTGTCTGTGTGTGTAGCTGAGTACAGCACTCCGGCATGTGCTTGCTAGGCATGCACTGCACCTTTGAACTGTATCTCCAGCTCAGCACTCCATTCATTGCATCTAAGTTACCATACTTACTGATATAAATTTATTAGAATAGCACTTATCTGCTTAATCTCCGTAGCACATTTATTAGCTCTGTTTCCCTTAACACTTCAAATACTAATTGTGCCCTATTTTTTATCTTGATTTCTCTTGTCATAAATACATCTATTTTATGAATCTTTCCAAGCAACTTTTCACTTTTTCTACTGAATATTTTCTACCTCATATATTTCTGCTCTTTATTGCTTCCTTCTATTGTCTTTAGGTTTATTCTGTTATTTTCTAGCTTCTTAGCTACTTATTTTGAGCCTTAGATCTTACTGTAAGCACCACCCTTATAAATTTCCTACCAAGTATTACTTTAGGTATATTTCGGAGGACTTGATAATAATATTCCCATTTCCATTTATTTCTACATATTATATATATATATATATATATTTTTTTTTTTTGAAACCAGGTCTTGCTCTGTAGTCTAGACTCGCCATGAACTCACACTAGCCTCAAACTCATGACGATCCTCTTGCCTCAGCCTTTGTATTGAGCTATGACCCCATCCCATTTTGTATGTTTGATTTTGAGACAGGGTCTCACTTAGTCACTAAGGTGCCCAGGACCTGAACTTGCAATCTTCCTGCTTCAACCTCTCAGAGTACTGAGATTATAGGCCTGCGCCACCAGACCCTGCCTTGGAGTAAATCTTTGAATGAAAAAAGAATTTTTGACTGGTAAAAATGGAGGAAAAGGTGAGTATAAGGAAAACAACCCAGAACGAAGACCATTTAACTGCTTTTACCTCTTTTCCTAGTGCTAGATTCTGTTAAAGGGCTGTCCAAAGATTGAGAGAGCATTCATTCAACAAATATGTGTTAAATACAGATTATATACCAGCCAGTGCTCTAGGTGTAGGATTTCGGTGGTAAATAAGGTAAGATCTTTGCTCTCCTTTCTAGTGTGGGAGATAGAAAATAAAATAAGCATAAGAATATACACACAAGACTGTATTAGATAGCGACAAGTGCAAGAATACAGGTTAATATGACAGCAAGAAAGGATTTAGTGGTGGATGGCTGCTTTTTAGTTGAGTGTTAGTGAACATCTGAGAAAATAACATTAGAGAACACACCTGAATGACAAAAAGGAGTCAGCTTTCTAACAGGCTAGAGAATGGAGAAGTATTTTTGTCATCTGGCATAAGGATAGACATGCAGACTTACAGAATAGAACTGACAGTCCAGAAACAAACCTTCACACTTTTGGTCAACTAATTTTTCACAAGGTTGCCCAGATATTCAAAGGTGAAAAAATAATCTTTTCAACACACAGTGCCAGGAATACTGAATACACATACTCAAAACAATAAAATTGAGTCCTTACTTCACACTATACTTTTTTTTTTTTTGAGACAGGGTCTTGCTCTGTAGTCCAGGCTGGTCCTGAACTAACTAGGTATAGCAGGGTAGCCTCAGACTCCTGGCAATATTCCTGCTCAGCCTCTTGAGTGCTGGGATTACAGGCATGAGCTATCACACCAGCCTTTTTTTTTTTTTTTTTTTTGTAAAGCTAGTAAAAGTTTATTGAGTAAAGTAAGGGGGGCGGGAGAAGAGAAAGAAAAACTCTTGGCTAAGAAGCCAAGAGGGAATCTGAGTAGGTTTTGTGTGATATTGGGGTATCAAACCCAGGGCCTTGTGCATGCTAGGCAAACTCTTTAGTAATTGAGATACACTTCTAGCCCTTATACACAAAAAATAACGGTTACGGTTTGGTGCATGCCTGCAATCCTAGCACTTAGGAGACTGAAGTAGGAGAACTGGCATGAGTTCAAGGCCAGTCTGGGCTACATAGTCAGTTCAGGACCAGCCTGGACTGCAGAGCAAGACCATGCCTCAAAAAAAAGTGTAAGTGTAAATCTTCATCACTTTTGGATTTGGTAATGGTTTCTTAGATATAACAAAAGCACAAACAACAAAATAAGTTAGGACACCATCAAAACTAAAAATTTCTGTCCTCTAACTAACATCGTTGAGAATATGAAAACACAAACCACAGGAGAAAATAGTTGCAGGCATATATTTGATAAGGTACTTGTATCTAGCTTATATAAATAACTCATAAAAACTCAATAATAAAAAGAGAAATCAAATAAAGAATGGGCAATGACTGGTTGTTGTGGCTTACACTTACAAAGTCTTGGTGGTGGAGCACTCCTGGGTTCACTCCAGGACTAACAACAAAACAAAACAGCAACTACACAAAGGGCAATGGACCTGGATAAGCATTTATTAAAAAAAAAAAAAAAGACGCAAGACGCCATGCCTGATGTTGGATGCCTGTTAATTCCTGCACTCTAGAATGCTGAAGCAGAAGGATCACCAATTCAAGCCCAGGCTGGGCAACTTAGTGACTTAGCAAGACCTTGTCTCAAAACCAAAACTAAAAAAAAGGGGTGGGATGTAGCTTTGTAATAGAGGCTAGAGAATGGAGGAGAAGTATTTTTGTCATCTGGCATAAGGATAGACGTGCAGACTTACAGAATAGAATTGACAGTCCATAAACCTTCACACTTATGGTCAATTAATTTTTCACAAGGTTGCCCAGATGATTCAACGGTGAAAGAATAATCATTTTGACACATAGTGCCAGGAATACTGAATATACACACTTAAAACAGAGACCCTGTCTCAAAAACAAAAAACAAAGATAGTTCTCATATATATCATTTTCAGCTTCTATTAACATGTTAGATTATTATGGCACATTTGTCACAATCAATGTACCAATACTGATGCATTATTAAATAAAATCTGCACTTTATTCTTTACTTGGTTTTTATCCCATGTCCTTTTTCTGTTTCCAGATCTCATCTGGGATATCACATCACATTTAATCCTCACATGTCCTTAGATTCCTCTTGGCTGTGACAGTTTTCAGACTTTCTTTGTTTCTGATAATATTTATAATCATGAGAAATAATGGTCAAGTATTACAGACTATCCCTCTCTTAGGAATTTTCAGATCATTCCTCATAATCAGATCTGGGTTATGGTATTTGGGGAGGAAGGCCACAGAGGCAAAGTATCAAATACATAATATCAAAGATATATATCATCAACAGGACCTATCACTTGCCTGAGGTAACTGTTAGTTTTCCTGACTACTCTTTCCCTCTATTTCCTTGCCATATTGTACTCTTTGGAAAGAAGTCACTATGTATAGATCAACTTTGAGAGAGAAATTAATGATTTACCTCTATAACAGCAAGTTATTTGACATTCCTCTGCATGGAAGATGTATCTGTTCTTCGATTTCACTTACCACATAATTTCTATCCAGGTGGACATATAGCTATTTATTTTATGTGTCTGTTTCTAATCTAATACTACTTATTTATTTATTTATTTGCTCACGTTATTCTTGTTTTGACCACTGGGAGCTTTGTGTGTGTGTGTGTGTGTGTGTACGTGTGTAAACCAAATCTTTGCAATGACCTACATCCTCAGCCTTTTTTCATTTCAGACAGGGATTTGCTAAGTTGCCCAGGTGACATAGATCTCAAACTTGAGATCCTCTTGCCTTGGATCCCCGCATGCTGGGATTACAGGCATGTGCCACTATGTCCAGCTGCAATCGGAGCTCTTTCAGTTAGCTCCTGTGTCTCTTTAAGAGGCTCTCATTAATATGTTTGTATGCGTGTCTATGTTTAAGAATTTGTCACCTTCTGGCACTACAAGATGTTTCAGGCTCATCCTGTTTACTTTCTTCCATAGCCCTAGACAGGCATCTCTAGTCCCAAGTTTCATTTCCTGGAAAATGATATTAAAAACTAAGATATTGATAAGCTGGGTGTGGCAGCACATGCCTATAATCCCAGCACTCAAGAGGCTGAGGCAGGAGGACTGTTTTGAGTTTGAGGCCATTCTGGGCTATGCAGCGAGCTCAGGACGAGCCTGGACTGCAAAGGAAGACCCTCTTAAAAACAAAACAAAAAAAAATTAAAAAATAAAAACTAAGATCTGGGTCTGAGGTATATGTGTGTTGCTACAGAGGTGCTACTGTTTCTAGTTCTTTCAGGTAACAGAACAAGAAAATATACGTGAGCATACTAACCTGTATATATACATGTATTTATGCACATATACATCCATCTGAAGCTACAGCAGTTTATACTAACATCACTGACTCCAACTAACCCATTACCACCTGGATCACTAATAGCCACTTTCTGTTACTTATCTGTGATCTGACAGTGAGAACCAGGTTCCCACCCCCACCATACCTATTTGTTTACAGCCCATATCTTTGGTGGTTCAGAAATAATGTATGTCCTCATGGGAAACTACTTTATCAACTACAGCACAGAAGGAAAGTTTAGGTTTAGTAGAGTGTGCATGCACTGTTCTTTTGCCTGTAAGTGGTACAATCACTAATCATTTCCAAAGTTATATAGCACAGTACCATTTTTCCTTATCCCATTCTGTGAGGTCGTTTTACACCTCTGTAACAAAATTTGATTCTTCTTTCATAGTCTGGGATTCGCAGACTTCCTAAGTGATTGAAATAAAAAATTGTAATACATTAAGGTCTATACTTTGTAAAGTTCTATGAGTTTTGACAAGTGTATAGTGTCACCTGCCCATCATTACAATATCATGAAATTGTTTTTATCACCTAAAAAGTCCTCGACCTATTCAAACCTTCTCCCACCTCTAATCACTAGTAGCCATGGGTCTGTTTACAGTCTGCATAGATTGGCCTTTTTCAGAATGTCATGTACATAGAATCATACAGTATGCAGCCTTTTCATACTGGCTTCTTTCACTTAACAATTTGCATTCAAGATTGATCTATATCTTTGTATGGTTTGATAATTAAACACTTGTTTTGCTGAATAGTATTTCATTTCGTGTCTATAATAGTTTGGTGTTCCACTTACTTTTCAAAGAACACCTTGGTTGCTTTCGGTTTTTGGTGATTGCAAATTAAGCTGCTATAAACATTCACATGTAAGATTTTGTATTTATCTAAGTTTTCAAATCTAGGAGTTCAATTGCTAGATTGCAAGGTAAGATTATGCTTAGCTTTGTAAGAAATATCCCAACTGTTTTTCAAAGTGGCTGTACCATTTCATCCTCCCCACCAATGATAAGTGTTCTTTTGCTCTGTATCATTTCCTGCTCTGGTATTGCCAGTTATTAGGAGTTTTGCTATTCTAACAGGTGGAAATGTAGTATTTACTTGTTTTGTTTTTATGAGATAGGGTCTAGCTATGCAGCCCAGGCTGATCCCACACTCACAATCCTGCCTCCTCCCAAGTGAATTATGCCTCCAGGCCCCCTTTTAAAAATTTTACATTTTGAGACTGGGTCTCACCTAATTGCTAAGTGGCCCAGGCTCGAATTTGTGATCTTCCAGCCTCAACCTCCCAGAAGGTTGGGATTACAGGTCCGCACCACTAGGCCCATCTACACTTAATCCCCAGTACCACAAAAACAAAAACAACAAGAAAAACCAACAGTAACATTTGCCTAGCACCTTCCAAAAGATACAGAATAGATTAGAAAATTGTAAGATTTTAACACTAGTTGTTAATACAAGACTCAATCAAGACTACTATGAAGTAGTCTACAAGAATGACAACACTTAGGCAGGTGGGTGGCCCAGGCATGTAATCCTAGCACTCTGGCAGTCTGAGGAAAGCTCTTTGCAAGTTTGAGTCCAACCTGGTACTTAGTGAAATGTTTATCTCCAATAAATAATAAAAAGGAAGCTGGGGATGTAGCTTAGGGTGAAAGCACTGGACTTGATTCCCAGTATTGTGAAAAAAAAGAGAAAGGAATGACAATATATATTATAAACTGATATGGAATATCTGCAGAATAAATTAAATGAAAAAAACTACAAGGTGCAAAAGTATGAATAACACACTCCCATTTGTATCTAAAAGGAAAAAATGACATACCATATGAAATTGGCCACATATGTATAAAAATATGTAGGATATTTAAAAACCTAATAATATGGTTTGCTTTGAGAAGGGGTCTAAGTAATTAACGAAAAAAATGACCTTTTCCCCTCATTTTAAAAATTCTTTTTTGAACTCAAATCTTGTGAATGCATTAACTGTTTTTTAAAAGTGTGATTATTTACTGTATGAAACTAACAGGATGGGTCAGAGAAAAGAGGAAACAAGTTTTAAATGAAATGTTTTCAATTGTTATGGAAGAGAAGATAGAGGAAGTTAAATCCTGACCTGAACCACTTAATTTCGAGCCTTGTCTCAAAAATCAAAAAACAGAAATAAGGGAGGGGAATATAAGTCGATGCAAAGACTTTGGGTTCAATCTCTAGACTGCCAAAAAAAAGATGTATTTGATGGTAATGAGGGATAAATTTAACTAGAAAGCTAATTAGAAATTCATAAGAAAGATATACTGGTTGGAGTACGTTTATGAAGTTTTTTCACTGCTGAATATACGACAAAGTCTATGTAATATAATGGTAAGAGCATGGGTTTTGGGATCAGGCAGAACTAATTCAAATGCAGCCTTTCCATGTAACAGCCTTATACATTCAGCAAGTTCTTTAATCTTCTTTATATTGTGTTTTACATTTAATCTTTTTGAAATTTCACCTTCCTACTCTTTAAAGTGGCTGAAATTTAAATAGAAATATTTTAAAGGTTTAACACCATAACATTCAAGTACAAGTTTGTTGGTTTACCTCTTTTCTTTATAAATGGGCTGAACTGAGGTGGACTGTCACACAGAAATTAAATGTCTAGAGAAAATGCCTCGAAAAAAGACTGGACATCTTTTAAAAATGTATGTGTAAGAGCTACATGTAGTTAAAGTCCTTGTATCTGTTGTTTAGTTTCTCTCACGAGGAATGAAGCCTCTTAATTACCTAAGAAATTATTTTAAAAATCCTTGGGTTACAGTGTTTTCTTTCTTCTTTTCCCTTCTGTATTAGTTTGGGTTCTACATGAGGCAGAATTGACAGAAATGATAAGAAAAAGGGGTTACAAGCCTGAGGAGAGAGATAGTCCAAGATGGCGGCCTGCACATGCAAGAGCTGGGAGGGACCTATGGCTGCTCAGTCATGAGGTAGAACACCCATCCAGGACTGCAGGACAGCCACTGAGAGTCTGCTGTGCATCTTGGTTGTTCAAAGATCAATGGCAAAGAGCAGAGACTGAAGATCTGTGATGGTACAGAGGCCCAAGTTGAGACTGGAGTGAATCTGTGCTCAAGATCTGCGGCATGTAGCAAGTTGGCATCAGAATCTGTGTTGGTGTCCACAGACAATTGTGAAGCTGAGAGCTTCCCCAGAAGAAAAAGCTGTGACAATCTCTTTCTTCCTTTTATATAGTTTAAGCTTCCAGCTAGGCCTCCCATGTCCAGGGTGGGTGTTCTTCCCTCATTTGCTGGCTCACGAATCACTTACACATATCTAAGCTCTACACTGGGTATGGTTCCTAATCCCAACAAGTTCATACCTTCCTTGTGTAAAAGAAGTATATGCTTTCAAATACATTACAAGCCGGGTGTGGTGGCGCACTCCACTTGTAATCCCAGCACTTGGGAGGCTGAGGCAGACCGACTGCTGTGAGTTCAAGGCTGGCGTGGGTTACCTAGTGAATTCAAGACCAGCCTGGAATAGGGTGAAACACTGTCTCAAAAAAAGAAAAGAAATACATTACAAATACACCATAATATTCTCACTGGTTTTCTATGGGAAAACACTTTATTCTAATAAAGTGAATTGCATTTATTCATAAATCATTTATAAATGATATAAAATCTTAAAAATACATATGCATGAAGTTAGGAATAGATAGGTAAAAGATAAACTATATCGGCAAAATGTTAGTAATCAGTGAAATGTGAGCAATTTATGGAAATTAAAATAATTCTGAAATACCTAAGCATGCCACTCTATTGCTTTAAGTGTAGTACACTTACATGATAGATTTTAGCTCATTTAATGTAGCAATTTGATACAGGCTTAAGCTCGTTTAATGTAGCGATTCACTCATTTGGTCTTGGATGTAAGTTTATCCTAGGAAAACTGACTGATACAATGACAACCTGAATGTCTTTTGAATGTACAGATATTTACCTTTCAATATTTGACTAAGGAATTTGAAATTTAACTTCTCTTTCTCACATTTTCTAGCCTTATGAATTTCATTGTTATAATTCTCTTCTTATGTAGACTGGTGGGTGAAGCCACATTAAAGAATCTCAACAAAGATATAGTAAGATACAGAAAAAAAAGAACTTTTGGCAATTCACCCCAATAAAGGGTTCTGCTGGGCCCAGAGAAGAGGCATCAAAATATGGCCACTGCAGCCCATTCTAGGGGTGGGAAACTGAGCTAGTAAATGATGTGGCAAAGTGAGTCAGACACAGAAGATTAAATATGTTAAATATAGCATGGATTCTCTGGTCTGGGAAACCCAGAACACAGGTATTCTATAGAAACACACGAGTGTGACAGTGAGTTATGAACGGATGAAGAGGGTATGGGAGGGCCAAAAATGGGGAGAGGGATCACAATATTGATGTAATATGTATGTGCACAAAATACTCAAGTTCATTGTAAACATTATGTATTGCACATATATATATTAATAAAAATGGTGGGTAAAAAGAAAATACATTACAAATATACACCATAATATTCTCACTGGTTTTCTACAGGAAAACATTTTATTCTAATAAAATGATTGCATTTTATTTCTAATTCATTTTATTTCTAATTTATTTTACTCATTTATTCTCTTCTTTTTCTTTTTGAGGTGCTAGAGATCAAACCAAGAGCCTTCATACTGAACTTCCCCCTCAGCTCTTGTTATTTTTTTGAAACAGTCTTCCTAAACTACTAAGTTGCCCAGGCTAGGCTTAGGTTTTTATTTTTATTTTTTATTTTTTTGACACAGGGTCTTGCTCTGCAGTCTAGACTGGTTCTAAACTCACTATGTAGCCTAGGGTGGCCATGGACTCATAGCAGTCCTCTTGCCTCAGCCTCCCAGCACTGGAATCACAGGCATGTGCCACCATACCCAGCTTATGTGGAAGTGGGGAACTGAACTCAGAGCCTTAAGCTTGCTAGGCAAGCACTTTATCCACTAAGCTACTCCTTCAGCCCCAGATTTTGATTCTTCTGCCTCAGCTTCCTAGAGTGCTAGAATTACAAAGCATGCACCACTGTGACTAGCTTTGAAAAATACTTTTAAGAAGGATTTTGTAGCAGCCAGAGGTTTAGCCTTTTTCTTTTCTTTTCTTTTCTTTTTTTTTTTTAGTAAACACTATCTTAAGGCCCATAAACATCAAGGTTAGCCAATAAATCACAATAATGATATTTTACACTGACTGTATTATGATTTTTTTCTTTTTCTGTTTTTTTTTTTTTATACAAGTTCTCACAAAATAGTTCAGGCTAGCCTTGAAATCACAACTCTTCCTACCGCAGCCTCTGGAGTACTGGGATTACAGCTGTATACCATTGTGCTCAGCTCTACACTGAGACTTTATACATCCACAAAACATACAATTTGATGTGGCGATAATTTCTCATACTTATAAAACCACAGGAATTTAGTATATGTGAAATATTAAATCACTCTTAATACAGACTCTACATAGTAGTCACAGGATCTAGCACACTGAGAGTTCTTAACTCTCACATTGTCAAAAGAAACTCATTGGCAAGCGTTCCAGACAAAGGTTCAGGTGAAATAAAGATTTTTATTCATATTTCTCTGATTATACTCAGGGCTGGCTCATAGGCACTGAGTAGATAGTCTACTTTTCCTCACTCAAATATACTGAGAAAAATGTATATGTTCAGATTTCCTTTCCTTCTATCTTGAGACTCATTATATTTCTTTAAAGTATTTAATGAGTTTGTTCAGGGAGTTGCATCAGAAATTATTTTTGTATTAGTGGCAGGAATGACAAGCAGTTTCTTTGTGATGTTGCACTAGTCAATACCTGTTTTTGCCTAAGGATGTATCCATACCAATTCTGGATAATCCAGCTTTGAAGTGGGTTGGGCAGTAGTAGGTTTCTTTTTTTGCTATGTTTTGTAACCTAGTCATATTAGTCTTGAAAACTTAACAGCACTTAAGATATAGGCTAATTAAATTCCACATGCTAGACAATATACGTGTTTACATCAAAATAGTTCCTTAGCATAAGATTTTTTTTTGAATTTTATAATTAACTACAAAGAACATTTAATATGTTCTGTTCATAAAATATACTGTATTTCTTTGTATGTAAAATGTCAAATGAGCCAAAGAAATTTTTTACAAACTTAAATAATTGGTAATTAACTTTTCAGGTAATTAAACAAATCAGTATATTCTTTACAGAATTTTCAGTTGCCAATTTAAGGGAATGAAAGATTAAATACCGTAAAATCAAGATAAACAGCCTGGCCGAGTGGAACATGTCTGTAATCCCAGCAGTTTGGGAGGTTGAGGAAAAAAGATCCAGTTCGGGTCCAGTCTGGACAATTTGGTGAGGTGAGACCCTGTTGAAGAAAAATATTAAAATGCAGAGGATATAGGTCAAGCCCTGGGCTCAAGAAAATGACAAATCTTTTGCTTTTAGCCAACTTGTAACATGGACATTATCTGGATCAAAGGACATTTGCCACACCAACTCCACCAAACTACTTTCTTTTTTATCTCTGATCATGGGATTAGTTGGAAGATGAACATTTTAAATGATTTATTCTTTTACTTGGAAGGTGAACATATCTATCTATCTACCTATCTGAGACAGGGTCTCACTCTGAGTCCAGGCTGGTCCTGAACTCACTATGTAGCTTAGGCTGGCCTTGTACACATAGCAATTCTCTTGCCTCAGCCTCCTGAGTGTTGGGATTACAGGCGTGCACCACCCCCATTTATGTGGTGTTAGGGAATAGAGCCCAGGCCCTTGCTCTTGCCAGGCAAGGGCTTTAACTGCTAAGCCTCATTTCCTGCCCCAACCTCTTTATTTTTCAAGACGGTTAGACATAGATTTATAAGAAAGGAATTAAAGATAGAGAAGGAGGCAGAGAGATGTGAGGGTGGGGAGGAATACTTAGACGGGGAGGACCCCTTAGTTAGCTGTTTTGCATCACTAAAATCTGGCGAGTTGGTTTGGTTGGCAGAATCTGAGCGGGCGGCGAACGCTTTAAGTCCGAAGAGGAGGCAGTAACTAAGGAAGGTGCTAACATTATTTCCACTTTACAGAAAATAACATTAAACTCTCCGAGGTCATTCAGCAAATCAAGAACTCGAAATTGCCTTGCAGACACTTCTTCCCAGCGGTCGGATTTCGCGCGCTGTTCGCTACCTTCTTCCTTCCTTCGCGGGACAGTTCCCGGCGCTGTCCAGCCCGAGGGCCCGCCGCCTTCCACGGGGAAGAGAACGCGGACCCGCGGGGCGATCCCGCTGGACGGCTTTAGAACCGCCGCGCCCAGCCACGTCCTGGCACGCGGGTGGGCGGAGTCACCTCGGGGTGGCCATCCCTAGCGGCTCCCCGGGTTCCTTCAGCTCCGGGGGCAGGGCTCAACTTGGAAAGGCGAGAGGCGCCGGGCAAGACGTGCCTTGTCCCTCTTCAGTCCTCCGGCCGCTCGGTACCCCTCACACCTGCCCAAATAGCCAGAGGCAGATAGTTTACTGAGCCTCACCTGTCCCGGAGGTAGCTACAGCGCCAGTGACTGACACTGCGATTCTCCAACCAGGAAATGGACGGAAGGCGGGGCCTCGCTGAAACTGATTGGTTCTTTCTTCCAATCCCGGTGCAGCTACTTTCCGGCCACGGTCTCGGCTCGCGGCGGAGAGCGACAGGTGGGAGCTGCATTACTTCGGCGCCTCTTGCATCCTTGACGTACAAGCCTCCCTAAGCGCAGAGTTAGGTATACTGCAAATTTTATTAATTTTTGCGGGACTTTAGCCCTCATTTTAATCCGAAGTGGAAATTTCCCAGCCCTTTCCCGTCACTTCAGACGGGGGCGGGCTGAATAGTGTATTCACTAGCCAATTGTACCACGCGACGTCTTGTGACAAAGTGACCGACACTTTATGGCACCAATGGGGCTCCCCACTTTTAGGGGTCACTGTGACTGACCACAAGGCCAACTAATCCACTTTAAGGTCGTGATGCGACAGTCAGAGAGGCTGACGAATAGACATAGAAAAAGACCGGAAGTTGACTTGTGGGTTCTAGGAGGCGGGCGTTCCTAAACGCCTAGGCCTGTGCGAGTCAACGCAGCTTGGGGGCTCCGAGCCAGCGAGCGGCGCGTGACGGAGAGCCTGAGCGGCAGGTTACCTTGGCCAATAATTTGCAGCCGCAGAGAGCTGCAGCCAGTGGCGAGTCAAGGGGGCGGGAGGCATCAGGTTAGGCAGTGAGAAGTTAGTGGCGCTGCTGGGACGGGGGGAAGGAGAGGCTTCTTCCTCGTATTGCACCTCTCTTTCTCGGGATCGGCGGCGGCGGCGGCGGCGGCGGCCGCGAGTGACTCGGCAGCGTCTCCGGCTCGGCGTGCGAACCATGCTGACCGATGGCGGGGGCGGCAGCACCTCCTTTGAAGAGGACCTGGACTCGGTGGCTCCGCGATCCGCCCCAGCCGGGGCCTCGGAGCCGCCTCCGCCGGGAGGGGTCGGGTTGGGGATCCGTACCGTGAGGCTCTTTGGGGAGGCCGGGCCCGCGCCAGGAGTCGGCGGCGGCAGCGGTGCCAGCGGAGGGGACGCGGCGCTGGATTTCAAGCTGGCGGCCGCCGTGCTGAGGACTGGCGGTGGAGGTGGTGCCTCTGGCAGTGACGAGGACGAGGTGTCGGAGGTACGGCTTCAGGACCCCCGCGTCCCGCGCCGCGTGAGGCAGGAAATCGCTTCGGGCTAGCACGGGGCCACCTCCGCCTTCCCGGGCGCAGTCGTTCTCTGACAGCGGTCAGGTCCGTGACCGGGTGGCAGCGGTGCAGGCCTAGCAAGCGCTCGGCTTACTCTTCAGCCTGCGGTCGAAGCGGCGCTGCTTCTCGTCACCTTCCCTAGACCCACAATAGGGAATCCTTTGGTCTGAGCTTCGCGCGGGAACTGGACTCGGCAGGCTACCTCCCGCCCACCCTGCTTTGGAGATGGGGGAGGGCGGGGTCTTGAGAATGTCCCTGCCCTTGGTACTGAGGGACATAGAGACATGCAGAAGTAGCTAGCTCAGGGACATTATTACTGTCCGCCTTTCCCCAAAGATGAAGGATACGTTTATTTGCTTTCTACCTTAAGTGTGCCTGCCTTGTGTATTTAATAGCACTCTTATTTTGCATCTTGGCTTTGAGACAGGTGAGTATTAAGAAGCTGTCAGCTTTTATGAAAAAACCACGTGATTCTTGCCCCGGGACGTTTTGTGAGTTAGACAGGAAAAGGAAGTTCAGTGCATCTCTGAGCTTCGGTGTAGTTGTATAGCCGGACTTAGGTTTTTAGACTGGAAGAAGATGAGACATATTATGAACACTTTTTCTTCTGCTGTGAGGGAAATAAGAGTTATAAGTTCTTTCATTTCTTTTAGCTTTTTTTTTTCTTTTAAACTTCCAGTTGAGCCCAGTGCCTTCACACAGCCGTGAAGTTACATCCCCAGCCGTTTTGATTTCTAGACAGCGTGTCACTAAATTGCCCGGGCTGGGCTTAAAGTTGTGATTCTCCTGCTTCAGTCTCCCAGAGTGTTTAACTCTGTGGGCACACATTTTTAGGCTCCAGCACCCTGTGATGGTAGACATCATCCTCCTTTGGGCTATAGGGAAAAAGGAATTTTTAGATACGTGAAAATGAGATTTAATCCTCCATGTCCTGTTTTCTTTTTACAATGGCTGGAATATAGTACTGTTCTTTCACTGTTTTAATTGGTCAGAGTATTTTTCTCTTTTGGTTTTAAGGTGGCCGATTCATTTCTTGTAACCAATTCTTTTAACCTCTGATCTTGGTGTTAAAGTACGGGAATTTCTGTGTACCGACAATCCTGGCTTTTACATTTGAGAGGAATAAAGAGAAATTATTTTTAGTTTGCAGAATAAAATTGGTACTTATTCTAGGTATGAGCAGAGATTTCTTTAGAATTGATCTGATGTTTTGCTTTGGAAAAAAGTGTGTGTTAGTTTATAAGGAAAATAGTGCCTTGAATGTCTTTTTCTTTGAATTTCACTATAGGAGAAGTAACTAGTAAGCTAAGGTGAGACAGTATTTTAACTGATTAGTCAGTTGTGTGGAGAATCTAGTGCACCCCCACTCTGGGACTTGTGGAAGCCTTTTATCCTTCAGAGAAACTTGATGAGAGATGAGCTGAGAACACGTGGACTTTTAGCTAGGAAATTAAGTGGGGATGATCTTTAAACCCTAAAGAGATGATAGTTTATTTTTACAGTTGTAAGGGAGAACCTGAAAAGTTTTGCTTTTGCCTGAAGATAATAGTCTCCTTGATTTTTCTGGGCCATTTTCACCTAATTGTTATGAATGAGATGAGAGATCACTTACTTGTTTTTGTATAAATGGTATTTAAATTTCTTCAGAGGTAGAGTGCTGGTGAACCTCCAGAGTCATAAATAATTCTCTCTTTATCTTACTTGGAGTTGCCATACCGTGTGATGAAATCTATGGCACAATCCACACATTTTGTGTTTTGAAGCTTGCTGTAAAAGTCATGTGTTCATGATTTCTATATTCATCTAGTAATGGCTAATATAAAAGAACCCTTTATTCTCCTGTTTAGTTATATCTTCTAGGCCATAAAAGGATTTAGGTATTAAGTGTATATGCAGATCTTTCTGTCCTTCTGTGTCTCTCTCTCTCTCTCTCTCTCTCTCTGTCTCTGTCTCTCTGTCTCTCTCATTCTCTCTCTCGGTACTGGGAATTGAGTTTAGGGCCTTCACTTTGAGCTACATTTCCAGTTCATTTTTATTGTTTGAGACAGTCTTACTAAATTGCCCAGGCTGGGACTGAACTTCAGTCCGCCTGCCTCAGCCTCACAGAGTGCTAGGATTACAGGCCTATGCCACTGGGCCTGGCTCAGACCTCATTTTTGTAATGAAAGAATCTAGTATACCCACAGACTTTAGCCTAATCTGAGATAATGCTCAGCATAGGTGTAGTTTTTTTCTTCATTTGAGGAGAAAGAAAATTTTGTTTCTGTGGCCCATTTCCCCCATGTCAGATGTAAGAATCCTTGGTGTATACCTATTCCTGCTTTGTAGTGTGTATGGTAAGGTGTAGAATGAAATAACCTGTTTTGCTTAGGGAAAATTCTAGCCTTTTTTCTAAGATGAGCTGTCTTCTCTCATATAATTGGTTGTGAATAATGAGAAAGCATCATAAATAATGTTCTGAAAATACCTCACTAGCATTTGGTGAGCAGTAAAATTCTCATTTTCATCTTTTTTTTTTTTTTTTTTGAGACAGGGTCTTGCTCTGTAGCCCAGGCTAGTCCTGAACTCAGGGTGGAGCCCAGGCTGGCCTTGGACTCACGGGCAATTCTCTCCTGCCTCAGCCTCCTGAGTGCTGGGTTTACAGGCATACGCCACCATGCCTGTTGTTATGTGGTGCTGGGGAGTTGAACTTGGGTACTTAGCACTTGCTAGGCAAGTGCTTTACCTGCTGAGCCATTCCTCCAACCTTTTCATTTTCATCTTTCCTGAATATTTTAGGAGCAAAGTATCTAGACATCCAGAAAAATGATGTCTGTGTGTAGTTTGAGAGTGAAGATTATCTTGTTCTCCAAATGGGTCAGGACAGGTAAAAAGTGAGTGAGAAATGTTTAGGCTGACCTAATGCATTTGTTCTAGAATTGAAGTTGTATATATTGTGTACAGAGGAACAGGTACTCTAGAAGCTCGTTTCTATTTATTATTCACACCCAAGGGCTGATAAAAAACAAGCTGCTTTACCTTGTTGGTAAAGTCAGAAGACCTTTTGTGAGGAAGAGACAAGTCTATTGCTAAATTATTTTTAAATATTAGAATTATGCTGTCATATAGGACACCATCATTTGGTCCTTGTATATTTTATCTTATTATTTATTTATTATTGGGATTGAGCTCAGGGCCTTTGCACTCAGCTATGTCTCCAGCTCACTTTTTTAATTTTTGATTTTGAGATAGGGTTTCACTAAATTACTGAATGCCCAGATTGGGCTTGAATTTATGATCTCTTGCCTCAGCCTCCCAGAGTGCTGTGCCACCAGGTCCGGCTGTAAATGTTAATTTTAGAGTTACAGACTTTTTTCTTTGGAAGTTGAAAGAAAAAAATTCTAAAAAAAGCCCTTTTTGAAATTTGTAATTTTTAATTTATTGTCAGGAAAATGTATGCATTACTATATGTCTATATGTGTGACATTTATTTTTAAAATTATTATAAAAGGCACTTATGTAATCCCACCATTCTTGAGGTCTGAGGCAGAAGGTTCCCAAGTTTGAGCCCACTTGGAAGAACTTAGTGACTTAGTAAGACTCTTCTAAAATAAAAAATACAAAAGGGACTTGGAATGTAGTTCAGTACAAAGGCTCTGATTTCAATATCCAGTACCACAAAAGAAGCAAATTTTATAGGGTTGTTTGTACATGTATGTTGTGTACATGTTCACATACATTCACTTGAAAGATAGATAATAAATTAGAAAGCATACTTTATATCTTATTGAATTTTTCCCTTGAGGCATTTGCCTTATTTACAATTAATAAAGGCACACAGAAATTGAACATAACCCTGGTATTATAGTACAAGCTTTTAAGGAAGAACTAGTGCATTTTTTGAGTCAGAAGCACAGGTTATATAGAAATCTCATCTTAATTTTTTATCTTTTTCTTTAGGTGTAGAGTAATAGGTCTTTATTTTGAAACAAAAGGTAGAGAAGTAAAAGCTCCTGCCACCTGGGAAGGGAGTCCTAAGTAGATTGTCCCTTCCCATACTTATTTTCTTTAAGCAAAGGAACTAGCTGGGTCATTAAGATTTCTAATCAACAACATACTGATATTTTAGGTAATACGATTCTTTTTGTGAGGGACTCTTCTATGCTTACAAGCATCTCTCACCTTTATCTATTAGATGCCAGTAGCCAGAAGTTCTTCAGGCATTGCAGTTTGTCTCCTGGGAGCAAAATCACCCTTACTTAAAAACCACTGGTTGAGAGGCTACTCTGTTAGGGATGGCAGTTTTGTAATGAATATTTTGTATTTACACTTAAGATAAACAAGGTGAGTCACTGCTGCTAATAACATCTTAAGAGTTTATACTTATAACCTGAACAGTGGAAGAATAGAAGATACTGAAAGTTTAATGTAAATTTAGCATGTAGGATGTGCTCTCATCTACATTTTCTAAGTTTATCGTTTGGATTAACTTTCACTTAAATTATTATTTTGACAAAACTCAGTTTTTTTATGAAAAGGTTTAAAAAATTATGGGAGACTTTGTTCAAGGTGAAAAGGGCTTTATTAGTAGTAACAGAATAGGTTATATAACTTTGTATTCTTGTGGGCAAACTTTGGAAAGTTTATTGAAGAAAATGTTATAGTTATTACTGTAACAATTTTTTATATACTGTATATTAACCTAGCAAAAGCTTCACTTTGTGGTATTACGACTGATGCCTGATGATTATGATTATGTGAGTTATGAATGGTAAATCAGTACAGAATTGATTAGTGTGGGTGGAATAAAACCTCATTGTGAAATTTCAAATATGAGGATTTATTTGGGGGGGGAGATTATTTAGTGTATTTTCAATTGGTGATTACATATGTATAACTCAGAGTAATAGAAGGTTAGATGAATGAAATTTTAATTCCGCTCATGTTCCCACATATCCTGTCCTCTGTACTTTTAACGTCTTACATATCCTTGTAGAATTTCTTTATAAAAGTAAGAATCGTAGTCTAATACCAAATCCAGAGCCAATAGTACCATTGTTTCTTCAGATTAAGAAAGTTTTTGGCTACCAAATTCTGTTTCACCAATAAATTATTGTGTAATCTTTGTTGAAATTTTTATTTTTTAACATTTATTTATTGAGACAGGGTCTTGCTCTGTAGCTCAGGCTGGTCTTGAACTCATGTAGTCCAGTCTGGTTTCGAACTCAGGGCAGTCCTCTAGCCTCATCATCCCAGATGCTGGGATTACATGCATGCACCACCACCCCTGGTTTATGTGGTCCTGGAGAATTTAACTCAGGTCCTTGGGCTTGCTCGGCGAGTGCTTAAATTGCTGGGCCATTCCTCCAGCCTGTGTTGAAATTTTTTGTAGATCTGAAGTGCAATAAGGAAAATTAGAACTATGTAGTGAATTTCTCATAAGGCATTTTTCTACTTTTATTTTGAAATAATGTGCTTCTATTTTTACAAAATGAACTTTAAAATTTTTGAACTTGTCAGAATATCAAGATGTAAACCTCACATCAAGACCAAGTCTCAGGTAAAGAAAGTTTCAGTAGTATAGGGCACATTCAGGATGAAACTAGCTTAATATGTAGCACTCAAGACCAAAAAAGA
The DNA here is from genome assembly GCA_004027205.1 of Ctenodactylus gundi. Lineage (NCBI taxonomy): Eukaryota > Metazoa > Chordata > Mammalia > Rodentia > Ctenodactylidae > Ctenodactylus > Ctenodactylus gundi. The sequence goes on along the minus strand of PVKB01000945.1, from coordinate 325,756 downwards.
GATTATATGCCTCTCATTCTAATTATCTTACTTGCTAGGGTATTCTGTCCTCTGCTGCATTGTACAGTGAATTTAATTGATTGCATAAGGAAGGCCTATCTTAAACTAGCATGTAATCTATAGTTGATATTGAAAAAGTTTTATATTACATAATGAAATTGTCAGTGGCCTTGCAGATAAACATTTAATAAGGAATGCCTTTGAGTACTATTGAATAGGAGGAGCAACGTTAATAGTCTAAGGTAACTTTGTAATGAACTTACTTGAAAACTTCAGGCCTTTCAGTATTTGTTTTTGAAGGATTAGGAAGTAATTAAAAGCGCCAACATAGAAAGGCATCAGCTCGTCTTTGCACCTTCAACATAGGAAACATTGGCTTTGAAACATTGCTGTATCTAATTATTTTATAAAAATTAAAACCACCTGTGTGTTTGTCTTTTAATAGTTACTGAGAATGTATGGTCTATGAATGACGATCAGTAGGGTTTGTTTTTTTTTTTTTTTTTTTTTTGAGACAGGGTCTCGCTCTATAGTCCAGGCTGGTCCTGAACTCACTATGGAGCCCAGGCTGGCCTTTGACTCAGGGCAATCCTCCTGTCTCAGTCTCCCGAGTGCTGGGATTATAGGCTGGGATTATAGGCGTGTGCCACCATGCCCAGCTCATATGGTGCTGGGGAATCGAACTTGGGTACTTAGCGCTTGACTTAGTGCTTGCTAAGCAAGCGCTTTAAACGCTGAGCCTTTCTTCCAGCCCCAATCAGTAGTTTTATGATTGAGTAGTTTTTCTTCTACCAGGTTTATCTAAGCCAGAAAAGAAGTTAAAGGTATATACAAGGCTTTTTATTTACTGAACTGAAATTTGACAACTGTTTGTCAGAGAGCACATTTGGCTTTTTCCACGCTTCTGTTCCCATAGTTTCCCTCTTACCTAATAGAAGCTTTTTCTCAATACTAGAAAAGGTGTTTTCTTTTTTTACTTTGTAGTGTAGATATCCCACAGTATCCTGGTGATTTGGTTCACCTGTATTAGCATATAACTTTGAAAAGTGAAAGGCAAGGATACCCTTAGGGACAAGCCCCAAGAACCAAAGAATTGCACAAGAAAATAGCTTGAGGTGTCAGGGTAAGTTTAATTATTACTTAATAGCTTGTAATGAGGGCAGCTACAATGAGAACAAGTTATTTTTATATACTGGAAAATAATTATAATATGAAATTCATCATTTTAATCTTTTTTGTTTTGAAATATTAGGACATGTATAAACCAAAATTTACCACTTTGAGAGGCTGAGGCAGGAGGATTTCAAGTATGAACTTAGCTTGAGCAATTTAGCAACTTAGGCCCAGTCTCAAAAGCACAAAGGTTAGGGATACAGCTTAATGCAGAGGTCCAAGGCTCAATTCTGAGTACGACAAAAAGAAACTCTAAGTGCGCAGTTAAGTGACATTTATATTGTTGTGCCACCATCACCAGTGGCCATCTCTAGAGCTCTTGCTTCTCAAAACTGAAACTTTGTTCAACAATTTTCTATTCTCCCTTTCTTCCCTAAACTCCTGGAATCCACCATTCTACTTTTTTATCTCTGTGAATTTGACTACAGTACCTATCTTATATAGTTGGAATCACGAAGTATTTTTCTTTCTGTGACTAGCTTTATTACTTAGCATAATGTCTTTAAGTTTCTTCCAGTAAGTCTGGGGACAGGTGAGTGATAGGGTACCTGCCCTGCAGTTATTAAGCCCTGGGTTTTGTCCTCAGCACAATTAAATAAGTGAGTTAAAAATAATTCTTGTCCAGAGGAGAACCTGATTAAAAAAAAAAAGTCTAGTTATAGGATGTGCTGAAATTTTATTTTAAAAACCAAATAATATTCCACTGTGTGTGTGTGTGTGTATGTGTGTGTATATGTATATGCACACATACTGTATATCTGTTCATTAGTAGACACTTTTTGGCTGTTGTGAATAATGCTACTGGGAATATAGATTGGTCCTTTGAGACCATCCTCTATTCTGTTCTTTATTTTCCCCACTATTTTTATTACTATCCATGTGTAATACATCGTATTCGCAATGAATTTGGGTATTTCGCGCACATATGTATCATATCAGCTTTACAATCCCTTCCCATTTTTGACACTCCCACCCCCTCCCTATCCCTTCCCCAAATTCTGGCTATCACTTCATGTGGTTCTATAGAATGTCTGTGTTCTGCGTTTTTCAAGTCAGAGAGACTGTATAGTACTTAACATATTAATCTTCTGCACCTAAATCATTTCACTTAAGTCACCACTCTTAACTCAGCTTCCTATTCCTCGAATGGGTCGCAGTAGTTAAATCTTGATGCCTCTTCTCTGAATCTAACCAATCCCTTTATTGGGATATTTATCAAAAAAATTTTTTTCTATATTTTGCTATATCTTTGTTGCTATTCTTAAACCTGGCCTTACCCACCAGTTCACATTAGAAAATAACTGTAAGCATGTAGTTCAAAAGACTAGTAAACTTGGGAAAGAAGGGGAAAAAAAGTAAAATTTCAGATGCCTTAGCTGCTCTATTCTGTTTCGGGTTTATAACTAGAAGTGAAATTGCTAGATCAAATGGTAATTCTACTTTTATTTTATTTTATTTTATTTTGAGAGACTACCATACTGTCCTCTTTGTCATAGAATTTCCCTAAATTGCTTAGGCTTGGTTTGAACTTGAGATCCTTCTGCTTCAGACTTTCAGAGTGTTGGAGTTACAGACATGTACCACCCTGCCCCTCCCTCTCTCTTTCTCTCTGTCGCTCTCTCTCTCTTTCTTTCTTGCTGATACTGGGAATTGGAACTCGGGGCCTTCACATTGAGCTACATCTCACCTCTTTTTTATTTTGTGGCAGGGTCTTACTAAAGTGCCCAGGCTGGGCTCAAACTTGGGAAAGTTCTCCTTCAGCTTCCCCAAGAACTGGGATTACAGACATATAGCACCTTGCCCAGAAGATCTATTTTTAGTTAATTTTTCTTAGGCTTTGTAAGGTAAATGTCGAACTTCTTTTGAATCTAAGTATTCAGTTGTTCCAGTGCCATTTGTTGAGAAAATTATGTATTTCTTTTCCCAGTGAACTGTCTTAATACCTTGTCAAAAATCAGTTGTCTGTAAGTATAAGGATTAATTTCTGGCCTATCCTATTGCATTGATAAATATGCCTCCTGCCACCTGTAACTTTTATAGGAAGTTTTGAAAATGGAAAGTATAAGTCCTCTGACTTTTATTTCAAGATTGTTTGGCCATTTGGGTTTATTGTCTGTGTACTCTGGGATAGTGCAGTGTTGTAGGGCATTTGTAATGTGCTGCAGGATTTGCAGTGACATAGGTCTTGTCAAAGGTCTTGCCCTCCCCTTCACCAGTAACATTCTAGTTTTTGAAATTTCTGCTTTTGTGTATATGTGAATGGTGAGTGGGAGAAATTTATGTGATTTAGCTTGTGGTTTGCCAGGCTTCCAGAAGAGCAAATTGCCAGGGTGTCAGAGAGAGAGAGAGAGAGAGAGAGAGAGAGAGAGAGAGAGAGAGAGAGAGAGAGAGAGAGAGTGTGTGTGTGTGTGTGTGTGTGTGTGTCTTCTTCCTGGCAAAGCCTGGTTATATGGTTGGGAGGAAATAAAACTAAGGAGATGGTTGATGGTTGATGGCTACTTTGGCTAGTTGTAGTCTTAAGTGGAGTTAAATGTGGTCTCCAAGAAGCATAGTGACAGAATTTCTTTTTCCAGCAAAATAATGGGATAAGTGGAATAACATATAAAAGATAGTAATTAAACTTTTTACATCTTGTATCCTCTAACCTCCTTCCAGGGTATAAATTCAGTATTTAAGTAACAATTTCCTTGAAATCTGAATCAGTATTACCACTTACATGATTAAATTACAAAATAAATTTTGGCTGTCACTGTTAAGATTATTCTAATTATGTTAGGCTACTAGTTTTGATTCTGTTAGCAAGGGAAGTTCATACTATATTTTAGTACCTGTTTTACTTGGGATTTGACAGTTAAAAAAAGCTTGTCATTTCATTGTTTGCATTTTACATTGTTTTTGAAGAGATCATTATTTCAGTTGGCTTTATCTCCAACAGAATTTAGAATAATATAATATAGGTGTTGACTATTATATATTATCTCTTTGTTACTGATCTCTTGAAAAAAAATTTTACAGAAGAATATCAAATTAGTTTCCTGCACTCTATCCTTTTTTTTTCTTTTTCTTTCTTTTTTTTTTTTTTTGAGACAGGATCTCTCCCTATAGCCCAGGTTAATCCTGAGCTCACTATTGAGACCAGGCTGGCCTTGGACTCATGGGCAATCCTCCTGCCTCAGTGCTGGGATTATAGGTGTTTGCCACCACAAGTGGTGCTTGGGAATTGAACTCAGGTACTTAGTGCTTGAGGTAGCTCTTGCTAGGCGAGTGCCTTAACTGCTGAGCCATTCCTCCAGCCCCTGAACTCTATCTTGCATAATAGAATTATGCCTTTCAGAATCCTTCTGGTCTGTTAAAGAATTCTGAGTGGTATCTTAGAGTGGATTGCCGTGAGTTTGAGGTCAGCCTGGGCTACATACATAGTGAGGTCAGGATCAGCCTGGACTATCGAGTAAGACCCTATCACACAGAGGAAACCAAAGAAAACAACATTAATACCCTTAACCCCCCAAAAGTCTCCAAACATTTCTGTTTGTTAAGCTTTGTATTACAAAACAAACAAATGTGTTCCTGCTCTTGGAGACATCACACTTCAGGATAATGAATATTTCAGGGAATGAGAAAACACAGAATAAATTGTTTATTTAAATATTGTTATTTTTTTTGAGGCAGGGTCTGTCACTGGAGCCCAGGCTGGTCCTGAACTCACTATGGAGCCCAGGCTGGCCTTGGACTCAGCAATCCTCCTGCCTCAGCCTCCCCAGTGCTGGGATTACAGGCGTGTGCCACCATGCCCAGTTTAAATGGTGCTGGGAATGAAACTCTGGTACTTAAGTGCTTTAACCACTGAGTCATTCCTCCAGCCCTAAATATTACTCTTCTAAATTTCTTTCAAGTATTAAATATAGTTGAATGGTTGAATGCTTTAGTCATTGTGTGTTTTAATTGCATCACCTCAGTTAATTATTTCATGTTTTTATGATAGTCCAGTATAGGTGGATCATTGCCCTGTGTTAGAGGGGCTTATTTATTTATTTATTTATTTTTGGAGGCAGGTCTTTGTAGTCCAGGCTGGCCTTAAACTCACTGTGTAGCCCAGGCTAGTCTCAAATGTACAGCAATCCTCCTGCCTCAGCCTTCCTAGTGCTGGGATTACAGCTGCACACCACCAAGCCCAATTTATGTGGTGCTGGGGAAACCAATGCAGGGCCTAGCATTTGCTAGGCAAGTGCTTTAACCCCGTTGCTATTCCTCCAGTTCATACTTGGATAGTTTTTTTTTTTTTTTAATAAATGTTGATACTTGAATGCCTTACTTTAAGCAGCGGATGGGCATTAAGTGTCAGGCTTACTGGTGCGATGACTTAGAATAACAGCATTCATAGTCCACTAGCAAAAGGTCGCCTGTGCTTACATCTGAGAAGGACTGCGGCCGCTGCCTCTCTGTGCTCTAAGCTCTCCACTCGTGTTCTGCTTCAGGGCCTTTCATATTGCAGTTCGCTTTTCGCTTTCCATGTGATTTCCTTTTCACTTCTTTTAGCAGTCTTCTAAGAGGCCTTTTAAGTGCCTACTATATATACTGTATATCTTTTCATAAATATCTGAGGTTCAGCGATTCTAAAACTGAATTAGTCATTTTCTGCTCTGTCTTTATTCTCTTTCTACCTTTGTTTTCTGTTTTTTTTTTCTTTCTTTCTTTTCAGAGCCTCGCTGTATAGCCCTGGCTGGTTCTGAACTCACTGTGTAGTACAGGCTGGCCTTGTACTCAGGGCAGTCCTTCTCAGCCTTCCAAGTGCTGGGATTGCAGTGTGCACCACGACACCCATCTTTTATGGTGCTGGAGAATCAACTGGGTGATGTGCTTCCTAGGCAAGTGCTTTACCCTCTGTGCGATTCCTCCAGCTCTCCTTCCACCATTGTATGTAGCATTGCCCTAAAGCTAGGAGTCATTCTGGTCAGGATCCTCAGAGCTCCCATCTGCTACTGCTTTCCACCACACTTACCTAATAGTAGTCTTCTGTTCCGTTCCTGCTTCTGCTGTAAACCAAGTGTCACCTTTAATCTGCACGATTGTAGTAATCTGTGTCTCTCTGCCTACTTCAAGCTTATACCTGTTTATTTCTTTCTCTATTCATCTGTCAGTAAATTCTCTAATGCCAGTTCAATCATGTCACTCTTTTTGTTAGAATCTTTCTCAATTCTTAGATAAAAGATCCAAAATCCTTGGTATGGCACATAAAATTATTTAGGATTTGGCTTTTATCTAGTTTTCCAACCTTATCCTCACTATACTCTGTTTGCTCTTCATACTTTAGCCATGTGTAGTTCTCTAAGCATATTAACATATCAGGCTATTATGTGCTCTATCATCTGTCTTCCTTCCACTGCTTTTTTTCTAGAATTATAGTGATAGCTACTATGTATTGAGTGCTCATTGTTCATCTGTATATTTTAAAATAAACTTTACAAGTGTCATATGAGGAAAGTAATGCTATTCCGAATTTACAGATGAGAAAATTGAAGCTTAGAGATAGGTACTGTGTGACATACAAAGAATTGTACATTTAGTAATGATGCAGCCAGGATTTGAATCCAGGTCTCTGAATTCTAAAGGTCAGTTGTTCTGTGTTTATAACCACTTTTTATTAAAATTAATTTATTATTGAGGTTGATTATCAATGTGTTGGTCAGGCTGGTCTTGAACTTGTGGACTGAAGTGTTCTTCTGCCAGTCTCCCAAGTAGACAAAACTGTAAGCATGTCCCTCTGTAGCTGGCTGAGTCCACTGTTCTAAGACTGTTGCTGTCATTGTTGTCTCATTGCTCCATTCTATTGGATACCTTCTTGTTCTGAATTTCATCTTTTAATTCATTTCTGTTCAATTAGATTTAACCATTCCCTCTTTTGTGTTCTCCTTTTGTCTGTATGGCTGTCGTTTCTAGCATTCCTAATACTTAGTTGCATTTATTTGATTGTCTTAGTGAGTTGGAATTAGATCTTGTTCATTTTTGCTTTTTCAATGTAGCGTATTTGGTGCATAGTCTTGTTTAACAAATATTTTCTCCCGTTTTATTAGTGTATATATATGCGATGCATAACGTTCACCTTGAACATGAGTGTCTTGCACACATACATATCATATCAAAATTATAAATCCCCCCTCTCCTTTTTTGACCCTCCCCACTAGTTCCACTATACCCCCCCCCATTTAGTTCTATGACATAATTGTAATCTGGGTTTTTCATTTTAGAGAAACCATTCGATATTTAATTTTCTGCATTTGGCTCACTTTACTGAGTATGATGACCTCAAGTTGCATCCATTTACCTACAAAAACCTCAACCTACTTGTCTTCATGGAAGAGTAGTATTCCATTGTGTACATATACTACAATTTATGTATTCATTGTTATATTGATGGGTATTTTGGTGTCTTCCACATTTCAGCTGTTCTTAGTTGTGCTGATGTGAACATGGCTATACATGTACATCTGCTATATGATGCTTTTAATTCTTTTGGGAAAATTCCCAGAAGAGGTACTGCTGGATCAAAGGGAATATTTATTTTCAGCCTTTTGAGGAAATTCCATTCTGCTTTCCATAGTGGTTGTACCAGTTTACCTTCCCACCAGCAGTGCAAGAGGGTTTCTTCTTCCCTGCAGCCTTGCTAGTATTGACTGCTGCTCGAGTTCTTGATGTATGCCATTGTCTCTGGGGTTAGATGGATGGTATCTTAGTGATGTTTTGATTTGCATTTCTCTGATGACTAAGGATGTTGAACATCTTTTCATGTATATACTGGACATCTGAATCTCTTCATCTGAGAACTGCCTGTTCATTTCCATTGTGCATTTTTCATTCGAGTCTTTAAATTTGAGGGGTCTGTTTTCTTCAGTTCCTTGTATATTATTAGCCTCCTATCTGCAATATAGGTGGGAATTATTTTTTCCCATTCTGTCAGTTCTCTCTACTTGGTTGATAATCTCCTTTGCTGTGCAGAAACTTTTAAATTTGAAATAATCCCATCTGTTAATTGTGAGAACTATTTCTTTTGCTTTGTATGCCTCATTAAGAAAGTGCTTGCCTACACCTGTATCTTTTAGATTTTTGCCTAATTTGTCTTCCAGAAGATTCCATGTTTCAGTTTTAATATCTGGGTCTTTGATCTACTTTGATTTAATTTTGATGCACGGTGACCGGTGTGTGTCTAGATTTGTTCTTCTGCACGTGGATGTCTAATTTTCCCAGCACCATTTGTTGAAGAGGCTGTTCTTTTTCCAGTGTATGCTTTGGCTCCTTTATCAAAGATCAGGTAGTTGAGGGTATTTGAGTTTGTCTCTGAATCCTCAGTTCTGTTCCACTGGTTGACCTGTCTGTTTTTGTGCCAGTACCAAATAGTTTCTGTAACTGTTGCTTTTGTACTATAACTTGATGTCAGGAATTGTAATGCCTCCTGTGTCGTTGTCATGTTACCCCAGATTGCTTTGGCTTTTCTAGGTCTCCTTTGGTTCTATGTGAATTTAAGGATTGTTTTTTCAAGTTCTATAAAACAGTTGTTGGTATTTTGATAGGAATTGCATTGAATCTGTATATCAGTTTTAGCAGTATAGTCATTTTGACTCTATTAATTCTGCCTATCTAAGAACAGGGTATGTCTTTCCGTTGTCTGATGTCTTCTTCAGTTTCTTTCTTCAGTGTGATATAGTTTTCTTTATAGAGATCCTTCACTTTATTGATTAGGTTTTGGTTTAATAAATAATGAATGGGTGTATAGTACTTAATATACTGAAGTTGTCTGTTAGTCTAAGAAAATTATAATGGATTCTGTGGTACTTCTATGGAGTAGAGAGAAAAGGATGTGGTCCTTAGGCAGACTGGTCTTAGCAATAATAGTATTGGTAATGTTAACATAATAATTAGTATTTGGTGAGCAGTTACTGTGTTTTAAGCAATACTGTGTAACTTTACATGTATTATCTTGCTTAGCCATCAATATCCCTGTGTTTTACCTGCTGTCATTTACAGCTGAGGAAAAGAGTGAAGCAAAGGAGGTGAAACAAAATCAGCTAAGATCACTCTGTGTAATGGGTTCATTTTTTAATATTCTTTGTGCTATTCATTCTGCTCTTCATATTGATATTAATTAGAGACTTGGGTGTTTGAGACTTTTTTACTTTAACAAAGTTGTGTGTTTCTTTGAACCATTTAATGCTTGTTTTCTGTTTAGAATAGTAAAATTCGGACTTCTTTCTAACCTCATTTTTTTTTTTTTTTGAGACAGGGTCTCGCTCTGTAGTCCAGGCTGCTCCTGAACTCACTGTGGAGTTCAGGCTGGCCTTGGACTCAGGGCAATCCTCTTGTCTCAGATTCCCAAGTGCTGGGGTTACAGGCGTGCGCCACCACGGCCAGCTTGTGGTGCTGGGGAATCAAACTCAGGTACTTAGCACCTGACTTAGCGCTTGCTAAGCAAGCGCCTTAACCGCTGAGCCATTCCTCCAGCTCCCCCCACCCCCTTTTTTTGAGATAGGGTCTTGCTCTGTAGTCCAGCATGGTCCAGAACTCACTATGTAACCCAGTCTGGCTGTGAACACATGGCAGTCCTGCCTCAGCCTTCCATGTGCTGGGATTACAGGTGTGCACCACCACACCCAGCATATGTGATGCTCGGGAATAGAACTGAGGGCCTTGAACTTGCTAGTTAAGTGCTTTAACTGCTGAGCTATTCCTCTTGCCCCTCTAACGTCAAACTTATTTATTATGATAGGGAAAATACAGAATACCAGTTCTTTCGACATTAAGATTTCTTTAACCATTCATGTGACTTTGCTGATAAATAAATATTCATGTAATCTTGTGTGTATGTGTGGTAATACAATTTATTTAATGAACAAAGCTAACTTATTTGGGATAACATGGTTAATAAAATGTGTTTTCAAGCACTCTCACCCTGATATACTCTACTACAGAGCAAATTGTTAGAGTTATCAATCAGACCTCTGAATCTTGGCATTTTCTGATGGTATTTGAGCAGTCCTTTTTTTGGAGACAGAGTCTCTCTCTGTAGTCCAGGCTCATCCTGAGCTCACTGTGTAGTCCAAACTGCCAAGCTGGCTTTGAACTTACGGTAATCTGTTTAGTGCGTGCGTGTGTGCGTGCGTGTGTGCGTGTGTGTGTGTTTAACACAGAACGACTTTACTCAGGAAATAAGACCAAGACATAAGGGCTAGATATGCTCTTGGCCCAGTTATTACACTCTGGATAGCTCTTAAATGAGAAGAGATATTTTCTGAAACTATATGTTTTTAAATGCTTAAAATGTTTTATTTTGTCCCATTTTAAATGATCATATTTGAATTATTAATTAGCTGTTCATTAATTCTTTGGAGGCACTGTCTTGCTGTGTCACTCAGGTTGGTCCTGAATTCACTATATAGTACTGGCTGGCCTTAAATACAAATCAGTCCTCTTGCCTTGGCCTCCCAAGTTCTGGGATTTACAGATGTATTCCACCATACTCAGTGCTGGGAAATTGAACTCAGGGCCTCGAACATATTAGGGTAAGCACTTTAACCACTGAGCTATGTCCCCAGCTCTAGAAACGTTTCTAATGACTAGTCATCCACCATGTGAATGTGTAAAATATTTACCAGATTCTACTCATTTTAAAAATTTTAATTATTGCCCTCATGAACATCCTTGAAATTATTGTTTTGGGTCAGACTTTCAGATAAATACTTTTAAAATAGATTCCTTAAAATGAAATTACTAGCTGAAAGAGCTTGAGCTTAATTTTTTTCTTTGCTTTAAATAGTTTTTTAAGTAGGAGGCTTTGAAGGCAAATTTCTGATCTTTAGGTATGTTGTCACCTTACATCTTTTAGCAACAAAAAAAATTGACCTTTAACACTGAAGACATGGTATAATCATCTGAGCACATTAAAAATCTCTGGGGCAAAGGCATCACACTCCTTCTCAATTAAGAACATCTCTTATAATTCAGAGACTTTTTCATTTTTATCAGGCTGGGTACTTGACCTAGAGCCTATGACACCTTAGCTGCTAGTGAAGTGCTGAACCATGTAGATACTTCCCTAGCTTATGTCCTAAATTCATAAGGAATAGTTTCTGCCAGCTCAGGATCCTTCTTATTGGCTCTCACAAAGTATTGTTCTCTGAGTGGGACAGGGTGTCGCTTTGGTTGAACCCAGATATCTTTCTCTTTGGTTTCCTTCTTTTTCTGATCATTTTCCTTCATATGTTTTAGAAAGTTGTCTTGACTCTTAGAGTGCTTGAGATGCTCAATATATACATTAATTCTCTTGGCCAAAATTTTGCCTTTGCCTTGCTTGTTTACTTACAGCAGTGCCAACAGCATCCTGGGTAACATTGCTGACTCTTCCAGTTTTGCCATATTAACATTTGTGTGACATTCCTTTTAGAACAGTACCCATTCTGTTGATGTCTACAGTATCACCTTTCCTGAACATACATGTATGTTTGGCCAATGGAGCAACTCCATGTTTTCTAAAAGGCCTAAAGAACATAAACCGGGTTCTTCTCTTTTCCTTTGTGTTCTTCATTTGGCAAATTACTGAAAGATGGTGGTCTTGGCCAAAAGGTTTTAAAAATATTTTGATAGACATTGCCAAATTGCTTTCCAGGAAAGCTTTGCCCTTTGTACTGTAAGAAGGCCCTTTTAATATTAACTTGACTTGAATTTGAAGGGATACATGGTTATTTTTATAAGTCAGTTTTTGCTTATATCATTCATTGATTTCAGCCAGCAAGCATATAGTGAGTACCTATTATATACCAGATATTTTTAGGCCCAGAGGATTGAGCAGTGAACTAATAGGTATGATTTCTGTCTTACTTAAAACTTATTTGTTGCTGTGACATAAAAACCTGACATCTATAAGTTAAGGGAGGAAAAGGTTTAGCTTACAATTTCAGAATGGTCTCAGTCCATTCAGGGGTGGCTTGCAGTGGAGGAAGCACATGGCAGAGGCATAGCAAGAGATGGTGGACAGGAAGCCATGTGTACAAGGAAGGGTAGAGCAAGCATAAATCTGCCCAGTTCTTGTCCCTGTGTCCACCCCTTCTGCGTCAAGCTCCAGTGTTCCACCCCTTCTCATTCAAGCCCCATTGATAGGCTCTTCCAGGTCAAGCCCCAGTGTTCTGCCCCTTCTGGCCAGACTCCACCTCTCCATTGCACAAGGTTCTGTAGGTATTCTACACCATCCAAATACATGAGGCTTTTGGGGAAACTTTCCAGATAGAAACCGTAACACTCTGTCCTGGCCTCTAGAAGACTCATGTCTACTCCTTATACAAAATGTATTTAGCCCTTCTCTAAGAGCTGCCAAAATCTTAACAGTTGCAGCACTGCTAAAGAAGTCCAGATCCTCTCTCCTCTGAGACTCAGGGCAAACTCTTAGCCATGAACTCCTGTGAAAATCAAAGAATAAGCCTTTCCAACATACAAGGGCACAGGGTGACCATTCCCATTCTAAAAGGGAGGAATAGAAGAATAGAAAGCAGCTAGAGCACAAATTCCAAACCCAGCGGGGCAAGGATTAAATCCTGCATCTCCATTAACATCTATAGTTCTTTGTGTAGGACTCAGGGTAAACTGTGGCAAGATGTGTACTCTAAAGGGCTTGAATGACGCTGACCTACAGCTTTGACTCTGGCTACTCTTTCTTTTTTCCCTTCCTTCCTTCCTTCCTTCCTTCCTTCCTTTCTTTTTGAGACAGGGTCTTGCTCTGTAGCTCTCACTGGTCCTGAACTCACTGTGTATGTAGCCCAGGCAAGGCAATTCTCCTGCCTCAGCCTCCTGAGTGCTGAGATTATAGACATTCACCACCATGGCCATCTTTATGTGGTGTTGGGGAATCAAACTCAGGACCTGCACTTGCAAGGCAAGCACTTTTAACCACTGTGCCATTCCTCCAGCCCTTCTGGCTACCATATTTGTTGCTTCTCCTGTGGGTTGGCTCTGCTCACAGCTTTTCCCCTCCTCGGAGGTTGATTCATGTTCCTGGCATCTCTAAATTTCTGGGGTCTTCACTGTACCTTTTCACAATTTCATTCACTGCCCTCCAAGGTCTTCTGATATCCAGGTAGAAGCCTCTATGACTCCACAGCTCTTGCATTCTGCGTGCCTGTGAAACCAGCACCACATGGATGAAGCCAAGGTCTGCCATTGGATTGAACAGAAGTTTGACCCCCTTGGACAATTGCTGCTAAGGCCTCTGTTCTTAGATGGCTGAACTTCTTGGGAGATTCATTTTCCTTGGTTGTCCTGCAGGATGCCCCTGCAGGATGCTTTTCAAAGCAAGGTCTTGCTTTTCCTGCCTTTAAATGGTAAAGAATAAGTTGTTGCTGATTCCTGAGACACCTTCCAGGCCTCTTTTCTATTGTCCTGATTCCAAGTATTTGATTTCTTTTTAATGCTCATCTTTGATAATAACCATGCTCTCTTTTGCTCCATGCTGCAAACTTGTTGTAACTTTAGTCTCCTTTTTCTCACTGTAGAGCTCACTAAAAGCCACAGATAGTTACCCATGTGACAACCTGAACATCGGCTGCCTTGAAATTTCCTCCACCAGATTAAGTTGTCCACTGCTCTTAATCTCGGTATTAGAAAGTCTCCAGACAAGGAGAAAGTGACAACACACTTTTTACCAGAGCATAGCTCACATGGTTTCTATACCAGTTGCCAGTAGATGCCTCCTTCCTGTCTGAAACTTCTTGAGCCTGGCCTTTACAATCCACACTTCTAACAGCATTCTGGTCTTCTGAGCTCTGGCCAGAATCTCGTTAAGCTCAGCTCATAGCATTCTAAAGCTTCTCTAGCCACCATCTACAAACCTTTCCAAACTCCTTCCACAAACCAGTTCCAAAGGCTTCTAAACCACATTGTCAGGTACAGTCAAAGCAATGTCCCAGTTCTGGTACCAATTTCTTACTTTTCTTTCTTTATTTTGGGACAGGGTCTTTCTCTGTAGCCCACACTGGTCCTGACCTCACTGTGGAGCCCAGGCTAACCTTGGATTTGGCAATCCTCCTGCTTCAGCCTCCTGAATGCTGGGATTACAGGCATGCACCCCCATGCCCAGCTCTGTGTGGTGCTGGGGAATCAAACCCAGGGCCCTAGCAAGCACTTTAACTGTTGTGCCATTCCTCCAACCCCACTGATACCAATGTCCTTCCTAGTTACTTATTCCTAACTGTGACAAAAACCAGTTAAGGGACGAAGGATTTATTTTACCTCAAAGTTTCAGCAGGTCCTAGTCCATTCATGGGTTGCTGGCAGTGGTGGAAGCATATGGCAGAGGCATGGCAGGAGACAAGCTGGTCACAGCATGGTGGACAGGAAGCCAAGTGAGCAAGGAAGGGTGAAGCTATCCTATATCCTTCCCAGTATGCCCCAGTGATATGCCTCTTCTAAGGGAAACCCCAGTGCTCTGCCCCTTTGGACCAGGCCCCCCAACTTGTAACAGCATGTGGTTCCATAGGTATTCCACAACATCCAAAGACAAGAGGCTTTTGGGGGATATTCCAGATCCAAAGTTTTAAGAGTTAGAATTAAGTAAATTATTTAGATGGGAAGAAATTGCCTAAATAATCTATCTTTGCTCTCAGGGTTGTTTAACTACCTTGTCATATATATATATATCTTCCTAGAGGTTATGTTATTATGGTTGTTTAATTTATTTTTCTTTTGCTTGTTTTATTAAAAACAACCTATCTATCTGTATTGTTTTTCATGCTCTGTGCTAGGCATTGAAGGTATAATGCTCTCCGGGAAGTTTTAATCAGTGTCTGGGTGGTTTTGGTTATCATATCTAAAGATTAACAGATCAGATGTTCCTTAGGGCTCCTTCCCATCACTTTATGTTTTTATAATGACTTAGTAGGTTTTGTTTAAGTTCCAGATCAGTTGTATTGGCTTATATTTTAGTTCTAATCATATTGATGTCAGTTTCACAAATATTGCATCTTTAATTCATAACAGGTGGAATCATTTATTTTGGACCAAGAAGATCTGGATAATCCAGTACTTAAAACAACATCAGAGATATTCTTATCCAGTACTGCAGAAGGAACAGACTTACGCACTGTTGATCCAGAAACACAGGCACGACTAGAAGCTTTACTAGAAGCAGCCGGTAATTGCTTATTTTTGTCTTTTTAAAATCTAGATCTCATTACAAAGTTGTGTAAGATTATCCCCAAATTATGTACCACTATACAAAATTTGCAGTCTGTGAAGTTTTATTTTTTGTTTCCAAAATAAAATGCTCATATTTTATATTAAAATTCTTGGTTCAAGTGTATAATCCTCACACTGTGGGAGACTGAGGCAGGAAGATTGCAGGTTCTAGCACAGCACGGGCAATTTAGCAATTCAGTGAGACCTTGTCTCAAAATCAAAAACAAAAAATGGGCTGGGTATATAGCTCAGTGTGAAGATCCTGGGCTCATTCCCCAATACCACAAAATAATTCTTGGTTGAATTTGTGCATGTTGGTACACACCTATAATCCCAGCTACTCAGAAAGCTAATGCAAAAAGACACAGTCAAAAAATGAGTAACTGGGGCTGGAGGAATGGTTCAGCAGTTAAAGCACTTGAGCAAGCGCTGAGCCAATTGCTAAGTACCCGAGTTCGATTCCCCAGCACCACATAAGCTGGGCGTGGTGGCGCACGCCTGTAATCCCAGCATTCGGGAGGCTGAGACAGGAGGATTGCTGTGAGTCCAAGGCTAGCCTGGGCTCCGAAGTGAGTTCAGGACCAGCCTGGACCACAGAGAGGGACCCTGTCTCAAAAAAAAAAAAAAAAAAATGAGTAACTGAAGTGAATAGGCAGTTCTCAGAAAGAGTCAAGTGGCCAGTAAACACATGATAAAATGTCCATAATCTTTAGCCATCAAAATAATGTAAATCAAAGCAACACTGAGGTTTCATCTAACTTGAGTGAGAATGCCTAGTATTTAGAACTCAAAAAACAGCAAACGTTGGCAGGTTTGTGTGGAAAAGGAATCCTTCTATATTGGTGGGACTGTAAACTAGATAGCAGTGTGGAGATTCCTCAATAAACTCAAACAGAAAATAGATATCCCACTTGATCCAGCTATATCTTTTTGGGGTATTTTCCCAAAAGATTTAAAATAATCATACAAGTGATAATACATGGTTATCTAAGTTTAGAGCAGCAGAATTTATGGTAGCTACATTTTGGGAGAACCCAGTATGTCCATCAACAGATGAATGGATAATGAAGATGTGATATATTTGCTAATGGAGTACTACTTTGCTATAAAGAAAGCTAAATTTTAATCGTTTGTAGGAGAATGAATTTATCTTGAGACTTACGCTTTGCAAAATTAATCAGACACAAAATTAAATATGCAGTTTCTCTGAGAAAATTCAGCCATTGAAAGAAAGCAAAAGAGAGATGGAAGAAAGTAAGAAGACCAACTTTGTAGGGAAGGAAAGTGGATGTGGGGGTATGAGGGGATAGGAAGGAAAAAGAGAAATAAAAAAGATCAAGATCTGATATAAAAATAGAAAAAATAAAAAGTAAAGCTAAAGCAAGAGGATTATGAGTTTGATTATGTCAAGATCCCTGATCAAAAATATAATTTTGATTGAAAGCAGTGGGTGATTTCTGGATTCAACTCTAATATTTTTAAGGTAGTAAAGATAATCAGCTAGTGTTCTTTACCCTTTATCAGTTATGTTATAGAATGGAAATGTACTAGATGTATTTAGATCATCAAATTATGAGTTTTTCCCCTTTTCTTTTTATTATTTCTTTGTGGTACCAGAGATCCAACTCTGGGCCTTTACGCTGAACTATATTCCTAGCCCATATTTTAGTTTTGATTTTGAGACAGGGACTTGCTAAGTTGCCCAGATTGGGCTCTAATTTGTTATTCTCCTTCCTCAGCTTCCTAGCGAGCTGGGATTTCAGCCCTGTGCCATCAGACCTGGCTTCTTTTGCAATACTTACAAGGAAACTGAATGTAGATGACTTGCTTATTTACCATCATATATGTATACCTTAATTATAAATACCTAGTTTCTACTTAATAAACGTTTCGTTAGAAGTTAAGCAGAAATGAATTAAGATATATTAAGCTATGTCAACTACTTGTTTTGAAGTATTAGAAAAGAAATTTCATAAGTATGTTTATTAATCCTCTTTCTGTGGCTGTGACAAAACATCTGACATGAACAGATTAAAGAGGAAGGATTTATTTTGGCTCATGGTTTTAGAGGTTTCAGTCCATGGTTGCCTAGCTCTAAGGCAGAAACATCAATATGAAAGGGCATGGCAGAGGAAAGCTGTGTACTCTGTGGCAGCTAGAAGCAGAAAGAGGAGAATATTCAGAGAAAAGATATATCCTTCAGAGGTATATCCATATTGATACACTTCCTCAACAAGGTTCATCTCCTGATAGCCTATTCACCTATGAACTCGTCAATGGGCAGGTGCATTGAGGGAGTTAGCACCTTCAGTGCATTAGCCTTTGGGTAACATTTCATATTAAAAAATACAGCATGCTTTCTCATAATGTATACTTAATATTTTATATTGTGTAGTATATAAAAGATTTAAAATCATACAAGTGACAATACATGCATATCTGTTTATTTTTATTAATATATATGCAATACATAATGTTGACAATGAACTTGAGTATTTTGTGCACCTACTTATCACATCAATATTGTGATCCCTCTCCCTCCCCATTTTTGACTCTCCAGTATCCTCCCCATCCCTCCAAAACTCCCACTATCACACTCACTTGATTCTATAGAATGCCTGTGTTCTGGATTTCCCAAACCAGAGAATCCATGCTATATTTAACATATTTAATCTTCTGTGTCTGACTCACTTTACCACTCAAATCACCACTTACTAGCTCAGTTTCCCACCCCTAGAATGGGCTGCAATGGCCATATCTTGACGCCTCTTCTCGGGGCCCAGCAGAACACTTTTTGGGGTGAATTGCCAAAAGTTCTTTTTTTTCTGTATCTTACTATATCTTTGTTGAGATTCTTTAATGTGGCTTCACCCACCAGTCTACATAAGAAGAGAATTATAACAATGAAATTCATAAGGCTAGAAAATGTGAGAAAGAGAAGTAAATTTCAAATTCCTTAGTCAAATATTGAAAGGTAAATATCTGTACATTCAAAAGACATTCAGGTTGTCATTGCATCAGTCAGTTTTCCTAGGATAAACTCACATCCAAGACCAAATGAGTGAATCGCTACATTAAACGAGCTTAAGTCTGTATCGAATTGCTATGTTAAATGAGCTAAAATCTCTGTCACGTAAGTGTACTATACTTAAAGCAATAGATAGAGTGGCATGCTTAGGTATTTCAGAATTTTTTTTAACTTTTGTAAATTATTTATTCACATTTCACAAATTATTAACATTTTGCCAGATTTGGTTTATCATTTTACCTACCTTTCCATCCCTAACTTCATGCATTCATATATTAAAGATTTTTATACCAATTTCCTATGTTGAAAATAATTATGTTTTGCAAACTTATATACTATTAAAAACAATAGTTATGGGGGAAGATTCACAGATTTTATGAGACAGTTGGTACTGTTTTAGAATGATACCAATTAAATGATTCAAATACCAGTCAATTTTTTCTGTGACACTTTGTCTTTAGATGCCTCCTTTCCACCATATTTTTTGGTGCTGCTTGTCTCTCTGTCTCTCTCAAAGACTCCTTTAAGTATTTTCTGCAGTGCTGGGCTAGTGGCCACAAATTTCCTTAGAAATTCTTGGTCATTGAAAAATCTTTACTTCTCCTTCAATTTTCAGGGATAATTTTTCTGGATACAACAACCTGGGTTGACACTTGCTATCTTTGAAAGCTTGAAAGATCTTGCCGCAGGCTCTCCTAGCTTTTAAAGTTTGCATTGAGAAATCTACAGTTAATTCCAGTAAGTTTACCTTGGTAGAATAATGCCTGTTTTTCTCTTGCTGCTTTTACTATCCTCTCTTTATGTTGTATTTTTGAGATTTTGAGTATGATGCATTGTGGTGAGTCTCGTTGCTGGTTGACGTTATTTGGTGTTCTATAAGTTTCTTGCACTTGAAAATAATTCCCTTTTCTAGACTAGGGAAATTTTCTTGCACTGTTTTAGTGAATAAATTTTTTACACCTTCGATGCTGTCTTCTGCTCCTTCTCTCACACCCATAGTTCTGAGATTGGTTCTCTTTGAATCATCCATTAGCTGTTGTATCCAGCTAGTTCGCTCATTTTGGATTTTGTAATTGTGCTTAATTATAGTATTTGTTACCTCAACCTTGTGTACAGATCTGAAATTCTGTCCTCATTCAAGTCGTCTTCCCTTGCTTTAATATATATATATTTTATATCCTGAATTTCATCTAGATTTCTTTTGATATTTTCCACTTCTCTATCAAAATGTTCCTTCATATCTTGCTTTTCCTTATTTACCTCAGCCACCTTTTTATTTGTGGTTTCAATATGCTCAGTGAGCTTTGTTTCCATTAGGACCACAATATAATTAGAAAGTTCCTCTTTAAGCCGTCTGATCAAGTCTTGCATTTCTTTGAAAATACCTTGTTTGAACTGATTGTTTGACTTGTTTATTTGCTTTTTGACTTCCTTCCCTATGAGTTCCACTATTTCAGGGCCCATGGCATTAGTTTCTGGGGTCCTGATGCCTTGTCTTCTTCCCATGTTTCTCTTGTTGAGGGACTTCACTTTAAAGGTCTAGTGAGAGGTTTCTTTGAATGACTGTAATGGTGGGGAGCTGAAATTCCTCTGAGTTCTGTGCTGGGAGTAGGCAGTGAGGGTGGTCCTAACAGTCCGATGGCCTCTGAGGTGTCTTGTTCATCCCCAACCCCCTCAGCAAAACTCTCCTGCCTGTCCTGGCATCCCTCCCCCTCCCTGGGTGGGGCTTTTCACCATCAGAGGTGCTTCCACTACACTGAGCTGTTCAAGAGGTCAGTGGCCTTATTTTCCTCACCGCAACGGCCTGTTGTGCCATTTTCTTCCTCAGCAGTGCTTAAGAGTGACTCCAAAAGCCCTGGTGTTCTCTTCTGAGCTTTCTCTTGCTCTAATCAGTTTAGTCTTGGGCTGCTTACGTCTTTGCCTATTATGGCTGCTGAGCACTGCTTCTGATCTGGGTTCCAGGAGGCCTTTTCTAGGGAGAGCTCACATTGCATTTGTAGTATGCAGTACCTGCAGGTTTGGGATGCTGGGGTTACCTGCTGCTGGCAATTCCCACTTCTCCCAGATCAGCATTTAACCTCAATCTGAGGTTCTGGCCTCTGGGCTTTTCTTGTCTGTCATTTGTGGATGCCGGCAGCTCAGGGCACACCCAGTTAGCTGCTGTTTTTCTCCACTTCCCGTATGTCTTCAGGATTTCTGGCCTTCCTATGGCCTCCTGTCAGTTGTTGGGGCCAGATGTCTGGGCTCCACGCAGGCTTTCCTCTGTCTGCAGATGTCTGCAGCTCACAGCCATTTGCAGCCAGCCTCGGGCAGTTTCCTAGGCTGCTGTTTTTTTCCTCCCCTTCTGATGTTCCTTCAGGATTTCTGGTCTTCTCTTGGCTGCCTTTCAGTTATTGGGGTGCTCCTCCCTGTTCTAGCTACATTGGAATGGGCAGTTTTTGACTTAATTCTCAACTTTTAAAGAGGGAGATACTGTGCAGCTCTG
The DNA here is from genome assembly GCA_004027205.1 of Ctenodactylus gundi. Classification (NCBI taxonomy): domain Eukaryota; kingdom Metazoa; phylum Chordata; class Mammalia; order Rodentia; family Ctenodactylidae; genus Ctenodactylus; species Ctenodactylus gundi. The sequence goes on along the minus strand of PVKB01000945.1, from coordinate 304,859 downwards.
TTACTTGGCTCCCATTTTTTTTTTTTTTTTTTTTTTTTTTTGAGACAGGGTCTCGCTCTTGGCCTGAATTCACTATGGAGCCCAGGCTGGCCTTGGACTCACGGCAGTGCTCCTGCCTCAGCCTCCCGAGTGCTGAGATTACAGGCGTGCGCCACCACGCCCAGCTTATGTGGTGCTGGGGAATCGAACTCGGGTACTTAGCACTTGACTTAGTGCTTGCTCAAGCGCTTTAACCGCTGAGCCATTCCTCCAGCCCCTTGGCTGCCATCTTGACCAGAAGTGCTGCATACCTATGTTTAGAGCATAGGTATTTGCTACACAGTGTTTCTTTTGAATACCTTTTATCTCTCTTGACATTGTGTAAGAAGGACTTTTTCTAGTCTCTGTGGCATTTGCAATATGTTGGTGTTATATAAGCACTCTTATTGTCTAAGATATATAGGTACAAATTACACATAAAGAATTTAATCTAGATGAATTCGTAGCTTTTAAAATAGTGCCTAGAAACTCATTCAAGTACTAAATTTTTAACTTATATATTAAAGCTACTAAGCTGCAAAAGTTCAAAACAAAAAGCTTATAGATATATAGAATGTATAGAAAAATGTATAGAATATTTCATCTTCTGAATGCTTTAATAAATATATTAAAAAGAGACATTTAGAAACAAAGCAGTCGTTAGCATATATCATATTGAAGAAAGTAAAGCTGTTGCATTTCATCAAGTAATGCCAGGGGGAAAGTGATATATAAAGAAAATTGAGAATTTTAATATTGTTCTTGGAAGGACATATATACTATGTTAGGAATGTACTTACTTGCTGTCATTTTGTGATCTTTTAACTTTGTGTCATTATGGAAAAGCATAGGTGTAATTTGTTGCCGATTGACTTTTAGTTATCCATCTCTATTTGGGCTGATAGAAATTTAAAGTTAGGCTGAACAAAATATTTAAGTATCCAGCACAAGTTTGTAGTGTTGGAGATTGAATCTAAGGCATTTTGAGTGCTCGGCAGGCACTGTACCACTGAGACATATTCCCAGCCCTAACAACTGTTTAATTTAGTGCAGCACTAGTTTTAAAAAAACAAAGTATACAGGTTAAAAACTTTGAATGTTCCTCTTACTAATTGGGCTTCTTCTTAATCTCCTACTTGTCATTTAGGCATTACCTGAATAAAATTTTCAGTGTCAGTGCTATGCTACTCCTTAGTTTATTTCTTTATTTCTGTACTTTAGAATAACTTTGCTTAAGGAAGAGAAATGTGAGCCAGGTGTGTGAGGGGTGGGCCCTACCTGTAATTCTAGCACTAAGGGAGGCTGAGGCAGGAGGATTTTATATTTGAGTCCTGTCCAAGCAACGTAGCAAAATCCTGTCTCAAAATAAAAAAAATGTGGACTGGATGTGTTACAGCAGTCCTGGGTTCAAACCTTAGTACTAAAAGAAAGAAAATAAAAATATAGAAATGTGGGGTCCCCCCACCAACATTTTTTTTGAATTAGTTTCTGTTTGTTGCCAAGCTCAGATTTGTTTTCTATTAGTAGTACCTCTTTACTCTCAAATTTAGGCTTGAACTCACACATGTTATATGAGTACTACTTATGACTCCCAATTAAGGGTCTGTCTTTTGGTACATTATTCTCATTCTAGGTATACTTTCTCAGTCGCATTAAGCATTCTTCTTTTTCTCTTTGGTTCATAGTAAGTCTGATGTCACTAGCAAGGTGTTTTAGATTTTTTTTTTTTTTTTTTTTTTGAGACAAGGCCTTGCTCTGTATAACCCAGGCTGGCCTTGAACTCACAGCAATCTTCCTGCCTCTGCCTCTGAGTGCTGGGATTACAGGTGGTGCACCACCATGCCCATTTTATGTGGTTCTTGAGAGTCAAACTCAGGGCCTTGAGCTTGCTTGACAAGTGCTTTAACTGCTGTGCTGTTCTTCTAGCCCCAGATTCTCTTATTTTTATAATTTTTAGAGAGAAAATAAATATTGAATATGACTTCTTTCTCCCAGGATTTCTCAGAAAATACAGAATTTTGTGTATTTGACATTTTAAACTCTAGACATTGTTGGGTATGATATTTATGTTCAAAGAAATTGTTAAAAATAGTGTGTGCTATTCTGAGACCTGTGCCTAACTGTTGTTTAAATTTTATTTTTGTTTTTGCCTGTGCTGCCAGCAGTCTTATCAGTCTTAGTTACTTATTTGTTGCTGGGACAGAATACCCAACATCTACAACTTAAGGGAGGAAAGATATATTTTAGCTCACAGTTTCAAAAGAGCTCACACAATACATTTATTCATGAGCAGCTGGCAGTAGTGGAAGGGCATGGCTAAGGTCTAGTTGGAAAAAAGCTCTTCTCAGCAGGACAAACAGAAAGTCAAGTGAGGGAGGAAGGTTGGAGCTAGGGTATACCTTCCAGGCCCTGCCCCAGGATGATCCACTCCTTCCATCCAGGCCCCACCTCCCACAACATGTGTTTTCATAGCTGTTCCACAGTACCCAGTATACGTGAGGCTTTTGGGGGGACAGTCCGGATCCAAGCTATAACATAACCCAAGGTCTTACAATGCTAGGCGAGTACTCTTACCATTAAGCTGCAGCCCCAGTTCCTACGACAGTTGTTCAGTGAATACTTTTTTGTGTGCTTCATTTTTAAAAAATTTTTTTAAATATTGTGTTAGGTCTGTAACATTTTATAGAAAAATTTTATACTTGTGTATGTGTTTTAGTTTTAGGATTTCTGCTGGACATTACTAGTCCTTAGGGAAGATAGATTTATTGATTTATTTATTTGTTGCAAGGTACTGGGGTTTGAACCTGCAGGAGCTATTAATATTGAGTTACATCTCCAGTCCCCTGTTTAATTTTTTTGTTTGAGAGAGCCTTGCTAAGTTGGCCTCTATCTACCTCTGCCTCCAAACATGATAGAGTGACAGCTGGGAGCTGCAGCTGCTGCTTTTTCTTCTTTCTTGCATTTTTGCATTTTCTTGCTGGGGAATTGAACCCAGGTCTTTGCAGCATCTTAGGTGACCACTCTTGTCACTGAGCTAGATTTACTTCAGCCTAGGATAGAATTCTTGACATAATTATAGCTTAAATGGAAGTTGAGAATATTTTTTTCTTTAAGATTTTTTAAGATAATTAGAATTTAGACCATATCAGAACAAACTTTAAAAACGTTTAATCAGTATGAAATCTAAAGTACATAATATTTTTCCCCCATTTTATTGATATGTACAAGTGCAGAATTTAAGGTTTACAATGGAGTTGAGCATATAATTTTTTTTATTGTTAGTCACTGTTTACATACATTTTCAGACTTTTTCCATGAGGTAAAAAAACTACATGTATATGTTTAAACATACATAAATTTAAAAATGAAATAAGATCTATGCAAATGTAACTTTTTTCTACCACTTTATTGTGAGTATCCATCCTTCCATGAGTGTTCAGAGGGTGAGATAATACTCAGTGATTTGGATGTACCATAATTAATTTTACCAATTCTTTATTGAGGGATATTTAATTTATATACAATCTTTCAATATTAGAAGTAATATTGTAGTTTATGTTTGAAACTTTGCTTATTTGTGCAAGTATATAGGCTAGATTTCTAGAAAGTAGTATTACTTGGTCAAGAAATACTTGGATTTAATGTTTTCATAACTAGTGTTATGTTGGTCCCCCAAGTTTGTATCTGTATACATTCCTGGCATTTTTGAGGCATTCTTGTATTTCACATAAATTTTTTTCTGTCAGTTTCTTAGCTGAAAAGTAGTATCTTAACACTTTGGTATACATTTATTTTATAATACTACTAAATTGTATATTAGCCCTTTTTTCTTTTCTTTTTATTGAGACATGTTCTCATGTCTCAGTAAAAACCCAGGTTAGCTTCAGACTTGTAATCTACCTGCCTCAGCCTCCCAGGTGCTACTATTACAGGCATTCACCATCATGCCTGGTCCTGTGGTAGCTGTCATAAGTTATGATGTAAATTCTTTAGATATTTTGTATGTGATCTTCATTTACATGTTTTTCTAATTTTATAATACTTATAAGTGAACTTAATTTCCTCAGAAGAGGATTCTGTGTGGGTATTTGTCCTAAGAAAGAAAGTGTTGGGTTATTTATTATAATTAATTACAGATTATAGTAATTAATAGAGTAATAAATTAATGCAGTAAGAGTAATTAGTTAATACAGTAATTCTGTTGTTACTACTGAAAATAGTATAGACAAATACCCTCTCCTAGAAGAGTTTTTATGGTATGACTATATACTTTGAATGAACTCTTACTCATTTGATAAATAAGATAAGCTTTGTGTTGAATTACATTTGGAGTTAGGAAGAAGACAAATTAGTATGTACATTGTGAAGATGGAAATACTAAAATGTGGGTGGTTGTACATAGTATTGACATTAGTGGTAGAATTGAAATTACCAAATTTCTATCACTTTATCAGTGGGTATTATGCCATTTTTTTCCTAGGTAATAGTGTTTATAAATTAATTACACTTTGTACTTTATGCTTTTTCTTCCCTTGTACCATCTGACTGATGCACCCTGAAGGAATTGGCAAGTTATCTACTGCTGATGGCAAAGCTTTTGCAGATCCTGAGGTACTCCGGAGACTAACATCGTCAGTTAGTTGTGCATTGGATGAAGCTGCTGCTGCACTAACACGGATGAGAGCAGAAAATAGCCACAATGCAGGACAAGTGGACACGTATGCATTTATTGATTTTTTTCTGAGAATTATGGAGTGGATTTTGGGAAAGTATCCAATTTTGGTTTAATATATCTTTTACAAGAACTCTTCAACGTTAGTCAAATGGGTGTTACAAATGTTTTTAAGCATTCTTGTGTAATTTTGTGTATTGGAATATATGAAAAATCCAAACTGAGACCTGGTTTCTACTTCAAAAAATTACTTATTCTAAAAGTTGTATTAATAAATTCTGGACTGATTGCTTAAATAGTAATAAATGAAGTAAGTCAGTAATGTGGTAATGTAGTTGTTTGCTACTCAGGTGTGATCCATGAACTAGCATGATCCAGCATCACATCAGAGGCTTTTAGAAATGCAGAATCTCGAGCCCTGTCTCAGATGTATTGAACCAAAATGTACCATTTAACAAGAAATGTGGATCATTTATTTTTATGTACGTTAAATTTCAAGAGTCACTGATCTGCTTAACACTTTTACGTAAAATATTTTTGGAAATGATTAGTAGAGTTTATTTAAGAAACATTTAAAATTTGCTATAATGTTAGACGATTGTGAATGATAAAAATGACACCTATTTTCAAATTCATTTTTGGCTTGATTGACATGAGACTAATATATGAGGTGTAAACAAGATGCTTAGCAAATCAGTTGATCGTACAGGTTTTTCTCTTGTATAATCATTTATCTATGTATGACTGACTTAATTTTAATTTTTTGACTCTTTGTATTTAACAGAATTATCATAGGACCCTGACCCTTTCTGTATAAGTTAGTTACTGAGTGGGGGGTTTTTTTGTTTGTTTTTAGTCGCAGTCTGGCAGAAGCTTGTTCAGATGGAGATGTAAATGCTGTTCGTAAATTGCTAGATGAAGGCAGAAGTGTAAATGAACATACAGAAGAAGGAGAAAGTCTGCTGTGTTTGGCTTGTTCAGCAGGGTATTATGAATTAGCACAAGTAAGCAAAAATAATCTTTAATGATTAAAAATTGCAGAAGTACTTTATGCTTATTACTTATACAATAGAAAAGGATATGCAGTTTGTTTTGTTGCCTGTACATGCAACTATAAATTGTTAATTGTACCTTCATTCATCCATGTACATTGTTCATTGTTCTGACACTCAAAGCTAACCCTAATGAATACAAACGAAATAATAATCATACTTTTAAAACTTCTTGAAAATAATATGCACCTGTAATGGAAAGTAGTAGTAGTTTATTTTCCACACTCTTTTTTTATTTTTTCTCCTTAGTTATAGCTGTATTAGGAAGTACCGTTTTCTGCTGCTTCTGCTTTTATTTCTGTTTCTGCATCTTCATCTTCTTTTTCATTTTCTTCATCATCATTTTCCTCTGCCTTTTCTTATAGTATAGAGTCTCTCTGCCAGTTTTTTTGTTTTGTTTTGTTTTGAGATAAGGTTTTGTTACCTTGCTCACAGTTGGCTTGAACTTTGAATTTATAATCCTCCTGCCCAAGCTTCTCAGATGCTAGGATAGCAGTCATGTGCCATTGTGCCTAGGCTGGCCTTGAGCACATGGCAAACCTCCTGCCTTAGTCTTCAGGTGTGAGCCACCACACTTGGCTTATGTGGTGCTGGAAAATTGGACTCAGAGCCTTAGTGTATGTTTAGAGCAGTCATATCTTACAATAGGTTGACTAGTGAGATACTACTTTATTTAAAGATTAATATGTAATGGTATTGTCAAATATAACATATAACCTAGTTATGTAAGCAGTGAAAATTGGCTTATTTTCCAAAAAGCTGATGGCTTTTTAATTTTTTCCTCACCCCTTCTCTAAAAGAACAGCTTGGATTTGGTATGTTCTGTAGAAATAATATAGTAGTAAGAATTGATAATTTCTGTGTATGTGTTTTAAAGGTGTTGCTAGCTATGCATGCTAATGTTGAAGACCGAGGAAATAAAGGAGATATAACTCCCCTAATGGCAGCTTCCAGTGGAGGTTATTTAGATATTGTGAAGTTATTACTTCTTCATGATGCAGATGTCAACTCCCAGTCTGCAACAGGTATGTGCAGAATAACATGTTGAGGGGAAATATATTTATATAATCAATTATAAACTAAAAGAGAAAAATTTGATTCCTATGGGAAGCAATGTATTAATAAATCTACAAAAACCTTGGCTTTTATGTAGAGTCTCTGAGTTAATTTATACCTTTAAAAATGTTTTAGATTTGATTGAGACTAATGGTTTCTCTTTTGTTGACAGTTTTCATACCATGGTAATATTTAATATATAAGTAATTGTGCTGAATATAATTACTCATAAGATAGCCTTAGTAAACACTACTCTTCTAGTTGTTTTTTCTCATTTATTTATATATATGTGCGATACATAATGGTTACATTGAGTTGAGAATTTTGTGCACATATGTATTACATCAACATCTTTTAGTTATTTAGGCACCCAAAGATCTGAGCAACTTTGGTCATGTGTCTTAAATTATAGGTATTGTAAATTTTACAATGAGTTTTCTTGGATTTAATTTATGCATTAGTGAGGTAACCACATGGTTTTAAAAGTTTTTACCTAGTGAAAGCACATTAGTTTTTTATACTATTGAAATATTAAATGTAGTTTGACTTATTTTTAAACCAGATAAGACTGTGCAAGTGATTGTATGCCATTTTACTGACCACTTTGTCTTTATTTTAGTCAATTTAAGTCATATAATATCTGAGAGAACTGTACAATAAATTCTGAACAGTTTGGGTCTGAAAAATAGTTTTCATTCTGAACCTTTGTGATGATATTCTCCAATCCCCTATTATTAAATGGTTAAGCCATCTCTATACCCTATTTAATAAAGAAAATCCTACAGGGCAGCATCACTAAATAAGTGGCAGACCAAACAATAATGATCTTTTGAAGGAGTTATGCTGAGGCAGGTATATACTTGTCTTGCTAGGTTGTGTTGTAAGTATATTTTAAAAGTATGTGTCACACAGTTATAAAAATTACATGGTGCTGGCCCAAAAACAGACAGATTGGACAGTGGAACAGAACTGAGGACTCAGAGAATGGGAAAAAAGAATTCCCACCTATATTGCAGATAGGAGGCTAATAACTAGAATATACAAGGAACTGAAGAAAACAGACCCCTCAAATTCAAGGACTCGAATGAAAAAATGCACAATGGAAATGAACAGGCAGTTCTCAGATGAAGAGATTCAGATATCCAGTAAATACATGAAAAGATGTTCAACATCCTTAGCTATTAGAGAAATGCAAATCAAAACATCACTAAGATACCATCCATCTAACCCCAGAGACAATGGCATACATCAAGAACTCGAGCAGCAGTCAATACTGGCAAGGTTGCAGGGAAGAAGGAACCCTCTTGCACTGCTGGTGGGAAGGTAAACTGGTACAACCACTATGGAAAGCAGAATGGAATTTCCTCAAAAGGCTGAAAATATTCCCTTTGATCCAGCAGTACCTCTTCTGGGAATTTTCCCAAAAGAATTAAAAGCATCATATAGCAGATGTACATGTATAGCCATGTTCACAGCAGCACAACTAAGAACAACTGAAATGTGGAAGACACCAAAATACCCATCAGTATAACAATGGATACATAAATTGTAGTATATGTACACAGTGGAATACTACTCATCTATAAAGACAGATAGGTTTGAGGTTTTTGTGGGTAAATGGATGCAGCTTGAGGCCATCAAGCTCAGTGAAGTGAGCCAGATGCCAGAGGTTAAATATTGAATGGTTTCTCTAATATTAGAAACATAGATTATGTCATGGAACTAAAAGGGGGAATAATGGGAACTAGTAGGAGGATGGTGGGTGTGGAAGGGTCAGGAAGGGAAAGGGGTTTATAATTTTGCTGGGATATGTATTTGCACAAAATACTAAAGATTGATATAAACATGTAGAGTGTGTGTGTGTGTGTGTGTGTGTGTGTGTGTGTGTGTGAGAGAGAGAGAGAGAGAGAGAGAGAGAGAGGAATTGCACCTGAAACAATGATTTATGAATGAATCTGTAAAGATTAAGATGCTAAAGAATATTAAGAAATGAATACATATATAAAATGTTGAAAGTTTCTGTTACATAATATTGAAAATAAGTAGTAGTTTGGATGAAAAAATGTTGAAAGTACCAGCTGATCAGTGGTACACACATATAATCCCACCTATTTGCAAGGTGATGGTAAGGGGATCACAAGTTTGAGGACAGCCTTAACAAAATGAGACCCTGTCCCATAGATAATAGAATCTGAGGATGTAGCTAAATGAGAGAGTACCCCTGGGTTCTGTCCCCAGTACTGAACAAAGAAAAAGAAGGAAGGAAGAAAGGGAGGGAGGGAAAGAGGGAGGGAGGGAAATGTGGAAAATGATTTTTCAAGATGGCACTTCAAATATTTGATAAGCTGAGGAAATATTTGAAAAGTAAAATCACCCTTTATAATGAACCCTTCCAGAATATATTTTTGTTCTTGTTGCTTTTGTTATGTTTTGTTTAAGTGGTACTTTGAATACAAAGTTTTTGCTCTGAGCAACATTTCTACCCCCTTTTTGTTTTCTTTGAGATTGAGTTTCCCTAGGTTGCTAAATTGCCTAAGCTTAGCTTGAATTTGCATTCCTCTTACCTCAGTTTCCAAAATGCTGGGATTATAGGCCTGTGCCATCAGGCCCAGCTCAACAAATATTTAATACATTAAGAGAATTATAAAAGTTCCTAGTATTAAGGGCTGGAGGAAAAGCATAGGCAAATGCGAGTAAGGCTCTGAGATTGATTCTCCAGTACCACATAAGATAGGTGTGGTGGTGCATGCCTACAGTTCCAGCTCTTGGGAGGTTAAGACAGGCGGATTGTTGTGAGTCAAGGCCAGCTGGGCTCCATAATGAGTTCAGGATCAGGCTGGACTACAGAGAGACCCTGTCTTAAAACACACACACACACACACACACACACACACACACACACACACACACAACCATGTTATTGGAAGGCTTGCTTGTATTTGTTATTGAAGAAAAAATACAAATTCAACTTGTGGCTTCTTAAAGTACTCAGTTTATCAAAATGTATTTGTTCTATGTTTTTATTTGCCATTTGTGCTAGGCCAGTTGGAGATATGTAAAGATCATCTTTCTTCATACAAGTTACCAATTAGAGATTAAGTAACATATATGCAGTAATACAGAATGTTCAACTGAATGTTTAGTACTTTAATGGTATGGCAAGAGGACAAATGGTAAGACACCATTATTGTTATTATTACTACCACAGTCACCATGCATCTAGTCATTTGCTCAGTTCAGATGGAACTCATAAATTGGCATAGTGTGCTCCCTTGGTTAGTGGTTTCAGCCTTTAGAATTACAGTTTTGAAGTTTGAATGCCAGCACCTCTTAGCACTTAATGTTAAGGCTCTTCGCTTCTCCCAGCCATCCCTATCAGCTCTCCAACTGCTGAGGTTTGTAGCTCCCTTGGTGGCTATCTGGAGTCCTTTCCACAGCTTCCATTGACTCTCTGGGGCTCTTTGCAGGTTGCTGGTAGTCTCTGCTAGTAGTCTCAACTCTGCTGCTTCACTGCTTTCTGGAGTACTTTAGAGCTAAAAGTTCCTACTGTTACCAGCCCTTTTTAATGCAGCCTGGTCAGTTTATTCTTTCTAAGGTAAGAATCATGAGGACCACTTGAGCAGGGTTTTTTTGGGACCTGTATTGTAGCATGGGGAAGCCTTCCTGGACTAACCCACGGATTGTGTGGGAATGCTGCTTATATAAGGAATAGGTTCCTTTATGTTCGGTTTTCTACATTTCAAGGACATGTTTGGGGACTTTCCTAGTAGGGACGGGAAGGGGTCTTCTGGAATTTGCAGTTTGGAGCCATCTGAAATAGATCCATGTTTGAAGCTTATTGCTGCTAAGGCAAATGTCTTCCTGAGTGGTAGTGAGACATCTAGGACATCCCCAGCTGTCATGGTGACAGCTTAGCCAACCTGGAAGAAGCAGCTTTGAAAGGCCGAGACTGCATTTGATACTGCCACTGTCCTTGGTGTCAGTAGGAAGAGCTACATTTTGATAATGGCCCATTGGAGTTTTGGAACTTTAGTGGTGAGCTTGTACATCTTGATCTTTGAACCTGTCAGGCAAGTGTTTTGGCCATTCTTCAGAAGGTAGCAGCAGTGACCTGAAGCTGGAGGGGTGAGGGGGTGCTCATATCATCACCACTATTGCTGCTTGTTCCCTACGCTAGCCATGCCGTTTCCCCATATTTTTTTCTGTTTTCATATGAAGTTTAATGTAGAGCAAGAATACTACTCTTAGAAAGGTGAACCATTCTGCCATTTATTGTAACAGTTCAACCTGGTGCATATTGTAGGTGAACTCTTAAAAATGGTTTCTTGTACTAATAAAATACAAGAAAGATTTCTTACATTTACATTAAGGAAAATGCATTTTAGAAAGCAGTAGTGAGCAAATTTCTTCTTTTCTCTGACTATAAAGGTCATACATGCTCATTATAAGAATATTTGAGAAGTGGAAAGATCCAAGAGGTCAAGGATTATTCTCCAGTACAGTGGCACAGAAATTACCACTATTACACCACTACTTTTTTTTTCTTCCAGGACTGGGGATTGAACCAGGTCTTCTGTACATGTTAAGCAAACTTTCTGCCAATGAACTACATCCTTAGGTTTCTTTTTGGTGTTTTATATCATATAATTGAAATCATACCCTATATTCAATTTTATTTGACTTTCTATTTTATAAATTATTTATACTTTTTAAAGCTTAAATAGTATTCCATTGCATTGCTGTAACACCATTTTGGGGAGAATTCATTGGTTTCTGAACCATAGCAAACTATTTAAAATTAGAGTGGTAAAATAAGTGACTTGGTTCTAGTTAACAGCATCTTGCTATGTATATGCTGCTTTGAGAAGTACTTGAGTGGGTTGCTGCCTTAAAGGAGATTTAAATTTTTTCTTTGGAGATTCTTGTAGATCATCAAATTCATGCAGTTTTAAAGTTGTTTTTGGATAAGCCAAGCTTGGTGACACAGGCCTGTAATCCCAGCACTCTGGGAGTCTGAGGCAAGAAGCCTGGTCTTGGAAACTGAGTGACTTAGTGAGACCCTGTCTCAGAGTCAAAAATAAAAATAGGCTGGGTATGTAGCTCAATGCGAAGGCCCTGGGCTTAATCCCTAGTACCATGATTGGGGGCGGGGGGGGGGGGGGAAGGAGAAGGAAAAGAAAGAAAGATGAAGCTGTTTTCAGGCGAAGAACCTTAACTTTAAACAAAATAGTATATTGAAATTAAGATATAATAGTATATAGATGAAAAGCAAACTGACTTAAAGTAGAGGTAGATAGGAGCTTAAGATTTCTGATTCCTAGGCCTCCTTACTTCCTAAGGAACTTCTGGTATGTGATGGGGGAAATACTAAAGTTTTTGGAAGAGTTTAAAAACCACAAAGTTGTCCCAGCACTTATTTTTTATCCCAAGTTATTTTTATTAGTAGATATTTATTATACAAAATAACTATATCCAGGGGCTGGAGGAATGACACGGTTGTTAAAGTGCTTCCCTAGCAAGTGCAAAGCCCTGAGTTCAATTCCGCAGCAGTACATAAAGCCGGATGTGGTGGTACACGCCTGTAATCCCAGCACTGGGGAGGTAGGAGGATTGCCGTGAGTTCAAGGCTAGCCTGGGCTCCGTAGTGAGTTCAGGACCAGCATGGGCTACAGAGCAAGACATTGTTTTGAAACAAAACAACAACAACAAAACATTTAGTTTGAAGAATTGGTATATATGCTTACCACATCTTGATCATTTTTACTACCCACACTTTATTTATTTACTTATCTATAAAAACGTAGTGGGATATTTTGAGTAAGGAAGGGGCTTGATCTGAAATCAAGTTCATCTTTCTTTCTTCATTCATTCTTATTTCTTTCTTTTAAAGCTGAAGGGGGTAAGCTGCATTGAAGGTATCATGTACCAGGCAGTAAGAATTTCTTCCTTGGTGGACTGTTTACTACATTCCGGTTGATCAGTGCTTATACTGTATTCAAAGCACCTACTCCATCCCACTTCTGTTAGTTGCTTTAACTTCATTGAGAAAAGAGAATTTTTTGGAAGGACATTGCTTTATCTTTCCCACTAGTAAATTTCTAATCCATTTCATTTTTTACTTAATTGATTGATTTTGTTCAATAAACTGCATCTGTTACCTATGTGTTAGTATTATTTTGGTATTTGGGAGATTGTTAAAAAATATATAGGTTCTCAGAAGTCTTCCTTTTGAATTCTAAAGCATTCAATCTAGGGAGAGAAACAGGCCAAAACCATAGTTCTGCATTTCAGCTCTGAATAAGTATGTGCTCATTTTTCCAGTCACCTGCTTTCACATAACGGTTTTTACTTGTTATCAGATATCCTTCCTCTTCCATAGGAATCCTACTCACTTTTCAGGCCCTGTACAAATGTAGTTGTTTCCTCCTTTTAAAAAGACTAATAAGCCAGGTGTAATGGCACATGGCTGTAATCCTAGCACTCAGGAGGCTGAGGCAGAACGATTGCTTTGAGTTCGAGGCCTACTTTAGCTACATAGTGAGTTCAGGATGAGCCTGGACTACAGAGCAAGAGCCTGTCTTAAATAAAAGAGACTAATAAACAAACCCCACCTTTATTAAAATATAATTAACATGCTATAAAACACTTGTTTTTTGAGTGGATAATGACTTTCAGTACATTTTTAGTGGTGGGCAATCATCAATACAGTCTAATTCTACAACATTTATTTTCATCACAGAAAATTCCCTCTGCATTTGTAATCATTTTATTCTCAGACACCATTAGTCTGTTATCTATCTCTATAGATTCGTATTTTTTTGACACTTAGTATTGTGTAGATATAGTATGTGGTCTTTTGCATTCAACTTTTTAGGTTTGATTCTTTTTTTTCTTCCTTTTTTTCTTTCTTTCTTTCTTTCTTTTTTTTTTTTTTTGAGACAAGGCCTTGCTCTGTAGTCCATACTGGTCGTGAACTCACTGTGTAGCCCAAGCTGGCCTTGAACCCACTTCAGTCCTCCATGCCTCAGCCTTCTCAGTAATGCTATTACAGACATACACCACCACACCCAGTTTACATGGTGCTGGAGAATCAAACCCAGAGCCTTGAGCTTGCTTCCTAGGCAAGGGCTTTAGCTGCTGAGTTATACCCCCAGCTCTAGAAAATTTTCATAAGTTCTTTTAGTAACTGAGAAATTTAAGATAATGCTTCTAACTGATAATAACCACAGAAAAATGGAGATGGTAGTTGTAGGGCTTTATGTAAAGAAATTAAAAAGGTATAAGTAGAGTATTAGCATAATCATAATTGAACCTATTGTGTTTTGTAATTTTGTGTTTCTTTTTGTTCTTTGCTAGGAAACACTGCACTAACTTACGCTTGTGCGGGAGGATTTGTTGACATTGTGAAAGTGCTACTTAATGAAGGTGCAAATATAGAAGATCATAATGAAAATGGCCATACCCCTTTAATGGAAGCTGCCAGTGCAGGTCATGTGGAAGTTGCAAGAGTCCTTCTAGATCATGGTGCAGGCATCAATACTCATTCTAATGAATTCAAAGAAAGTGCTCTTACACTTGCATGCTATAAAGGTACTTTCTCTGTATATATGAATATGTTTTTTTAATTACAGTCCTAAATTTTGAGTGTTACATAACTTTATATTATTGTCCCTGTGCTATGAAAGTATCTAGTTTTTTAAGAACTTACATAGAAAGTTTATTTTAGCCTCTATTTTCTGTTCTCCATGTATTTTTTCCTTACTATTTATTTTAATTCAAATTTCTGCAGATAACTAGGAAGTCAGTCAAGGCACCTAGTACAGATTTAGAAGATTCTCATCATTTAATAACTTCTGTTGTATATGATTTTTCCAACTATATTTAAAAAATAATACACAAAAATACTAATATATGCTTCATACAGGAAAACTGGAAAATATGGAAGAGCTAAAGGAAATTCTTTTTTTTGTTTGTTTTTGTTTTAAGACAGGGTCTTGCTGTATAGTTCATGCTGGCCTTAAGCTTATTATGTAGCCCAGGCTAGCCTATGGCTCATGACAACCGTCCTGCCTCAGCCTCCTGAGTGCTGGATTACAGGCGTGCCCCATCACGCCAAGGCATTATGTGATGTTGAGGAATCCTACTGGGGCCTCATGATTCCAAGGCAAGCTCTCTAATCAGTCACTAAGCTATGACCCCAGCCCTAGAAGAAATTTTAAAATGACATGTAATGCCACCATTTAGAAGCAAAAAATCACTTTACAAATTTCCATTGTTTTTTGCTATGTTTACACACATATACACACACACACACACACACACACACACACACACACACTGAACCAAGAAAAAAAAATGTTACTCAAACACTGTTTTATAGTGTGCTTATTTATTTAGCAGTATTATCGTGAATATTTCCTCATTTTAGTAAAGGTTTTTGTAACACAGTTTTTGGTGATTACAAACACCTACATCTCATTGGCTGCATATTGCAAGTTTTTTATTTAAGCATGTTGCCACCCAGATAAAATAGGAGCTTTTATTAAGGTTGGGAAGGGAATACCACTCTGTACCAAATACATCAAATGAATATACCATAATTACCTGTTGTTGGACACTTGCATTGTTCCCAGTTTTTCACTATTATTAAAAACACTGTGCTACCATCCTTGTGCAGACATTTTGGCCTAATCTCTGATTATTTCCTTAGGATAAATTCCTGGAAGTGGAATTGCTGGGTCAAAGGGTATGGATATTTTTAAGGCTTTTGATACATTGCCAAATTGCCTTCTAGAAAGGTTGAACTAATAGAAACTCCCACCAGCAATGTTTGAGAATACCCTTTATCCCACCCTATACCATCACCAACACTGGGTATTATCATCCTTTTAATATTTGCTGTTTTGATAGTTTTTTTTAAAAAGATGTCTATTTAATTTGTATTTCTTTAATGGGAAGGTTTAATGTCTTTTCCCATCAGTTTAATATTCATTTGTACTTCTAATTTGAATTACCATCTCATGTCCTTCACCCATTTTTGTAGCAGTGTTTGTATAATCCTTATTGACTATTAAGACTTCTTATATTAAGTGTATCAAGAAGATTGGAATTACTTTAGATTGGGTTTTCTGTGCCTGCTCATTGCTACAGTGAGTTTATGATTATGTTAAATCTGTTTTTTTTCCTAGAAAATATGATTCAAAGATACTTTACCTGTCTTCCTGTTTGATTTCAGTGATTTTCTTTGACAGATAGTTTATATATACTAAATTAAAAATAAGCATTACTGCTTTTACTTCACTAGAATTACGTTCTTTGGAGCAATCCAGTCTTTACAAACCAGGTGATAAAACCTTTACGAGATCCTGTGTATTGTTTTGGTTGGCTTTGTAGAACTGTCATTGACTTATTTATTGAATTCCGAGTAAGTTCCCATAAATTGTGTGTGAGCATAAAAGCAAAAAAACCTTTTTAATCTTTTCATATGAAATTGATGCTTAATTCTTTCAATTTTATTTTTAAAAGGCCATTTGGATATGGTGCGTTTTCTCCTTGAAGCTGGTGCAGACCAAGAACATAAAACAGATGAGATGCACACTGCCTTAATGGAGGCTTGCATGGTAACTTTAACTGCACTTACTTTAAATTTTATGGGAAAAAAGCTCATATGAGTTTCAGCCTCTGAGAATAATTAATTGAGGTTTGGTTTGTATCATTTTTTAATTCAGTTATAAATTAAATACAGTTAATGCTTAAATATTTATCTGTGCTTTTGGAAAAGGACAGTAATATGTTACTTTAAGGTAATATATTTGGCTTTGGAGATATTGATAAAACTGGTTTTGGAGATAGTAGGACATGTTTCTAGAATTTTTATAGCTTCATATTAAAATATTACAAAATAGCCTTACCTCAAAATATACTCTGGAGTTAGGCCTGTGGCACAGGTCTGTAATCCCAGAACCCCTGGGTGACTGAGCCAGGAAGATTACAAGTTCAAGCCCTGCCTGGGAAATTTAGCAAGTTAGTGAGACCCTGTCTCAAAATCAAAAATAAAAAGGGCAGGGAATATATCTCAGTGGGAAGTCCCCAGGCTAATCCCCAGTACCAAAAAACCCAAACGTGTATGTGTGTACATTTATGTGTGCGTGTGCTTTGGATATTAAGAGTATGTACCTTGGATTCTCTGGATAACCAATAAAGTATTAAATTGCTCTGGGGATAGAATTATAGGTAGAATTATGATTTATTTCTAATCAGAAATTAGGTCTTTCTGACAAACTTTTTTGTCAGAAAATAATCACTTTTAATGCTGTCAGTACAGAAACACTTTTTCTATATTGTATCTATAAATAGCAAATCAAATACAAAGAAATTCAAAGGGTCCTGGGTTTCTAAAAAAGCATTCATTTTAAGACAATTATTTGGAAAAACAAAAATGTTTTTTGCGATATGATTAAAATAAATTCATCATTACATTACCTATGTTAATTCCTTGTTTCCTTTTTCTTTTTTTTTTTTTTTTCTTGAGATAAGTTCTTCCTAAGTTGCCCAGGCTGGACTTGAACTTGCAGTTCTCCTGCCTCAGTTTCCTAGAGTGCTGGGATTACAGGTGTATGCCACCATGCTCAGTTTAATTTGTGTTTTTTGTTGTTGACTAAGCTGTGGGACAGATCATTCAAACTTATTAGTACATATGCCACTTATTAGTCTCCTATGTTTCTATGGATTGATCAAATGTTTCTTCTCTTGATCTTTCTCAATGGGGGAAGGAGTCTTACGTAGCTGCCTTGAGACAGTTGCTGCTAGATGGAAGTTCTAAGATGGCTAACTCGTGTCTGGAAACTTGATGGAGAGAGCTGAAAGGTGGAGGCCTTTTATTTTCATGACTAGTCTTTCCATTCTCCAGTGAGAAGTGAACTTTAGGTTAGCATTTCACGAGAGAGACAAAGAACTGGCACTGCTACCAAATGTATTAATGAGCATCCCAGATTCATGTGATAGACATGGGAATAAAAGTTGAGCTTGAGGGGTTTTTTTGTGTGTGGTTTATTTTATTTTATTTTATTTTTTGAGACAGGTCTCACTCTACCCTAGGCTAGTCCTGAACTCACTAGGGAGCCCATGCTGGCCTTGGACTCATGACAGTCCTTCTGTCTCACCCTCCCAAGTGCTTTGATTATAGGCGTGTGCCACCACGCCCTCCTTATGTGGTGCTGGGGAATCGAACTCAGGTACTTGGCACTTGTCTTTGCACTATGTTAGACAAGTGGTTTAACTGCTGAGCCATTCCTCCAGCCCTAAAGTTCAGCTTCTGATGAGGTAATATGACCAAGAATTTGTAGGCATCAAAGGTTTTTTTTCCCCCCTCTCTCTCTCTTTTTTTTTTCTTTTTTCTTTTTTTTTTTTTTGTAGTACTGGGGATCAAGCCTAGGTCCTTCCCTGAGCTATACGTCTAACTCATTTCTTAAGTTTTTGATTTTGAGACGGGGTCTGCCGAGTTGCCCAGACTGGGCATGAACAGTTCTCTTGCCTGTGACTCCCAGAGTGTTGGGTTTACAGGCCTCTGCCACTAGGCCTGGCTCTTATTTTTTCTTAATCTAAAAAAATTCTCAAGCCTTGTCTATTATTGCATAGTCCTTTTATCCTTGTTCTGTCAAAGATAAACTGATAATTTTAATCAGTAGCATACATTGTAGCAAGAAAGTCTGAGCCTACAATCTGTGTAATTAGCAGTTGTAAGATGTTTAATGATTTCTCTAAATAACTGGTTGCAGAATAAATCAGAAATTTACTTTTTGAAAGATAGTTTCTCAGTGTACCAGAAATGATGGATGAGTTAGGATACCTTTTTTTTTTTTTTTTTTTTTTGAGCTCTGGTCTTACTGTGTACTTTAGGCAAGACTTTAATTCATTTTTTAATCCACGTTGTCCTTGAATTGGTATTTCTCCTCCTTCCGCCTAGCAGAATACTGTGTTTAAGGGGCTGTAGTACTTGGCCCAGCTGCATGTGTCTTTTGATTGACGTAACGATTGTTTCTGTTGATTATGTACTTAAGAGTCACATTTCCAAATAGGAGGATTTTGATTACTAGGTCTCTCTCTTTCTCTCCTTCCCCACTCCTTTGGTACTAGAGATTGAACCCAACTCTTACGTGTGCCAGGCAAGCTCTTTTGCCTCTGATCCATACCCCTGTCTAATGTCTGTGTGTTTCTATCTGTCTTTCTCATCAAGGTACTGGGAATTGAACTCAAGCCAGAATTTGCACACTGAGCTACATTTTCAGTCCTTTTATTGAGAGAAAGTGTTGCTAAGTTGCCCATGTTGGGCCCAGATTTGTGATTCTCCTATTTTAGCCTCCCAGGGAGCTAAGATTACAGACATACCACATCATGTTTGGCTTTGATTTGGATATCTCGTATTCTATGTTTTGATTTTATATTTTGATTACAGGTCACTCTTTTGTGCCTTTCTAGTAAATGTTTTTAAATTTAAATTGTATATTCTAAATGATAATTTAGAGAGGCTGTAGATTGTGCTTTCTTCATCTTAAGGGTGATATCCAAGCAGTGGCTTGAGCTTGTACACCTGACATCCACAAATTAAGGGAAGAAAAGTTTATTTTAGCTCACAGTTTCAGGAGGTCACAGTCTATGCATGAGCAGCTGGCAACAGTGGAAGCACATGGTGGAGGCAGTTTCTCTCCATATTGCAAGCTGAAACCGAGTCAAGTCCCAGAAGGAAGGAAGGAAAGAAGGGGCATATATTCTTCCAGGTCCTTGTCCCAGTGGTCCACCCCTTCTGGAGAGAGAGAGAGAGAGAGAGAGAGAGAGAATGATTAATTTTGTTATAGCAGGCAGTTGAATCATCCATTGGTCTCTTTAATCCTGTTAAGGCTTGATATTTCTTTACTGCTATAGAATGACCTTCCATCTGAACTAAAAAAGGCTGGGATATATTTACCATGGTCTGGTCTTTTTGGCTGAGCCTGAATACCCAACATATCCAGTCTTTCAGTAGTTAATCTTTTCTAGAAATTCTGGAGTCTCTCATCCTTGTTGTTCTAGGTAGGAGTTGTTCAAGTGTATAAAGAGAATTTTACATAGGTTTTTTGGACTCTCTTTTCTTTTTCTTTCTTCTCATTCTCCAAAACCTGAGTATCTCGCATTCTGCATTTTTTTCCTATTCCCAACAAAATCTTGTGTTTAGGCTTTATTTTTCTTAACTATTTTAGAAGATGCCATGGGGATAAAGGTAGAATGAATGTGTGGTTCATCTTATGTACTTCTTTATTTCAATGATAACAGTACCTGTAATTTTAAAAAATTCAAGTGAATTCAAGTGTCTATAGACAGGTACAAATTCTTACTTTCCCTTTTCTTTTTTGTTTTCATTTTGTTTTGTTTTGTGACAAGGTCTTATTCTGTAGTCCAAGCTGGTCCTGAGCTCACTACCTAACCCAGGCTGCTTTTGAGCTCATAGCAATCTTCCTTCCTCAGCTCCCTCGGTACTGAGGCTACCAGTATGTGAGTCACCACACTCAGTTTATGTGGTGCTAGGATATCAAACTCAGGACCTTGTGCTTGCTAGGCAAGCGCTCTAACTGCGGTGCTATTCCTCTAGCCCCCTTCACTTCTTGGTTTGAAATGTGTTTTATCAGATATCACAGTGTACCAAATTAGAGTCACCTATTTTGGCAATATGTCAAAAGTGATTAAAACGAAGCTAGTTATTTAGTTAGATGTAATGAAATTCTTAAGGGATACCAAAATTCAACATTTAATTAAGGTTTCTTTAATTCATTAATAAAAGAATTTCCCATGTTATTTTATATTCATTTACTTTTTATTTGTAATATTTTTTGAAATATTATTATCTAATTTTATATTCCCTCAACAAGCATAAAGGCCTACATAAATTTTGAAGTCAAGAATTTAAAACTTAATTGCTGGGATTTATCTCAGATGTAGAATGGGGATTTAGCACAGACGAAGATACAAATGAATTCAATCCTCAATATTAATGGAAAAAAAAGAGAATTTAAAACTTGTTTAAGAAGGATATTTAGAGGACTGTGGGTATAGTAAAGTGGTTAGAGCACCTGCCTATCATGCACAAGTGCCTGTAGCACTTAAAAATTAGGTCAGGTGTGGTGGCACATACTTGAAGTCTTAGCACTGGATTAAGTGAGGCAGGAGGATTACTATAAGTTCAAGGCCATCGAGGGCTAGTAATGAGTTTAGGACCGACTTCAGAGTAAGTCCCATTCTCAAAAACAACAAGAACAAAAAATTATGGTGGTAATTGGTAGAATAGATACTTCTCAATAAGAGTTTTTATTGTTAATTACCTTACTATCTGTGCAGATAGACCCCTGGTTAAATTGTTTATAAAGAAATAAGGTTTTTATTTGTATATCTTTGTAAAATTCTTTGTCTTACTGCAGCAAGCTGCTGTGATGAGGAAAATATAGGGTAAAATCTATCTACAGTGGTTTAGTTTAGTGACCTAATCCCTGGCAGTAATGAATTCATAACATTTGTTGTGTTTCTTTTTGTCAAATACTTGTTCCTAAAATATAGCTAATAAATTTCTATGCTTCAACATAACATCCTCTGATTTTGAAGTTCTGCGTATATTTAACCTGGCTGTTGTATAAAATAATTATTTTGAGGTACTGTTGAATATAGATCTGGCAGTCTTTAAAAAACATGTTAAATTGAAAATTATTTAGAACTGTGACTATTTGTCAGATTCAAATCAGATTCTTTTGGAGAACTTTGGGTTCAATCAAAGTTAAAGTGTTTTATACATTTTTAAAAATTAATATTGAAGGACTTTTGATAAGGCTCAAGTGGACATAGTAATATATATGGTGTCCAAGCTGAGTCAGCTGATCTTCCTATCTTTAATCTCTTACATTTATTCTCTCACTTAAAAAAAAATCTTAAAATTTTTTTTGCTGCTTTACCTCTGAAAATCTGCAGGATGGACATGTAGAGGTGGCACGTTTGCTTTTGGATAGTGGTGCTCAAGTGAATATGCCTGCAGATTCTTTCGAGTCCCCATTGACACTAGCTGCCTGTGGAGGACACGTTGAATTGGCAGCTCTACTTATTGAAAGGGGAGCAAATCTTGAAGAAGTTAATGATGAAGGATATACTCCCTTGATGGAAGCTGCTCGAGAAGGGCATGAAGAGATGGTAGCACTACTCTTAGCACAAGGTAGGCCATTTTGTTTTAAAAAAATTAAGTTTCTTTTTGGTGTCAGTATCACACTGAAGCTTGTTACAACTAGAATGTTGTCTTTTGGCACTGATAATAAAATAAATTCTCAACACCCTGGAACGAGATAGACTCAGAGAAAATAAGGAGATTATCACAATTTAGAATAATATCTTTATCATAATTCTCTTGGAACTATTTTTATCTATGTTTGTGCTTTCCCAGGAGCAAATATAAATGCCCAGACAGAAGAAACTCAAGAGACTGCTCTTACTTTGGCTTGCTGTGGAGGATTTTCTGAAGTTGCAGACTTTCTGATTAAGGCAGGAGCTGATATAGAACTTGGCTGTTCTACACCTCTGATGGAGGCTTCTCAGGAGGGACACCTGGAGTTGGTTAAATATTTGCTGGCCTCTGGTATGTGGCTTTAAAAACACCATATAGTACATAAAGACAAGTACAAGTAATACCTCACTCTGTGAATCTGGAAATGGGGTAGGGTGAAGTATGGACAGAGAAAAAAATGTTGATCGGAGGATGCAAAGTTAAGGATATATTTTTAAGATCCCCCTATTTGTTTATTTTTGTTTTGGGGGCCTGTATAGAACCTAGGGCCAGAGCTGGGATATTGCCCAATGGTTAAAGCACTTGCTGAGCAAGCACAAAGCCCAGTGTTCAGTTCCCCCAGCACCTCATAAGTCTCATGGTGATGCACACCTGTAATCCCAGCACTCGAGGCTGAGGGGACTTTCAGTCAAGATGGCAGCTGATTAACAGCACTGCACAATGTCTCCTCATCGACCACTTAAAAAGTTGAAAATTTAGTTAGAAAAAGTGTGTTCAGTATAGCTAGGAAAGAGAGGAGCATCTCCAACAACTGAAAGAAGGCCAGGGGAAGGTCAGAAATTCCGAACAATCATCGAAAGCAGAGAAAAAAATACATCCCAGCAGTCCAGGAAGCCGCCACAGGCCAGCTGCCAATGGAGGAAAGCTCGCGTGGGCCCGGGACATCTGACGGAGCTGGGAGAGGATGGAGCACCCAACAGTGGAGAGGAGGCTGTGGGAGTGTCAGAAATCCTGAAGTCATATCAGAAGAGGACAAAAAAAGCAGCCAACTGAGCACAGTCCTGAGCTGCCAGCATCCACAGACCACAGATGGAGGAGAGTCTGGAGCTAGAACCTCAGCCTGAGGTAAGCGCGGATCCAGAGAAGTGGGAATTGTCGGCAGCTGGCGGCCCCAGCCTCCGAAAAACCAACCCGCAGGTGTATGTACTACAAACACAACATATGCTCTCCCTAGAAAAGGCCCCAGGATTCCAAATCAGAGACAGGGCTCAGCAGCCATCACAGACAATGACGTAAGCAGGAGCCATTTTAAAAAGAAGGAATAAAAAAAAAAAAAAGCCCAAGACTGACCATTTAGAGTAAAAAAAAGCTCAGAAGAGCACATCAAGGCTTTGGGGGGGGGGGTCACCCTTAAAACAGTGCCTAGAAGAAACTGGCACAAGCGGCAGAGAGGAAAAAGGTTGCTGATCCCCTGAATGGCTCAGAGGCACCTCTGCTGTGAGGGAGGAGAGCTCTGTTCTGGGGGAGGGAAGCCAGGACAGAGGGAGAGCTTTGCTGAGTGGACCAGGGGAACAGACACCTTAAAAGGGGAATCATTGCCCTTTTCCTCTGGCATGCACCAGAGGCTTCTGGTTCACCGCTGCCCTGCATGCCAGAGGCATCTAGGACCAGGAATTCAATTGCCTGTCCATCCTGTGAGCCAGAGGCTTCCAGGGAATTACATCACCCTGTCAATCCTGAACCCCAGAGGCTTCCAGAGGTATCTAGGACTGGACCTTCACCAGACCCTTCTTTCCTGCGCACCAGAGACAACCAGAGATAGCAGAACCATGTGGAAATGTGGTAACAAATCTCCTACAAAAAGATCTGACACCCCACAAGATGATACTAGGGATACTGAAGTTGCAGAATCCAAAGACGGAAATGGCAAAAATGATGGTAACTTCGGGGCCCAGAAATACATTGAATTAAAGCAGGAAATAAAATGAACAGTGCAAGAGGTACACGAACACATAGCTAAGCTAAAAGCAAGCCTTGAAAAGCAAAAAGAGACCATAGAAGAAATATACCAGAAGATAATGAAGGCAGTACAAGAAATTAGAGAAGAACACAACAGAGATATATAAAAGTTGAATGCAGATATTCAGGAAGTAAAAAAACACAGGAAATAATAAACAAACACATTAAACATCTTCAGAATAGAATGTCAGACCTAGAAAATAAAGTGACTGAGCTGCAACATATGGGCCATAAAGAACACAAAGTAAGAAAGCAAATCATTACAACGGCTGATAGATGATTCAAGGAGAAACAACCTTAGAATTATGGGAGTCCAGGAGAAGACTGGGGACAAAACAAAAGGCTTAAAGGACATGTTTAATGGAATTATGAAAGAAAATTTCCCAAATCTAAGGAAAGAAATGAACATGGAACTGTTGCAGGCATATAGAACACCGAACAACTTTGATCAGAAGAGATCCTCATCACAACACATTATAATTAAAATTCTAGAAATCCAACACAGAGAAAATACTAAAAGCAGTAAGAGAAAAACAGAAGGTGACCTACAAAGATAAGCCCATCAGGATAACTCCAGACTTCTTAATCCAGACTCTAAAAGCTAGATCATGGAGCAGTGTTATCCAAGCACTAAAAAAACATAAATGCCAACCAGGACTGCTATATCCATTAAAATTATCTTTTAATTTAAAGAGAAAAATTAAAACTTTCCATGATATAGAAAGCTTAAAGGAATTTGTAGCCACTAAGCCAGTATTGCAGAGAATACTTAAAGGAAACTTAGAAAGTGAAAGGCAGGCCAGCGACACCAATGACCCCAGAGAAAAAGTGACAACAGCTAGAGGAGAATGAGCTGAGAAAAAAGTAAGGCTATGCATGAAATTAGGGATGAATTGATAGATAAAAGGAAAAACCAAATAGGGGAAAATGTTAATTATTTGTGAAATACAAGTGATCAGTGTATGAAAATCAAAAAATCGGAAATAATTGAGCATAGCTATTTATCTGTTGCTTTAACTGTAGCATACTTTAGTGATACAGATTTAAGTCCCTTTAAGCAGATTGATAAAATCTTAAGCTTGTTGAATGAAGCAATTCACTTTTTTGATGTTGAATGTGAGTTTATTGTCTTTGAGAGTCGGAAACATAAGCAACACCAAAACAGCTTGGACGAAAGGTAACATCTGAAGAGAAAATGTAATAAAAAAAAGATTGGTAATTAAATCATCTGATTGATATACTTTTAAAACAGTACCAGTTCTTCTATAAAATCTGTGAAATCTCCCCACAACATTATTATTAGTAATAGTATAGTAGTGTGCAACATAGAATAATTTCTAGTTAATAATGCAACATGGGGAATTGACATAAAATCTCTTAAGAATACAAATGCACGAATATATGGATGGATAGGCAGATAAAATTATAGACCAAATCTAGCGGAATGTTAGTAATCAGTGAAATATGAGTAAATAAGTTCTGAAAGTTAAAAAATTCTGAAATAACTAAATTTGCTTTCATATCTGTTACTTTATGTGATATAGATTTAAGTTCATTTAATGTAGCAATGTGATATAATTTTAACTTTGTTTTATTGTAGCTATTCACGTACTAGGTCACTGATGTTAATTCATCCTAAGAAAACAGATTGATGTAAAAATAACCCTTTGAATGTACAAATATGTACCTTCCAATATTCAGCTAAGGCATTTGAAATTTAACTTTTTTTTTTTCTTCTTTCCCAAGTTTACTAGTCTTTTGAACTACATGCTTGTAGTTATTTTGTAATGTAGACTGGTGGGTAAGGCCAGGTTTAAGAATAGCAACAAAGATATAGCAAAATATAGAAAAAAAAACTTTTGGAAATATCCCAATAAAGGAATTGGTTGGATTCAGAGAAGAAGCATCAAGATTTAACTACTGTGACCCATTCGAGGAATAGGAAGCTGAGTTAGAGTGGTGACTTAAGTGAAATGATTTAGGTGCAGAAGATTAATATGCTAAGTACTGTATAGTCTCCCTGACTTGGAAAACCCAGAGCACAGACATTCTATAGAACCACATGAAGTGTTAGCCGGCGTTGGGGGAAGGGACAGGGACGGGCTGGGAGTGTCAAAAATGGGAAGGGATTGTAAAGTTGATATGATACGTATGTGCATGAAATAACCCAAATTCATTGTAAACACTGTATTACATATGTATATTAATAAAAATAATGGGAAAAAAGATGCTTAGGCAGGGAGGATTGCTGTGAGTTAAATATTTAGTTTTAAGAAAAGAAATGAATGTTTATTAAGAAATTACTGAGCCAGGTTCAATGGTGCACACCTGTAATCCCAGCTGTTTGGAAGACTATAGTAAGATTATCAAAGTTTGAGGTCACCCCTGATAATTTAACCAAACTATATCATAAAAAATAATAAAGTCTAAGACACAGCTCAATGATAGAGTACTTCATGTATTCAATTACTGGTACTAAAAAAAATACATATATATATATATATACATACGTACATACATACATAACCAGACATTCTATAAAGCTTTTGTGTTATTTCTGTTCATTACCATAAGTTCCTGTGTATCCTTAAAAACCTTCTTGTAGCTCTAGAAACCGGTGTACTATTAGTTTACATAGATGCTCTAAAGTAACCCAGCTAATAGTCACAGAATCAATATTCAAAGTATGTAATTTCCATGACTATTTCAGGAGTTAGAGTCACTTTTTTATTTGATTATTATTTAAGGTTATCTTCTTCCATATTTTATGTGAAGGTTTTCTTATAGTCTAGGACTAAACAAATATTGAATGGGCATTATGGTACATAGGTAAACCTTTTTCTGTTATGGTATTTCAGTGATTTCACTTAACTTATTTTGCTAGCCCTTGGGTTTTTATGAACTGATTGTTAGATCTAGAGACTTGATTGTGTTCAGGTTTTTCTTTTTTTTTACATGGGAAGATTTCATAGGTAATATTTATATACTTTCTTCAGAAGGAAATAACATCCAGTTGTTCCTCTTTTTGTGATATGATTAGCCATTTATCATTATTCCTTAGATCTTTTAATGCTGTAAGAGTTGAAAAGTGGTGGTGTTTTGAATTCTAGTAGTTCTTTTTTTATTAGCTGTAATTTTTAAATAAAGAGAAATTTCTTCACATAAGTTGTTTTGTTGCCCCTAAGTACAGAACATGTAGGAATGATAGGATAAAAGTTTGATTTTTTTCTTTTTATTTATCACATTCCAAAATTCTGATGTAGTCTCTCAGCATCCTTCAAAGGTAACAAATGAAGTATTTCATTTTTGTTTTGAACATCCTCTTGAACTTTCAGATTTAAACATATATGTTGACATTTATTTCATCCTAGGTAATATTCTTTTTGATGCAAAAAATATCAAAAGTGGAACAATTTAAATATCTTTTGTTTAATATGGTTAATTCCTAATCCTTTAATATGTATGTCTCACCTTATTGTTGTTTCTGACAGTTTTCTTGCCTTTGTATATATCAAGATGGCCCCAGCTCATAAAGTTATAATTTATTTTTTTCTTTTTTTAAAGTCTTGACTCACTATGTAGCCCACGCTAGTCATGGACTCAAGTCAGTCCTCCTGCCTCAGCTTCCCAAGTGCTGGGAATATAGGCATGCGCCACCATGCCTGGCTTTATGTGATTCTGGGGAATTCATCTTACTGTAGTTCTTCAGTCTTAGTCATTTTTCTAAGGAGCTCTAATTCTGTTTAGTAGGGAAAGTTATTTAGAGGGAAAAAAAGTTATTTAGATAAAAATGCTATTTCTCCTTGACCTGTCATTGCTTCTAGAGCCTTTTCATTTTCAGTTGGTGAGTTTAGGATATATGTATTGTTCTTGTAGGTGAAACATTATATTACCAATTTGTGTCAATACTTTCAGCTTAGACCCACAGAGTTTTGACTCAAAGCCACCTATCTTATGTTTACCCAAGTTTTGGTTTTCACCAAATAATTGTTCATTTGCTTTAGACACCACAGTATCCAGAAGAATGTCTCAGAATACAAAAATAATATCGCTACCAGTACAATTTCTGAAAAATCTTTAATTTTTTTCTTGTATTTGCAGCTCTTTGTTCTTCACAGTGTATCTTAGGAAGGTTTATAGGCAAATTTCTGTATTTCAGAATCATTTGGCTAAGTTCTTTTCTGTGCTGCTGCATGCATTTTTGTGAAGCATATTTAAAGGGAAATAAGGATACTTTTAAAACATTTTTATAATGCTTTTCTTTTCACATTTTTCAGCTCACCAGATTGCAAAAGTAGGTGAATTTAGTTCTATATATCATATAGTAATGTGTAGTTTTGTTTATTTGCTAGGTGCTAATGTACATGCTACCACAGCAACGGGAGATACAGCACTTACCTATGCTTGTGAGAATGGACATACAGATGTTGCAGATGTTTTACTTCAAGCAGGAGCTGATTTAGTAAGATCTTTTTCATTTGATGTGTTTTTGCATAATGTCAGTGCGTAACCATTCTTATTTAGCATTTAAAAAAACACAAGTAAATACCAGTAGTTTCAGTACTTAGTATAAAATGACCTAAAAACTTAATTACTGGTATTTGTTGCATATATTAAATGCATTTGAAAATTCTTGTGGCTTAATAGGGCATACTTTTTCCAAGTAAAACTTTGTTTCTTACTCTCATCCCCACTTGATAGCCTATACTTTTTAAAATTAAGTTTGAGATAAAGTAAATTCAGTACTATGTTCACAGAATAGAATATTCTATCACTTTGATTTTTTGATTCCACATTTTAAAAAGAAAGCTACTTTTGTTAATAATTCTTTAACAAAGTTATTACAATGGCTTACTGTTTTTCTGTTCTTTTAGTATTTTATCTAATGGCAGGTTCACATGTGTAATTATTACAACTAAGAAAATTATAAGCAATTGTAATATTTAAAAGGTTGATGCTTGCTGAAATGTATGAACTGACTTATTTTGTGAAGGTGTTTTAAAACTGCTTTCAAGAATTTCTGAATTTTCTTAGATATTTCTTTAAAATATGTGTAAGATACACAGCTGTGAATGTAAAGAATTTTTTAGTTTCATTTAATTTTTTACAGTTTTTATTAATATTTACACACATGCAATACATAATGTTTACAGTGAACTTGAGTATTTTGTGCACATACGTATCACATCAATATTATGATCTCTTTCCCTCCCCATTTTTGGCCCTCCCATGTTCTCCCCATCCCCCGGTAACTCCCACTGTCACACTCACTTGGTTCTATAGAATGCCTGTGTTCTGGGTTTCCCAAATCAGAGAAACAATGCGATATTTATTTGCTTTTTGACTTCCTTCCCTATGAGTTCCACAATTTCAGGGCCCATGATATTAGTTTCTGGGGTCTCAAGACATCGCTGTGAGTGTCCTGTTACCTTGTCTTCTTCCCATGTTGCTGTTGTTGAGGGACTTCACTTTAAAGGCCTAGTGAGAGGTTTCTTCCAGCAGCTATGAGGGTGGGGTGGGGAGAGCCACAATTCCTCTGAGTTCTGCGCTGAGAGTAGGCAATGAGAGAGGACCTAATGGTCTGATGGCCTTTGAGGTGTCTTGTGCACCCCCAGCCCCCTCAGCAGAGCTGTCCTGCTTGTCCTGGCTTCCCTCTTTCAAGGACAGCGCTCTCCACCCTCAGAGGTGTTCCTACTACCCTGAGTCATTCAGGAGGTTCGTGGCCTTTCTCTCTGCAATTCTGTGCTATTCAACTGCCTCTTGTGCCTGTTTCTTACTAGACACTGTTTAAGAGTGACCTGAAAAGCCCGGATGTTCCCTTTTGAGCTTTCTTTTACTCTAATCAGTTCAGCAGTCTCGGGCTCTTTTTTTTTTTTTTTAATGGCTTCTGCTTACGTCATTGCCTGTGATGGCTGCTGAGCAGTACTTCTGATCTGGGCTCCAGCAGGGCTTTTCTAGGGGGAGCTCGTATTGCCTTTGTAGTATGTACTACCTGCGGGTTAATTTTTTGGAGGATGGGTCTACCAGCTGCTGTCAGTTCCCACTTTTCGTGGACTCTAGGCTTTCCTTGTCTGTGGTCTGTGGATGCTGGCAACGCAGGGCGGCGCCCAGTCAGCTCCTGTTTCTCTCCACTTCTGATGTGTCTTCACGATTTCTGACCTGCCCGTGGCCGCCTTTTGGTTATTGGGGCACTCCTTCCTCTCATAGCTCCGTCAGATGTTCTGGGCTCCACCCGGGCTTTCCTCTGTCTACAGATGCCTGCGGCTCCCAGCCATTTACAGCCAGCCTGGGGCAGCCTCCTAGGCTGCTGCTTTTTTCCTCTGCTTCGGATGTTCCTTTGGCATCTCTTATCTTCCCCTGACCTCCTTTCAACTATTGGAGTACTCCTCTCTGCCTGGTTATATTTAACAGAAGGTTTTTGACTAAATTCTCAACTTTCCAAGTAGGTCCATGAGGAAACATTGTGCAACTCTGGCTCAACTCTCAGCTGCCGTCTTGACTCAGAAGTCTCATTTCAGTCAGTTTTTAGAAAGCTTTGAAATTATTGCCTTTTAAATCATTTCTTTTATTTTTGTTTTTGTTCTTGTTTTTTTTGTTTGTTTGTTTGTTTTGTTTTGTTTTTTTTGAAACCGGGTCTCGCTCTGTAGTCCTGGCTGGTCCTGAACTCACGTCGGAGTCCAGGCTGGCCTTGGACTAACAGCAATCCTCCTGTCTCAGCCTCCTGAGTGCTGGGGTTACAGGCATGCACCACCACGCCCAGCTTATATGGTGCTGGGGAATTGAACTCGGGTACTTAGCACTTGACTTAACGCTTGCTAAGCAAGCTCTTTAAACACTGAGCCATTCCTCCAGCCCCTTAAATCATTTCTAGTAACAGACATTGTCTAATAATAGATACCTGAGAACATTATAGGAAAATAATTGGCTAAAACAAATGTATAATGTGACTATGCTATTATAATATCTGTTAATGCTAAATATTATAATGATGACAGTATTCTTCATTATTACTAATCAGGATTTGCTCTGTCAGTTAAATTTTTTGAGAGGTGTGCTTTTTTGGGGTCTGATAATTATGACAGAGATAAGTAGATCTTTGTTTTTTACATTCTTTTAATATTGAACTTTCTCTGATAATAAGTAGTCATGGTTCTTCAATATGGTAAAAGTATATAATTTTGATATTTAAAACCAAAAAATAAATTTTGAAATTTCAGGTTTTACTATAGGACAAATAAAGAAAGAGTGCTACTTAATATATGCTTTTTTCCCTTCTAAGAATTGCTTTGGGTCATCTATAAAAATTAGGAGTTAAAGTATTTTATGACTTCAAATAAAATGTAGAAGAATAAGAGCTTAGATGCTGTAGCCAATGTTTTACTCTTACTCCCTGAATTCTCACCTAGATTTTCTTTTCAGTTTTTCTCAACAAAATCACACTCTCAAACCTGCTTGTTAAAGGGTCTTCTGAAAATACTAAAAACAAAAAAGGAGCTTAAATAAGCTCTTAGTATATGACAAAACTTTACTATTTTTGAATAAATTCAAAATCTGTGAAACATATAAAAATATTTTTGGTAGTCTTTTTTTGAGGGGAAGGGACAGGGTCTCGCTCTACAGTCTAAACTGGTCCTGAACTCACTGTGTAGCTCAGGCTAGCAAAGCCTTGGACTCAGAGCAGTCCTAAGCCTCTCTAGTGCTGGGATTACAGGCATGAGCCACCATGCCCAGTTTTATGTGGTGTTGGGGAATCAAACTCAGGCCCTTGTGCTTGCTCGGCAAGTGCTTTAACTGCTGTGCCATTCCTCCAGGCCCTTTTTGTTGTCTTTAAGAGCTAATGTTTATGTGGTTTTTTTTTCCTCTGTTCTATCAGAATCATTTCTCTCTCTCTTTTTTTTTTTTTGCGATAGAGTCTTACTCTGTAGTCCAGGCTGGTCCTGAACTCACCATAGAACCCAGGCTGGCCTTGGACTCAGGGAAATCCACCTGTCTCAGCCTCCCGAGTGCTGGGATTACAGGCGTACACCACCATGCCTAGTTTACATGGTGCTGGGGAATCGAACTCGGGTACTTAGCACTTAACTTAGTGTTTGCTAAGCAAGTGCTTTAACCACTGAGCCGGCTCCAGAATCATTTCCATATTGATATATAATCTCTGTATTTATGACTTGCATAATACCCCAAATAGTCCATTAAATTGATAAACCAGTCACTTAATTGTTGAACTTTTGACTTGCTTTTTATTTTTCACTATTATAAATATTGTTAGATTTAGTAATTTCATGTTCATGCGTACAGCTTTTTCCTTTTTCTTCTTCAGAATTATTTTATAATTGATTTCCTTTAAAAAAATATATTGACTATTTCATGCGTCAGCTGTTGATGGAGAAATATTTCAATTTCAATATTGAACTTTTTCTGATAATAAAAAGTAGTAGGGGTTCTTCAGTATGGTGAAGTATATAATTCTGATATTTAAAACCAAGAAATAAATTCTGTAATTTCAGGTTTTACTGTAGACTAAGATGAAGAAAGAGGCCTACTTAAAAACAGGAAGCATTTGAGGATATGGGTATGGTTCAGTGGTAGAACATGTTGTCTGGTATGTACAGCCATAGGTTCAATATCCAGTACCACAGAAGAAAATGAAAACTGTTGCTTATCATTTTAAAAAATATTCTGCACCAGAATGAGATAGGGTATTCATTATAGTTTATGAATGCTTTGATTAGACAATTTAGTTTTCTTCAATTGTTTTCTGAGGTGAAACTGAGTTTTTGCACTTTGATTCTAAATGTATAGTAAGAATAACTTAGAACATAATTTTAAATGAATTTTGAAAGCTTCTCATTTGTTACTTTTAAAAAGCTCACAGTCAGAGCTGCTGACATATTTCAAAGTATTCAAATTGCATTTTTTTTTTTTTTTTTTTGAGTCAAGGAGTTCTTGCTCTGTAGTCCAGGTAGGTCCTGAACTCCTGAACTCACTATGGAGCCCAGACTCACCTTGAACTAACAGCAGACCTCCTGAGTTCAGGACCATCCTTGGCCTCCTGAATGCTAGGATTACAAGCACGCACCACCATGCTCATCTTAGGTGGTGCTGGGGAATCTGCCCAGAGTCGTGAGCTTGCTAGGCAGGTGCTTTGACCACTGAGCTATTCCTCCAGCCCTCAGATTGCACTTTTGAGTTATTTGAAACTTCATTTTCTCTGGTTCTAAAAAGTTTAAATTAAAAATATTTATATTTAGAAATTTTTTCTGATTAGAAGCACATTGAATATCTATTGTATTTATAGAGAAAATGGATTGTGTTTTGGCTCATTGATACATGACTTCTATGACTTACTAATGATTGCATAAACATTATTTAAAACTTTTAGAGTAGTTTAGTGTTCCTAAGTAGGCCAGTGTGAGTGTTCTTTTTGAAAATTAAAAGTTAATCCATTAATTCTAGTTTTGAAAGTTTTCTCTTTAACATGCAGAATCAGTTTAACTACTGTATAAGCATAATTTGTCAAGTAATCCTATTACCTTGGGCAAATGTACATCTATATCTTCCTGTTGTATGCATCTCTTGTTACCACTGTTGTGAAAATCATATATTGAAATAAAGACTATTTGTATGTTTTGTTTCTCTGAATAGTATCTTTGTTTGTTTGGCTGAGGTTTGTTTTTATTATTATTATAATGTTTATGTGGTTTTTTTTTCCTCTGTTCTATCAGAATCACTTCTCTTTTTTTTTTTTTATAATATGGTGTAAGGCCATTATAAGAAAGTTTTTATTAAAACCTTGGCATTCGGTAATGGATAGATTCTTAAAAAAATTTAAGCCTTTGAAAATTGTTTAATCTTGTTTCTTTGATAAAGATTTTAAAGATGTGCCTTATTATCAGTACTCTTAAAAATGTAGTTGAGTTTCTTGACCAGAAATAACCAGCAAGTAGCCTTTAAAATGTGATGTTGACCAAACTACCACAGTCTTTGAGCCACTCCATTGGTGCCCTATATAATTCAGGCTGTGTTCCTTAATTACTGATCTTTAGGACAGTTTTAGTATTTTATCCTTATAGTTTACTTCAGCCAAATTATGTGTAGCTTGACTTCTTTCATAGTTCTCCAGCTCAACTTCACTATTAATTTTTAATTTCAAAGTAGAAAACTTCCATAGTTAAATGTTAACAGTGTAACTTGGATTATAAAGTACTGCTCTGTGGTTTTTTCTTGCTTGTTTTAATATTCACCTACTTTGACGGCTTCCATGCTTATCCATTTGATTGCTATTGACATGATTCTTGTTCATAAAAGATGACTCAATCAAGTTAGTTTCCAAAGGCTTCTGATAGACAGTCACTTAATGTTTAGGTGGCAACAGTTGTGTTGGCTAACATGTTTGAGGTGTCTTGATGAGTGTGTTTTCCAAATGTTTAGTAAGGATAGTAGGATTTTAGTCTTCATCACTAAATATTAATTTCACATTAAAACTTATTTACTTGTTAAGATGAAAGAAATATTTGCCATCTGTAGAATTACCTTTACATGCTTTCATCAACAAAGCTAAGTAGGAATTGAAGAGAGAGTAATGTATTAATTAGATAAATAAATATTCTGTTCTGTTTCCTGGTTTCATTGTAGAAGAGATGTATCATATTATGACTGATAAGCACATTTTTTACTCAAGGAGTTTTTACCCTAACAAACAACTAATATGGATAGTATAGACAAGGAATATTCTAGTTATGTTCATATACATAAACATTTGTTG
Source organism: Ctenodactylus gundi (assembly GCA_004027205.1). Classification (NCBI taxonomy): domain Eukaryota; kingdom Metazoa; phylum Chordata; class Mammalia; order Rodentia; family Ctenodactylidae; genus Ctenodactylus; species Ctenodactylus gundi. The sequence continues at coordinate 269,985 of PVKB01000945.1, read as the reverse complement.
CTTAATTTGGCATTTTGTAGGCTTACATTGCTTCTCAAAAGTAGATCTCCTAAAAAGAAGAAACACCTGTGTAAGGCATTCTGTAACCCTACAGGTGAATGGAGGTCTTATGAATGGCAAAGGCCACATTTAGTTCCTTAAAAGCAGTAATGCTACTACTGAACGTTAGAAAAGGCACCTAAATTTTCATCATTGCTATCAAAGTACTGATTTATAAGAATTTGCCTCATCATTGCCATCTTATGTGCACTACACTAATATGAAATTTCATTCTTTCTTCTGGATTGTTTAACCAAGGACACGTAAGTATTTGTAATTTATGAATCAGAAGGGAGACATTAACAATGTAGTGGAAAGTGCTCTTATGCTAGGAGATACAAAACTTGAATCCTTTGGCTCTTTTGGGTGTTCCTGGGCAAATCACTTAAATAGTATAAGTTTTTTTCCTTCTTCCTCCTCCTTTTCTTGCTGTATAAGGGTTTCAGACCAGATGGTCTTTAGTGATGTGGCTGAACAAAAAACCTGATTATGTTAACATGTTAACTCAGTTACCTGTTTGGAAGTCATAGGTAGATTAGATGATCGTGAATGCTTTCTTAGCCTATGGATGTATTTAAATTGGAAAGTGCTGTTGAAATCTTTGAATAAAATTAATTTTTAAGGTATTGTCATTATTAATGTGATAAGTATTGTATAAAATATTCTCTTAAAATGTTGACCTATATTAGGTTCATCATAAATTACCCCCAGCTCTTGGGAGGCAGGAGAATTGCCATGAGTTTGAGGCCAGCCTAAGCTACATAGTGAGTTCCGGACCCACCTGGACTATAGAGCAAGACCCTGTCTCAAACTAAATAAGTAAATAAAATAAAGATAAATTACTCCAAGCACATTGTTGGGGTTTATTTACAGAGACCAATTTAGTAGATTTAGCTTGTTCTAAAATACTTTACATGGGGTTGTCGGAAAGTCAAGTGCTAAGTACCTGAGTTCAATTCTCCAGCACCACCTAAGCTGGGTATGGTGGCACACACCTGTAATCCTAGCACTCGAGAGAATGAGACAGGAGTCCAAACAATAAATAAATAAAATATTTTACATGTTATTTTACTAGACAAAATGTATTAATTCCTAAAAATAACATAATTTACTAAGTCTACTCCAATAAAGATTCATCCAGCATTATAATGCTAGCATTATCTTTTCTAAGTCTTTTTTCTCTTAATGTTTTATTCAGTTAAATATTGTCATAAACGTGGAAAGGTTTCAACTATAATCCTTCCAGTTATCTTTGTTATTAAGTTAAAATTTTTTCCAACTTTTAAATTTCCTTATGTTGTATCATTTTGTTCAACTATTCAGAGTGTTCATACTCTCATATGTATTTGGAAGTATAGGGGAATAATATTTGGCTAAACATATATTCATTTTCTGGTTTTGTAGGGCCTTCTTTTTTTTTGGGGGGGGGGGGGGGGGTTGAGACGTGGTCTTGCTCTGTAGTCTAGATGGGTCCTGAACTTACTGTGTAACCCAAGCTGGCCTTGAACTCACAGGAATCCTCCAATCTTACCCTCCCAAGTGCTGGGATTATAGATGTGCACCAGAGGCCTGGCTAATGTGGTGCTGGGGAATCAAACTCAGGGCCTTGAGGTTGGTAGGCAAGCACTCTAATTGTTGAGCTATGTCCCCATCCCATATTTATGTATTTTGCAGTGCTGTGGATTGAACTGGAGGCCTTCACACTGGACTATATTTTCAACGCTTTTTACATTTTATTTTGAGACATGATCTTGCTAAATTGCCCAGGCTGGGCTTGAATTACAATCCTTCAGTGCAGCCTTCCTCCTGTGGCGCCTTACAGGGCTGGATTACAAATGTGCCACCATACTCAGCTAGGTAAAGTTCTAATCTTACCAACTCTATACAGTAGGAGCATGCATGCTCTTAGGGTGAGCATATTACTCAGGATAGGATAGGAGTTATTTAGAATAAAGTCTTCAAGCCACATTTCTTTTATTTGGAGAATTCTTTGGCTCTGGTTAATGATTAAAAAAATTGTTATTGTTTACTCAGTTGTATCCCTGCCTGATCTTCAGCTAGTTTTATCCCTGTCAGTCAAGGTCTGGAGGATGTACAGATAATCTCTCAAGTTTTTTGAAGGTTCTCTGTGATTAGTGATAAACATGAGCACTAAGTACTTTTACAGTAGGAGGGGGAAGCTATGTAACTCATGATCTTATAGTATTTTTCATATTATTTTCTTCCAATTTTTGACATTCCCAAATCTCTTGGTTTTTAAAAAAATTTTCCTTTATTAGGTATTAATAAATGTTGCTTCTGTGGCTTTAGTTGCATTTAGGCACAAAGGCATGACTACAGAAAACTCAGTTCTTTTTCACCTAGTAATGTTTATATTGAAGTTTTATTGGAAGAAAACCATATTATCATACCCATAAAATATACTGTACTCCTGAGATTATCTTTTTCTCCGCCATTTTTATTAATATATATATGTAATACATAACGTTTGCAGTGATCTTGGGCATTCTGTGCACATATATATCATATCAATATTACGCTGAGATTATATTCTTTACAGATGAGGATCATTTTCGTTTGAAGATCCTTAATTGTCAAAGCTCGGCATCTGAACTATCAGTCACAAGGTCTTCATGACCAACTGTGATTTGCATTTTTGGAGTAATATCCGTGAGTTCTTCTTTTTCCTTTCACAGGACAAGCAGGAGGACATGAAGACTATTTTGGAGGGCATAGATCCAGCCAAGCATCAGGTGAGGGTGGCCTTTGATGCTTGTAAGCTACTAAAAAAAAGAGTAGATGTTGTAGGTAGCTAAAAGTTTGGATATCTGAATTCTGGCCAGGAAGTTCTTGGGCCCAATAAAAAGTTTGCATTGGCAGTAGTTTTTTAAACTCATATTCTCTCTAAATAGTATTGGGAAAGAAAGAGAAAAGTTGCTAGATGAAAATAGATTTTATATTCAGGTAGTCCTTTTATATTCTCCTTTATTGAAAAAGTTAGTATACCCAGAAAAAAAGTCTGAGTTATAAAATCATTTTCATTGTACTTCAACAAAAATCTGAAACTCAACTTGATATGGTAGCTAACACCTGTAATCTCAGCATTCTTGGAGGTTGAAGATCACAGGTTCAAGCCTAGCCAGGGCAACTTGATGACTTGACGAGAACTTGTCTCAAAATTAAACCTTAAAAAAAAAGCTAAAAGTATAGTTTAGTATAAAGGCTCTGGGTTCAATCCCCAGTACCAAAAAGTAAAAAAGAAAGAAAGAACACATCTGAAACTGAGGTTGGGGGTAATATATTAAGACTGTTCAAATCCTCAGATATATAAACAGAAAACTGATAAATAGTTTAGTGAAATACTGACTCTATTGGCCAGGTTGTAACTTTTGTAAATTCAAAGTTAAATGTTTCTTAAAATTGTCTCATCTCATTCTGGAATAGATTTTTAAGAAGGTGAATACTTTGTTTATAATAAGTCTTTTTTTCTTTTGAAAAATATGTTAAATTTGTTCCTGATGGTTTTAAAAATCAAGCATATTTAATGGCCATTGTCATCCAAAGAATTTTGATTATAGTGTTGAAACATAGAAGCAGTTCTTAATTTTTTAGTTTGGGTTAAATTGTGATTGGATTGCAAATAAGAGGCTACACTAGAACAAATTTCTTAGTAGTAACAAGTCATCCTTAATCACAATATATATTAAATATCTTTGACATTGGCTTGTTGAATGAGATGTTAAATTCATTCTATTTTGAGCTAAATAAGTTTATTTCATAAACTTGTTACTTAAAAGTATGAATTTTTACTCAGTTTGCCTAATACTGCAGGCTCCTATCAAGAATACAGAATTGCTACTTCTGAAGTTCTTCCTCCCTGGATTTGCTAACAGAAATGTGATTATAAATCTCTGTCGGTAGCTGCAACTTTCAAAATCTGATTCAAAAAATAAATGAAGTTTATTGCCCCACCTTTAAAAGTTCAGGTGCATTGATCTGAAGTATAGGTAGTCTGATATCCCAGAAGACATTGATAACAAGTTCTCCGTACCTTAGCCTTTGGAACATTGATGTAGTCTGTACCAGTTATCCTGAAGCATTTTTGAGTTCTGTTCTTTTTTCATCTTTGATTTATCATCATTCTTCCTTCATCTAAACTGAATAGGATTGTTTTTTCTCCTTGTTACTTGTGATTTTTAGAAACAGTGCTAAATATAAGCCCAAGGCAGTACCTCTTAATCTTTTTCTATCTCAGTCTCCTGAAGAGTATGAATGTGATCAGTGGCAATAGCTTAACACAAGCAGTGATTAATATACCATGTTGGGTTAGAAAATCATACCCCTGTAGGGAAAACATCAAAAGAGGATTGCTATGAGTTTGAGGCCAGCCTGGGCTATCTAGTGAGATCAGGACCAGTCTGTACTACAGAGCAAGACCCAGTCCAAAGACAAAACAAAGCAGAAACCAAAAGAAAAATGTAAATAAAGACTTGATAGACACTATTCTTAGCATTAAGGAACAGAACTCAAGATATCCCAATGGGGAAAAAAACTTAAGATGCCAAAGAATGATCTGTTTTTGAAATAGGCTCAGAGAGCCAGACTGAGATGACATCTAAGCATTTGATGAGAAGGAATATGTTCATGAATGGAAAAGAAAATAAAGTACCTCTCATGCAAAAATGAGCTTCCTCAGTAAAAAAATTTGAAAGCTTAGGAGCAAATCTCTTTCCAGAGAAATAATCAAAATGTGAGCCAACAAAAAAGCAGCAAAACAGGAGAATACACAGCCAAGGAAACTGATAGGATACTTTAATTTTTAGAAGTAAACAAAATTTTTTTAAATTTGCGTCACATTATCATTAAACTATTTCCCAGGCTGGGTTCAAATTTGCTGTCCTCTTGCCTCAGCCTTACACAGTGCTAAGAATATAGGCATGTACCACAGGCTTGGAAATTTTAAACATTCTATTTTAGCCAGATTTAGTGGCATTCACCTGTAATCCTAGCATTGTGGGAAGTTGAGGCAGGAGGATCAGAAGTTTGAGACCAACGTAGGTGACTTGGCAACTTAATGAAACCCTGCCCCTAAAAGAATTAAGAAGGAAAAAAAGGGGGCTAGGTGCCTGGGGCCATAGCTCAATGGTTAGCTAGCTTGTTCAAGGCCCTGAGTTCTATTCTCCAGCACCACATGAAAATTGGTGGGGCATAATTTTAATTTTAAAGGTAGTGTCCACCTTTATTCCCAGCATTCAGGAAGCTGAAGCAGAAGGATTGCTGTGAGTTTGAGGCCAGCCTAGACTATATAGTAGTGAATTGAGAGCTACTGGACCACAGAGCAACACCCTGTCTCATAAAAAAAGGAGGGAGTTCCTGAGTATATAGCTTCAAACCACTAGGGAAAAAAATGCAATTTTAGGCTGAAAAATTGCCACAACCCAGTGTGAGGTGATAAAAGCTGATAAGGAATTGAGAGCAAATATGTATGCAATGAAACAATATTAAAGTTTAGTGAGGGTGGGATTCAGTGTACAGAATAAACAGCATGTTTGACACAGTTGACTAATGAATAAGTTAGTCCGTCATATGATGAAGAATAACACAGTATAGCAGAATATAAAGAGATAGAAAATATGAAAAAAAAATAGAATAGGATAAAACAAAGAAAGGATAGATTGAGAAGCTCTACTATATATTAGAAGTTCCCAAAGGAAATGATAGAATTTAAGAAGAGAGGCAATGTTTGAAGAAATGGACATTTTTCTAGAATTGAAGCCAGACATGAATCTTTGATGTAAAATTTCTGTTGGTGCTGGAGGAATAGCTTAGTGGTTAAAGCACTTGCCTAGCAAGTGTAAGACCCTGAGTTTGATTCCTCAGCACCCCATAAGCTGAATGTGGTTGGACACATCAAAAGAAGATGACATATAGAATTCTGTGCTCAACTGCTGATCCAAAGAAAGAATATTTTCAAATCTACAAAGGGTAAAATAGCTTACCACTGTTAGACCCTTGCCAAAGAACTACTAAAAGATATGTACATCAATAAGTAAATTAAATCCTGGAGGAGGACCTGAGTGCAGGACGCTGTGGTGAACAAGTTTATTTTAAAAGCTTTTTTTTTTTTTCCTTTGAAAGAGGGTCTAGCTTTTAATCCAGGATGGTCCTGAACTCTCTGTATAGCCCAGGCTGGCCTCAAACTCCTGGCAACCCTCTTAACCTCGTGAGTGCTGGAATTATAGGCCTGTGTTACCACACCCAATTTATGTGGTTTTGGGAGATTGAAATGGGGCCCTTGAGCTTTCTAGGTAAACTTCTAATGATTGAGTTACAATCCCACGCAATTATAATTTTTTGAGGTAAAATTTTTAAATGTCTGATACCAAAGTAGTGATAAAATTTTAGGCAATAGCACAAAATTCAGAAGAACATGTTAGAAAGTTTTTTAAAATGCTGATATCCTTTTGTTGTTCAGGATAAAATATGGGGCTGGAGGAATGGCTCAGCGGTTAAAGCGTTTGAGGAAGCGCTAAGCCAAGTGCTAAGTACCCGAGTTCAATTCCCCAGCACCACATAAGATGGGCGTGGTGGCGCACGCCTGTAATCCCAGCACTCGGGAGGCTGAGACAGGAGGATTGCCGTGAGTCCAAGCCAGCCTGGGCTCTGAAGTGAATTCAGGACCAGCTTGGACCACAGAGCGAGACCCTGTCTCAAAAAAAAAAAAAAAAAAGAAGGATAAAGTATGAAAAAATGAAAGGATTTTTAAAAAGAAATACTTGACAGTGATAAGAATAAATATAAATATTGAATTCCACTGTTAAAGGACAGAGTCTTGGATTTGTTTGAAACATCAAACAGTTGCTGTTTGTGGGGATAAATCTGAACCAAAACAACAGGGAAAGATCAACAAAGTGATAGGCAGTATTCATATAAGGCAGTATTTTAAAATTTACTTTAAGCAGTTACTTCTACATTTTTTACAAGAACATAAAACACCCAGTAAACCTAGCCAATGTCTTAAATAATTTTTTATTGAGGAACAAAAAAAGTTGTGCTTAAATTCTGGAAATTTTATCTACAGACCCTGCAACAGAATGTCAAAAAATAAAGTCGTAAGTGTTTTATGGAGCCTTTGAACCTGAATATTTTTCTCCAGAAATTCTCTTTATTTTAGTATATCTTTGCACTCCATAAATACATTCAACTTAAAAAATTGGTTCATACACATACTATATTTTAATTATTTTTACTTCTTCCCTCCTTCCTAGCCTCTTACCTTCTTTCTCCCCTCATCTCCTTTTCCTGTCTATAAAATCTGTCTCCCGTTTTGTTTTTGTGCCAATATCACATGGGTTTTATTTCCACTGCTTTTATTTTGGTCTTTTACTTATTTCTACTTTGGGTTTCTCTGATTAGAAAAACAATGTGATCTTTAACTCTGTATCTGAGTCATTACACTAAGCATAATGATATCAAGGTGCATCCATTTTCCTACAAATGACTCAAATGTTTATTTTTCTTTATATCAGAGTAGTACTCCGTTATGTATATACACAGCACATTTTCTTTATCCATTCATCTGTTGATAGACATATTGGCTACTTTCAAGGTTTAGCTATTTTAAGTTATACATAGATATGACAAATTATAATATTTAGCTGTTATATGTTATACATGGTATACTTGTATCACTGTCGTATGATGTCTTTAACTCTTTCAGAAAGATACCTAGAAGAGTTGGAATGGAACTTTGCTCAATCAGATGAGATATCTATTTTCTGTTTTTTTTTGAGGAATCTTCATGCAGCTTTTCGTAATGTAGTAGAGTTCTTTTTCTCTGCAACCTCACTAGCATTTGTTTGTTGAGTTCTTGATAATAGCCACTGTGGCTGGGTATGCTGTTTTGATTTGCATTTCTGTAGCAGCTAAAGATGCTGAACATTTTTTCATGTATTTCTGGACCATTTATGCTTCTCCTGAGAACTGTCTATTCATTTCAGTTTCCTATTTATTTTTAAATTAGGTCTTGATTTCGGGGAGCCTCATTTTTTTCAGTTCTTTGTACATTCTGTCCAAGGAATACCTAGCAAAGAAGTTCTCCCATTCTGTTGGTTCTCTCTTCACTTTGTTGTTTTTCATTTGCTATGCAGCAGCCTTTTAATTTGTTATAATCTCAATTGTTCATTCTTAGTATTATTTATTGTATAATAGTTCTTACCTATTCCTTTGTCTTCAAGAATTTTGCCTTTTTTTTTTTGAGAGGGGGTCTCCCTCTGCAGCCCAGGCTGGCCTGAATTCACTAGGGAGCCCAAGCTGGCCTTGTACTCACGGCTATCCTCCTGCCTCAGCCTCCCAAGTGCTGGGATTACAGGCGTGCACCACCACGCCCAGCTTATGTGGTGCTAGGGAATTGAACTCGGGTACTTAGCACTTGACTTAGTGCTTGCTCAAGTGCTTTAACCACTGAGCCATTCCTCCAGCCCCAGATTTTGCCTGTTTTGTCTTTCAGCAGGCTCAGTGTTTCAATTTTAATATCTAGGTCTTTGATCCATCTTGATTTGATTTTGGTATGAGGTGAAAAATGTGAATCTAGGTTCATTCTTCTGCATGTTGATAAACCAGTTTTCCCAGTACCATTTGTTATAGAAGATGTCTTTCCTCCAGTGTATGTTTTTGGCCTGTTTGTTGAAGATTAGATGGTTGAGGATACTCGGAATCATTTCTGCATCGTCAATTCTGTTCGTGTGGTCTGCCTTTCTGTTTTGGGGCCACTAGCACATGGTTTTTATCACTATTGCTTTGCAGTATAACTTGATATTTGGGATTTTGTTGACCCCTGCTTTTGTCATGTTCCTGAGGATGGCTTTGTTCATCTCAGGTCTCTTCTGTGAACCTGAATGTTTGTAATGAGTCAGGTGTGGAAGGAACCCTAGTAACTTAAAAAAACAAACAACTTAATCTTTTAAGAAGAAAAATTGTCAGGCGATATTAATGTCAAACTAAATGGAGTTCTGAGCCAAAAGTATTTTTTGAAGGAAATACTTTAGCTTATATAGCAGGCAATTGTTAGTAGCAGCAATCTGCCAAGTAAAATAACCACTGCAAAATTATAAGGAAAATAATGAGATTTACGTTTCTAATCTAGGATTTTTTTTCATACTTCTCTGTGAAACTGATAGGTCAAACACATAAAATATTTGCTAAAAATATCAAAGTTAAGTTGTTCTTATAGAGAGCCAACATTCAGTTTCCAACAAATATGATGTGAATTCTTCTCTAATACATGAAACATTTTTAAAAAGACCATATGAAGTGGAATGTAATTATTATATAGCATAGTGCTTTTCATCCCCAGTATCACCAAAAATAGCTAGCTAACTACCTAGATAGATAGATAGATAGATAGATAGATAGAGCCAGGACATAGTTCAGTGTGAAAGTACTACATTCATTCTCAGTAGCACAGACCCACACACACTCTGTGTGTGTGTGTGTGTGTGTGTGTGTGTGTGTGTGTGTGTGTGTGTTCCCACATATATATATATATATATATATATATATATATATATATATATATATAAGAAATCTCCACATATCAAATTGTGACATTGTTTTATCTATTACTTTCTCAAGTATATTATTCCCAACCACAGGAATGAGTGCATACTAAGTGGGAGCGAAGTGAAAGTAGAATTGGTAGACTTTCATACCTTTTATTTCAGTAATTTATTAATATGTTGTATCTTAAAATGACTTGGGATGAGGATTTTAGGATTGTGTTTTCTGATTTTTTAAATTTTAACATGCTAATAATACTTTCATTATACAGAATTAACAGTTGTTTTTAAAAGTTTATGCTAAAGCTACGGAATTCAAAATCTTTAGTTTTTACATTACTTGTGGGACCCTATTGATAATTATGTTGATACATTACTTCCAGGCTTAAGAGATAAGGAAAAAAATGGAAAGAAAGGAAAAGTGATACTGTGCTTCATGTTCTAGTAATAATGTAATATCAAAAGCAGACAATTGGGCTGGGGGAGCGTCGTTCAGTGATTAAAGTGCTTGTCTAGTATGTGCAGGGCCCTGGGTTCTATTAGCTGCATATGGTGGTGCATGCCTGTACTCGCAGCACTCCGAAGGTTAAGGTAGAAGGATTGCCATGTGTTCAGGGCCAGCCGGGGCCATATGGTGAGCTCAGGACCATCCTGGAATTAATTAGTAGATAAGCAGCATTTTCCAAGTTTAGCTACTACTCTTAATTTTTAAAAACTACTTTCACAGTTTATCCTAAGGAAACTGATTGATGTAAAGAGAACCTTGTGAATGTACAAATATGCACCTTCCAGTATTTAGCTAAGGCAATTGAAATTTATTTATTTATTTTTTCTTCTTTCCCAAATTAACTATCCTTTTGAACTACATGCTTATAATTATTTTCTAGTGTGAACTGGTGGGTAAGACCAGGTTTAACAATAACAACAAAGATGTAGGGAAATATGGAAAAAAAACTTTTGGTGAATATCCCAATGAAGGGATTGGTTGGATTCAGAGAGGAGATATCAAGATTTGACTACTGCGAACCCATTAGAGGAATAGGAAGCTGGGGTAGAGTGGTGACTTAAGTGAAATGACTTAGGTGCCGAAGATTAATATGTTAAACACTGTATGGTTTCTCGGACTTGGAAAACCGAGAACACAGACATTCTTTGGAACCATATGAAGTGATAGCCGGAGCCGGGGGAAGGGACAGGGAGGGGGTGGGAGGGTAGAATATGGGAAGGGATCGTGAAGTCGATGTGATACATAGATGTACGAAACACCCAAATTCATTGTAAATACTATGTATTATATTTGTATATTAATAAAAATAGTGGGGAAAAAACCTACTTTCTTTTACCTTAGAGGTAATAAAACCTTCAAACATCTCTACTTTGAGGAGAAAGATTTGTAGGATCATTTATGTTTGGATTCCTTCTTGGTTAACACTTTTTAGCCACTTTGTTGTTTTAGGCATTAGCTGTACAATTGTGAACAAAATGTGGATATGATTGCTGCTTTCATAGAGTTTATAATTGAATAGAGGAAACCTTACTAAATATTTGCACAAACAAGTATACAATTGCAACTTATGGAGCAGAGATCTGTAAAGTTGCAAGTAGGTACTAGGACAGGTGGTTTAGTCTGAAAATTCAGGGGTTTGTTCCTTGATGAAGTAACGCTTGACTTGAGAAGTATGAGATGAAAAGGAATGAAGGTAGGAGTGTCACCAGGAAGAAAGACAAGTATGTACATAAAGGTCCTAAAACAGGAGAGGAAATAAGATGCTAAGGGGTAACTTACTGTATGGTTGATCATAATAATAGCTCAGATATAAGTTAAATAAAGAAACCAGACAAACAACTTTCTGGATCTTTCTGAGTAATGTCTTTCTATTGTTTTGTTTGCAGTCAGTTACCAGATTGTTAACAAGTTTACCTGTGTTTGGGTATAACTTCAAGATCCATTCAAAGCAAATTGTTTTGGCATCATCTCTAGTTACTCAGTTACTCTTCCATAACTTAAAGTTAGTAAAGATTGTTGAGTAATAAACATGTATGATAATAAAAAAATTAAAATATAACTTATCAAGATAATTCTTAAAAATTCTTTTCCAAAATGTAATTCTGTCATTGCAATTATGCTTAGTTTCCATTGGGTCGATAAGCTCACTATTTTTGTTTATTGAGATTTATTTAACTGTAAGGTATTATATGCTCATCGCAGATGATTTTGGAACACTTACAATTCAGTTTTAAAAATCCACATTTTAGTGAGTCCCCCATCATTTTTTGAACATGTGTCTCCTCTCTTCAAGTAGTGACTGTGTGCTGACCATACTAACATTGACATTTTTATTATCAGTATTTGCAAGAAACTTCCCATAGCATTAAATGGTCTGGCAGTCACTTAATTCTCTTAACCAGCTCTCTGTTAGATATTTTAATTCTTCTGCAATTTTCTGTTCTATATAACTCTTGAATGGATATCCAAGTGCCTTAGTCACTTTTCCCGTCACTGGGACAAAATACCTGACACTCTTAACTTACTGGGGAAGAGTTTCCTTTTGGCTCATGGATAATATACTTCTACTGTTCTTTTGCATGGATCTGGTATCATTGTATAAGTACACTAAATTGTATTGTCTTGGCAGAGCAGCTGTATTTAAGTTGACTATGTGGTAGCTAAAGGATTATCTGAGTTAATTTAGTAGAGCTGAACTCAAGCCTTATATGTTTGAGTTTTTCTTAGTAATAAAACAGAAACAAAAAACCCCAGAAATTTCTGTTTGTACAGGTTGTAAAAAAGGGATGGTGAGAGCACTTTTTGTAAAAGATAACAGCTATATTTCAATACTGAGGTGAATGTAATAAGAATTTGTAATTCTCTCACCAACTAGTTCTACCACCATACAAAAAAGTTCATCTTGGTGCCGTGTGCTATAAGGCCTTATTAGAAGCTATTTTGTCACATGTTCATTGTTCTCTTGTTGTAACTGAAAATTGAAACCAGAGTATCATTGTAAGCTACGTCCCAGCCTTCTGTTTCCTTTTTTAATTAGAGACAAGGACTTGTTTCATTGCTCAGGTTGGCCTTGAACTTGTGAGCCTCCTGCTTCTGCCTCCCGAGTACGCTAACATTGCCACCCCATTCATGCTGGAAAATTTTCTACAAAAGAATATTGATCTTTCTACTCTTATACTATATTCTTTGCCTTTGACTATTTAATTCTACTCTTTGAAAGAAATCTGTCCATTGGTGTATTTTTTCTCTTTCACTTTATCCCCAAAATTTCATAAAAGGTTTTTTTTAAAGGATTTGTTACCATATTTTGATATATTAGTGGCTTCTGATGAAAGATAAAAATCTGTCTAGTCACTTTACAGGACTAAGATGTCTTTTTCACAGTTCAGATGAATAGTAAAGAAAATACCATTTTTGCCTTAGTATTGGAAAAATATTTTTTTCTTAGAGACCTAGCTAAACATTAGTATTATCTTTAATTATTATTATTTGGTTTATAAAATTGAACTTCCCCTAAAATGTTAAACCATTTAGTGTGAAGTTAATCCTGTATATTGGAAGAATTGAGGTAGGTAATATAAGTGGCTAAATTGAGTACACATTAAATCCTTACTGTTCCTCACATCATTATGACTAAGTTGTTTAAATCGATGTTTAATTAATTGACAGTGATGGATTATTTTTCTGTTTCTTTAACAGGAACATGAATCCGAAGGTGGAAGAACACCTTTGATGAAAGCTGCAAGAGCTGGACATTTGTGCACTGTGCAGTTTCTTATTAGCAAAGGTAAAGTAAATGGAACTGATCATATACAAGAGACTATAATTTCTTTAAAAGTTTTTTCTAAGCTGTTGGAATTTATATTAAGGCTACTTTATTTGTGGTAAAAGTATTGTGTTCTCGTTGTTTATTGGAGTATTTTATTTAGTAGTGAGATTGTATGTGGTACTTACTGGAAATTTATTTAAGTTTTCATTGCCCAGAGAGGAGAAAATTGCTTCTCAAAATTCAAAAAGCCAAATATAGATGTCAAGCCTTTCTTAGGTAGATGCTCAACATTTAATGATACGGTAACTATGTTGGAGGTAATGATGAGGGATAGAGAGAAGTCTGTTGTGGTAAATTACTGTGGTACAGTTAACAAGAGTTTTCAAGAATCTTATTTATTCTTTTTTACCATTACATCTTACTTCTTATTCAGGCTAGTCTTGAATTTGTGGGCACACGCTATCATCCTGTCTTAACTTCCACCGTAGCTGGAGCTATGGGGCCAGCCACCACACTGGCTATTTTTTAAAATATTCTTCTAGTTGAGAGTGTGATGTAGTTCAACCGTTATAGAAAGGAGTGGAGATTTCTTAGAAAGCTCAGAATAGAAATCCCATTTGATCCAGCTACTACTCTGCTGGGCATGTTTCCAAAAGAAATAAAGTTAACTTACCAGAAAGACACATGCTTATCCATGTTTATAGCAGCACCATTCCTCACAACCAAATCCTGGAAACAACTTAACTGTCCATCAATAGAGGAATGGATAAAGAAGATGTGGTACCTATATACATAGAATACTATGTAGCCAGAAAGAAAGACAGACATGAAACATTTTATTGAAAATGGGGCCACCTTGAGTCAATAATGCTCAGTGAAATGAACCAAACACAAAAGACTAACTATAGACAGGTGTCCTTCTTATGAAATTCACAAAAATAATGGCATGGGGTGGGGAGACAGGGTATAAAGAGGAGAACTGGACTGCTAGGAAAGAGCTGAATCTCTGAAAATGGTGAGGGTGGGCGAGGAAGGCATTAGGGCCAGGGTAAGAAGGAAGAAAAAAGAGGCTAAAATTGGTGGAGGTGGTCAATGATTTCCCAAACCATATGTTTCTAATGTGTTATAGAATTTGGAATTCATGTATATAAAAAATAAAATTAATTTTAAAAAACAGAAAAAATGCTTGAAAAAGACTATCATAATATGGCAAGCATTTATTTAATTTGGATTCAAGACAATTTCTAAAAAATTTAAAGACTCACAAATAAAAAGAAAGCTAGCAATGACTTCTGCTTGATAGCTGTAGAAGAATAGTCCACACAGGTCTTACAGGAAGATAACCAACACAGGACAATAGAAGGGGCCGCACGCTCCACAAATAACCCTATATGCATTGTATGCACTTCTCCTGTGTGTACTGTGATCTTCTCTCTCGTGTAATAAAATTTACCACTTTCCATTATAAATAAAAATAAAAATACTTTTCTAGAAATTCTGTTGTCGGAAGAATACATTTACTTAGGGCAAGAAGTTCAACGGGTGGGTAAAGAATTACATAAAAACTGTTAGGCCTAGATTTCAGGGAGCCCCAGATAACCAGAGAACCAGTCATGCATGCAAGAACAAGGAGCTTTTATTCGAGCTTAAGCACGGGCTCTCAGACATCACCAACGCTGTGGATCTGTCCAGAGAGCCCAGAACAAAGACTGAGTAGGGTTTTTATGAGATTCGGAAAGGGGTGGTTACAGGAAAGTGACATAGGTACCTTATCATTTTACATAGAACCAATTGTAAGTACACAGTTTTTATGATGGCGGTGCTGACCACTCAGACGAGGCAGAGTGGCCATAGATTTTGTCACGACTCAGTCATGACCTTTAAGAACCTTTTGAATGTGACCAACCGCATGTGGTGTTCTAATGGCCTGGCTGGGGTTTAAGGGGACATCGAGTGATTGGTTAGCTGTAACTGGGCAACTGTCTGTAATTTTTTGGCTTTACCCCAGGCCCAGGAATGCCAGATTGGTGTTAACTCTTTTTGATTGGCTGTACCTAAGTAGCCAATTGGCCCAAGGCTATTCTGGCCTTGGGCATTGTGTGCTCTTTGCTACAATTATTTTACTATTCCAGGAAGCCAAAACTTACTAACTTTTAGGATAAGTTTGAAGCATGTCATGGAGTCTGTTCGGCCTGGGCTCTTAAAAACGTCTTATTTTTAGAAAGGTGAAATATTGCTGAGTCCATGTTAGGTTCATTTCATTAAAAAATTCTAATGTGGTTAATGTCATTTGGTTCAGGCTTTGTGTATAATATTTAAAAATTTCAGGTTATCTGATGAAATAGTATAGAAAGCTAAAATGCAAGGAAGATTCACTCAGTATTATTTTTGCTGTTGTTATTTTGAGACAAGACCTCACTCAGTAGCCCAGACTGCTCCAAAGTTAATTGTGTAGCCCATTGTAGCCCAGAACTCATAGCACATCCTCCTGCATCAGCCTCTGAAGTGCTAGGATTACAGGCATGTGGCACCATACCCGCTTTGTGTGGCGCTGGGGAATGAACTTAAGAGTCCTGACTTTGCTAGGCAGTCACTTTAACCATAGAGTTATTCCTCCAGCCCTGCTGGTATTATTGTTAAAAATGTATCTATATTTCCATAAAACTCTAGTATTTTGTGACTAAATGTACTGTAAGATTTTTTTTTGAATGTACTTTTTTTCTGTTTTAAATGGATAAAACTTTTTTTGCTTTTGTTTTTGTTTTTGATGTTGGGGGTTAAACCCAGAGCCTTTGCTTAGAGTTACATGCCCAACACTTTTTTTGTTGTTGTTGTTTATTCTTGAGACAAAGTCTTCCTAAATTGCTCAAGTTAGGCTTGAACTTGCAAGCTCTTGCCTTAGCCTCTTAGAGTGCAAGGGTTATAGGCCTCTATCTCAGGCCTTGCCTGTAGGTTTATTTTCTTTATATCACCTTTTGGCTGTCAAAATAAGGCATAGATATTTCCATAATGTTCTATAATGTAGTCTTGAAAAGCTGTTTACCTCACCTACACATATTAATATTAGATTAGGCATATCCAACTTTACATCCTTTCAGCTTTTTGGCCCTCATGATTTTTTATTGTTTTGTTTTTGTTTTTTGTTTTTGAGTGAGGAGGAATTCTCACATATAAAATGTACATTATTGTTAATGTATATAATTAATAAAACTTTTTTAAATTTCTAAATTATAACATTACATAGAAAATAAGGACAACCCCTTCATACCCCTCAAAAAATTGTTGTCTTCAGGTTGGACATGGCTGATGAATAACTGAGATTTTTCATACCCTTCTTTGTGAGAGACGGCATCTATTCATACCTGACAATAGCCCTGCTGAGAAAATAATCAGGCTTGTCAGGAATAGTACACAGATTATAACTTTTCTAACTGTAGAAACTGCCAAACAATCCAACCATTAATTTTTATCATTAACAAATTTAAATAATCTTATTAGCTGCTAACATGAGGCTATTTGTTGCTGTGTCTTATCTTTCCCAAAAAGTAATTTTATGCAATTTGGGATTACATTCAGTTGGATATTTCCTGAAGATTAAATAAATTCAGTTTCACATGTCAACTTGCTTTTCCCTTACATCAAAATTAAGAAAGAAAAAAGAATACTTTTGTAGTGTTAACCATTCTAAATGAGGCCTGTGGGGTTATATAAATTAGCTGAATGAAAAAAACAGTTCCTTTTTCAAGGGGTCAGACAGCTTATCAAAAAGAGGCTAAAACAAGGCTTGATGGGACAGGCCTATAATCCCAGTACCCTGGGAGACTGAGGTGGGAAGATTGCAAGTTTGAGCCTGGCCTGGGCAAACTAGTGACTTAATAATGCCCTAACTCAAAATAAAATAACAGTAAAGCTGGGAATGTAGCTCAGTGCAAAGCCCTAGGTTCAATCCCCAGTACCACAAAGGAAAAGAAAGAGAGAGGCTAAGAAAATATTTTATAATCTTTTATTTTCTTTTCATATTCCAAAATCTAATTTTAAAATATAGGCTGGAGGAATAGCTCAGTGGTTAAAGTGCTTGCCTTGAACAAGCTCAGGGCCGTGGGTTCGATTTTCCAGCACCATATATGCCAAACGTGTTGGTACAGGGCTGTAATTCTAGCACTCGAGAGGCTGAGGCAGAAGGATTGGCTTGTGTTCGAGATCAGCCTGGGCAACATAGTGAGTTCAGGGCCAGTCTGGACTGCAAAGCAAGACCCTGCCTCAAAAAAAAAAAAAAAAGAGAAAAGGAAAGAATCTAATTTTAAAATGCACTGTATGAAGAATTGCATTTCTCTTAAATACTGATTTTTAAAAAACTATTTTCTCTACTTTTAAACCTGGCTATAGCCATTTATTTTCTAGAAGTATATCAGAACTCTTAAGCATTCTAGGTTTCATACAATGGTATTATTTTATGCTTACATTAATCTATATATTTAGTCTTAGTCTTCTGTATATTGATAGTGAATGGGTGAACTACAGCTACGATGCACAAAAATATGGATGGCTCTCATAATATTGAAAGAAGCCAGACCCAAAAGAGTACATTTGTTTGGTCTTTTCATATAAAATTCAAAACCTAACACCAGTTCAAAAGTCAGGGTGGTAGTTGTCATTGTTGGGGGTCAGTAGTGACCCAAAAGGGACATAAGAAAGGGCTTTTGGTATGTGGATAATGTTCTTGATATGGATGCTGGTTACACAGCTGTGTTCACTTTGTGAAAAAATTTTAAACTATACTTTTGTAGCTACGTTGTATTTCAGGAAGTCTTTGAAATAGTGCCTGTGTACTGGCTTGATTGCATTCTTTGCTAAAACTACTATTTTTCTTTGAAGGTGCCAATGTGAATAGGGCTACCGCTAGTAATGACCATACAGTTGTGTCGCTGGCATGTGCAGGAGGACACCTGGCTGTTGTTGAGCTGCTCTTGGCTCATGGGGCTGATCCTACTCACCGACTAAAGGTATACTGCTTAGAAAAAAGTAAATAGTATATATTACTATAAAAATGTCTTATCTCTTAGTTCTTAGTTTACTACTGTGTAAATGTGATTTGGCTTTATATGAAATGTCAAGAAAATAAATGTATATATCAATCAGATTATGAGAAGTTTACCAAGAATTAATTGTGGTGTTCTTTCTCAGGATGGCTCAACAATGCTTATCGAGGCTGCAAAGGGTGGCCATACTAATGTTGTTTCTTATTTGTTGGATTACCCAAATAATGTTCTGTCAGTTCCTACCACAGATGTGTCTCAACTTACTCCACCTTCTCAAGATCAATCTCAGGTAAAGTAGAATTTGTTTTGTTAATAAGAATATTCTTCAAAGAGATTAAAAAGATTTCGGTTAATTTTGTGCAAAATAGATTGTTTCTATTTTATGTTACATATTGAGATAGTAATCGTGACCTTAAGATTTGTTTTGTTCAGAGGCATGTGAAACTTTTTTATATTCTTTTACTATAAGTAGGTTTTTTAAAAGAAAATAGCAGTATTAAACGTAAGTATTACAAATTGTTATCTTGCCACAGCTCGATTTTTGGAGTTTTCTGTTTGTTTTTGATGAATAAATTTGAGCATAATCTTGAACTAATGAAAAGTTTTTCCTTAAATGCCTCCCAAGGTAGTATTAGTTATTCTAGAGGTAGCAATTTTTGTCAGCCGGTAAAGTGTAGTTAACTAGAACGTATTTTCACAATAGAATTAAAGTAATTTTTCAGTCTGCAAACTGCTAGCTACTCAATTCAGTGACTGTTAGATTTTTATTTTCTCCTTTTATCTTGGGGTGGGATTTGAACAAGGGTAAATTGACTAGTGAAGTCATTGTACTCCTACATATAATTGGGACTAGTAAGGCTCTCTTTCAAACAAGAGACTAATACTAATTTTATTTAGTTTAAATCTAAATTTACAACTTGTAGACTGTCTTAGTCTGCATTAATACTGTCAGAAATTCTTTGTAAAGCTTTTTAAGAAAAAAATTTAACAACCCTCTCTGCTGCTCCACTCACTTTGATACTGGGAATAAAACCCATGGCTTTTGAGCCACTTCCTCAGTTTTTTTTTTTTTTTTTTCATTTTGTTTTGTTTTTGTTTTTGAGAGAGTCTTGCTAAGTTACCTAGGCTGGACTTGAACTTGTAGTCATCCTGCTTAGCTTTTAGAGTGCTGGGATTAGAAATGTGCGCTACCATGCCTGCCTTATTTTTAAGACTTTAATAAATACATTTGGTGGTATATGCAGATAATCTGAAACATTATCTCTGTTTTATTTGTGAAATTTTCTGTTATTCTTTGATCTGAGATGATTTTTTCTGAGTTGACTTTTTAGGTCCCACGTGTACCAATGCATACACTTGCCATGGTTGTACCTCCCCAGGAACCCGACAGAACTTCACAGGAGTATTCTCCTGCCCTTTTAGGAGTACAAAAAGGTTAGTTGTTGAATTATTTGCCTTAAAATTGGTGTTTTTTCACCTCGTTAAAAAAAAAAAAACCCTAAAATTGTAAGAGTTGAGTAACTGAACCTATGGTTGAGGTTGATAATTCTGAGAAATGGAAATACTTGCACAGATGATTTAAAGTAGAAAAGACATCAGTACTAGAAAAACTGACAGTTTTTTGTTAATAGACTATTAGAAGTTATTATCTGGAATAGATGAAAATAAGCAAGCCAAGTTTATCAGGCATTGAATTTCAACATGATAATTCTTTAGCTAAATAATAGCATAATGATAAGAACGAGATGAGCATCGCGTCAATTGATGACTGGTAATTTAAGAATTGCATTCAGTTTCATTTATGTAGTACTGGAATATAGTGGGTTGATTTTTGTCCATATGTGAACATGGACAGTAACTACCAAAATAGATATAAATATAAATAAGATTGAAATGACTATTAGGAGAGTGAATGTACACTATACGAAAGACTCAAATTTATAAGTTCTGGTATTTTCCTGCTTTTTTCCATTTGTACAGGGTACCTTCACTTGATAATTATGTATTATTGTGCTATCTGAGTTCTCTGAAATAAAGAAAATGGGTAATTTATAGGATTTTAAGAATTGTGTAAGGGTTGAGAGTGTAGCTCAGTGGTAAAGAGCTTGCCTACCATACACAAGGACTTGGATTTGAACGTTTTTTAATATATGATGATCAAATTCTGGACTATTGAAATGACAATGAAATCTTTATGTTAATATCTAACACTATGATTTGAGAGAAGTTGATTAGGAGCACCTTTTACAGGCAGGAAGCAAGGGCTCTTTACAAATTATGCTAGTTTTTGTAATTTATACTCCTGAGACATTTTACCAAGGATAACCTACTTTCTGAACTGTTGGTTGCAGAGACAAAATATCTCTAGTCTCCCTGGCTTAAGCTAGTTCTAGCTGTTTGCATTAGCCACCAAATCTTCCCACTATTTTTTTTTTTTTTTTTAAGGCAGTATCTTACATTGCCCAGGCTGACCTGGAAACTTCTGGATTCTAGTAGATCTCCTGCCTCAGTTTTCTGAGGGCTGGGATCAGGGGCATGCCACTTTACCCTGCTGATTCTGCTGTTTTAATCTTAATAATTCCAAAGTGAGTTAATCGTGTATTTGTTAAGAAATCTGAGCGTGATTACTTTAGCCTTTGGTAAAATATCTAAAACTAAATGCTGTGGTTGTTTGTTAGTTTTGTCTTCTGTTTGGTTAAACCTTATAAAGGACTATGTTAACTCCCCCCAATAATTCTCTTTTGTTAATATATGCAGCACATAATAATTAGATTCATCTTGGAGAATTGGTGCATATACATATTGTATCTTAATTATTTTTACTTTACTTTCTATCTCTCTCATCCTCAGCATCTCTTTTCATGTCCCTGAAGTCTGCCTTCCTGCTCCTACCTTCTCTTTTATTTTTCTATTTAAGTTAGTTATATTTTAGGTTTCTCATTTGGAGAAACCATGTGATATTTAAGTTTCTATGTCTGATTTCTTTTACTTAACATTATAGTCTCAAAGAACATTCATTTTCCTACAAATGACTCAATTTTGTGGCATTGTAGTAGTCCATTGGATATGTTAACTATATTTTCTTTATCCAGTCATCTGTTGATGGGCATATAGGCTGATCCCAAGATTCAGCTATTGTGAATTTTGCTGCTATAAACATGGTTATGTGTGTAGCCCTATAATATGATGTCTTTACCTGTTTCAGAAAGGTACCCAGAAGAAGTATAGCTGAGGGGCCCGGGACCATAGCCTAGTGGTTAAAGTGCTCCCCTAGTAAGCACAAGGCGCTGGGTTTGATTTCCCAGCCCCACATAAGGTGGGTGTTGTGGCAAACTCCTGTAATCTCAGAACTCAGGATATTGAGGCAGGAGGATTGACATGAGTTTGAGGCCAGCCTGGGCTACAGGGCGCAACCCTGACTCAAAAAAAAGTGTGTTTGTCTGTGTGGCTGTGTGTATGGCTGAGTCAGATATAAATTTCCAGGGCTTTTCATGTGGCATCTCTACTGATTTCCATAGTATTATACTAGTTCACAATCCCACTAACAGTGTAGAAACCTTGTTCCTCACAACCTCACCAGCATTTGTAGTTTTTTATTTTTTAGTTCTTGATTCTAACCATTCTTACTAGACTAAGGTAAGGTAAAATTGCAGTGTTTTTCTGATTTGTACATCTTCAGTGGCCAAAGATGCTGAACATTTTCTCATATACATATTGACCGCTTAAGGACTATAGTAACTTTGGCTTGGAAAATGTGATAGTAAATGAGAACTCATTTTTTTAAAAGTTAATATACGCTGGACATGGTGTCACACATCTGTAATCCTAGGAAGAAAGCCAAGGCAGGAAGATTAACAATTGAAAGCCCAGCCTTGGCAACATCGCAACTTCTTGAGACCCTGCCTTAAAAGTTTTTAAAAAGGTTGGGGATATAACTCATTGTGAATGCCCTATGCTCAGTCCTCAGTTACCCAGCTTTGGCACCTTATCAACTTTGAGAGAACTTGTCTCAAAATTAATTAACTTATTAAGACAGAGTCTCTCCCTGTAGCCCAGGCTAGTCCTGACCTCACTGTGGAGCCCAGGCTTGCCTTTGACTCATGGCGATCCTTCTGCCTCAGCCTCCTGAGTGCTGGGATTATAGCCATGTGCCACCACACCTGGCCTATGTGGTGCTGGGGAATCAGCACTTGACGTAGCGCTTGCCAGGCAAGAGCTTCAACTACTGAGCCATTCCTCCAGCCCCTTGTCTCAAAATTGACAAAAGAGCTGGGGATATAGCTGGGTGTGACTATCTTGGGGACAGTCCCCGGAAACATATAGAGAAAAATTAACACAGAGCTACAAAATAACTAGTAAACAAGTATGTGCAGAGAAGAAATAAACATTTAATCTTAAATTTACTATTCAAGTAAACTGAGGTGTTAGTAACTTTAAAATTGACATTCAAGTGAATAATCTTACTGTGTACTGAACTCTTCTCCCATTTTATTAATATGTATATATGAAATATATAATGTTTACATGGAACTCGAGTATTTTGTGCACATATATCAGTTACATGGAACCCTTACACTAAGTTATACATATATATATATTTTTACATTGATGTTTTATTACTGTCTTTGTTACTTTTTCATCACTGTGACTCAATACCCTACACCCACAATTTAAGGGAGAAAAGTTGTATGTAGCTCACACTTTCAGAAAGTCTCGGTCTGTTCATGGACAGCCAGCAGTGATGGACACACGTGGCAGAGGCAAAAGTGGAGGCAGCTCCTCACAATATGCACATATGGAGCCAAGTCCCAGAGAAAGGGAGGAAGAAGTATAGACTCTTCCAGGTCGTGTTCCAGTGATCCGCTTCTTCTGGGATCAGCCTCAGTGTTCTGCCCCTTCCAATTTTAAGCCCCTAATCCACCACACACCTGTAATCTATTACCTACCACATTCCCGTCTCCCACCACACACCTACAACCCACCACAGACCCATAATCCACCCCTCCAGAGTAGGCCCCCATCTCCTAACATGGTTCTATAGATAATCTGTAATATCAAAATACATGAGCCTTTGTGGGACATTCCAGATCCAAACCACAGTAATTACTAAATAGTATAAAAATGACCTAACCTTCTAGGCAGGAGGACTACTAGAATCAGAAGTTCCAGGTCAGCCTGGGCAACATAGTAAGGTAAATCATTCATTTTAATAAATCTCTAGGAATGGAAAAAAATCAGCATTTGTATATAGGCACTTCCTTTTGTTAGCTACCTAACATTTGTTCATGCAGGATGAGATGTACTAATTGCCTTTTGCTAAGATGTCATGTCAGTATACATCATGCATATCATAGGATGTATGTTACTCCAAATTAGAAAAAATTAGTTTGTTGTATAAAAATAATGATTTATGAGGATAGACAGAGAAGCCTGACTTAAAGATAGTGTTTTTTCTCCTGAAAGCTATTTTTTTCTCCTTAAAGTTTCTCACTTACTGTCTTTTGAAAAGGTCCTTTGAGTAAGAAATTGCTGTTTGACTTTGCAGTTCTCCTGTCTTTTAAATCAGTGTCTTCTGTGTAGAATATGTGATTAGGGGTGGATGAAGTGCTTTTGTTCTCTAGGTATCTCATGTCACAATCATCTTTTCAAGTTCTTGTAACATTTTATTCTGGTTGTTAAGAAATCTTTTCATTGTTCATATTCCTACTCCTTTGAAATACATTCATGTCAAACGTTACTCAGGTATTACATATTCGACTCAGATAATTGTTTTTTCATGTCTGACTGGATCTTATTTAAGTTACCCAGATTGGGCTCCAACTTGAGATACACCTGCCTCAGTCTCCCAAGTAGTTGAGATTGCAGCTATTCAGCCTCATGCCCAGCTTCAGATAGTCTTTTCTTTCATGTGCCATGTGTACCATCTGTCAGGCTGTATCTTCATTCATATTCTCATTTAGACAACTAATCTCGTTGGTCTTTTGTTGGTTTTCAAGGACTCAGGTTTCCAGGTGGCATTGAACTGAGACCTCAGAGTCATTTCCATAAATAAAAATGAAACTAAATGAGAATGCTATGTTCAGTCTTCTAGCTTTTTAGAACTTTATTAACTCTAGATATTCAGATGGGAAAGTATATATAAGTAATGTAAACTTTTGCCTTTTAAAATCAGTTTTATAAATACATTTGTTGATTATACATACTTTTTTCCATCTATTTTATTTGTTATTATTAGTTCTAGAGAGATTCTAAAAGAGAAGGTTTAAATCATCTGTAAGTCGTAAAACAACTAATCTGCTACCAAACATTTAAAAATGGTATCAGGGCCAGGGAATATATCAGAGTAGTAAAGCATTGCCTAGCGTGCACAAGGCCTTGGGTACACCTGCCCCTGCTTCTCCCCAGAAGATCTCAAGAGAAGAAAGAAAACATAACTTTAGTGTATACCTCAAACCCTTTTGAAAAGTGATTTCTTTTCTTTGACCTTCTGTAGTACTTTATTGGATCTTCCTTCTGGCTCTTGTCACTCCTGCTCCCTTTCTTTGGACCTCAAAGGTACAGGGTTAAATTAATCATTTCAATTCCTAGTGCATTGTCATCGTTGCTTCTTGTTTTATTTATTCATATTCCTCTGTTCTCATCTGTCTCATTCTAATGTGTTTGATGTACATTATTCTTACAAATTCTTAGAAAACATTTATTACTTGTTTTTAATTTACACAAGCCATGGTATACTGTAGATCTCATTTGATTTTTTACTTTTTTCACTCAGTACTGTTTTTGCATTGTGTCCATGTGTTTTCCTCTGCATTGTTTGTTCCTGCAACATTATGTTTTATTTTACCCTATATATTCTCCATTTTACCTGTTCTTTTTCCCAGTGATAGTGCTGTCTTGCTTATTTATTTATTTATTTGTTTGTTTGTTTATTTATTTATTTATTTAGAGACAGTTCTTGCTCTTTAACCAAGGCTGGTCCTGAACTCACTATGTTGCCCAGGCTAGCCTTGAACACTCATAGTCCTCTTGCCTCAGCCTCCCAAGTGCTGGGGTTACAGGAGTGTGCCAGTATGCCCAGCTTTTGTATATCCTTGTACTATCCTTTTATAAATCTGTGTGAGAAGTTGAGTGTGATAGCTCACATGTATTATCCCAAAACTCTGGAAGGCTGAGGCAGGAGGATCACAACTTCAAGGGTAGCCTGGGCAATTTAGCAACTTATCTAGATCCTGTCTGAAAATAAAACGGCCTGGGGATGTAGCTCAGTACAAAGACCTTGGGTTAAAACCCGAATCCCACCCATTAAAAAAAATCTATCTGAGAATTTCTTTGGGATATTAATCTATTATCTACCCTTTTAGACTGTAAGCTTCGGAAGGGCAGTGTTTGTGATGCTCATCTGTGTATTATCCACAGTGCCTTGCTTAGACAGATGTTCAGTTTGTTGAATAAATTAATGAATGCTGGGCTAAGAATATAGATTATTCTGTAGGTAGAAAAAAAACCTTAAGAATTGTTAAAGATAAACTGATTCAAGAGGATGTTTTTTTAAAAATCAAGTATTATAGAGTGCTTAGAAACAATGAAAACAGTAGTGCAAAGTAAAAATTAATGTACTGCTTTGTATTTCAAAGTAACGTGTTCTTATATTTTTATATCACATCATTAAAATTATATAGAAAATTTTATATACACAGAATGCAATTGAATGTTCCACTGTAAATTTTTCTTATGTCTACTTCAATTAGTTTTCATTATGTAACCATGCTTATGTGAGCTTAACATACGTCCCAACTTAATATCTTTTTACATTTGGCTGCTTTCTGTAAAAGGAAGAGGTTAAGTGTATCACTATGTAACCCAGATGGTCTATCTTTGGATACCCTTACTTACTGTATTAAAGACACGTAACATTCCCTATTTAGGGAATTTTTATGATAAGTTTTAGACAAAAATGAAATGCTAATGAATTCTAGACCTATGGCTTTAATTTTTTACTATAGGCAAAATAAAGATTTTTATTAAAACCTGTGTCACAATCAGTGCATATCAGTTTATCAAAAGATTTCATTAAATAGTAAATACTCTACATTTAGTGCATTTCTGTTATTTTCTAATTCCTCAGATGTATTTTTTTGTATAAGATCCAGTTGAGAATAATACTTAAGCATCATTCTAGTAGAGTGCTGCGTGGTGATGAAAGAGAGCAAGGGAACTGCTGAATAAGGTTTAAAGTTGATTAGACAAAACACTAAAGAAATATGAAGCTGTGATTCCCAAGCACCATGTAAAGCCAGGCATGTTGGCGAGTGCCTGTAATTACAGCACTCAGGAGGCTGAGACAGGAAGATTGCTGTGAGTCCAAAAGCTAGACTGGGCTACATAGTAAGTTCACTAGTCTGGGTTAAAAGCGAGACCCTATTTTTAAAAAAAATGAAGTCTTCTCTATATCTGTGTGTAGATAATGTACTTTTTGACCATAATTTTTCTATTGCATAGTATACTAAATATTTTAAACTTAAAAATGGCAGGATTAGGCTCATTTCAGTAGCAGACTGAAGATTTATTAAGTACATGTCCATCTCATTCCCTCATTGCCCATAGAAAATCAAAGGCCATATTTAAATTATATTAATCTTATAATTTCTATTGCAATATTTTTCTAATTTTTTTTTACTGGAGAAAAAGTGTGAGACCAAAAATTAAACAGTAGGATAGAAACCAAATTAAAAAGAGATGATGACTCTACCTGTATTTCCAAATTATACTTTAAGGGGCTGAGATTGTGGCTTACTAGTAGACTTAAAATCTGGGGTACAGTCCACAAAACAACAACAACAAAAAAAGCAAAACTAAAGTATAACTTGTGGTGCCACTCTGTGATACCAACGAGTGGATTGATTTATTGGTATCTGACAGTGGGAAATGTTTGAAGGAGATGGAACTCTTGTTTTCTGGTGTCTTGTAATAATACTACATTCTACCTATTGAAAATTTTTGTTATTAAATAAACTGTTGTCACATCTTTTCTTTACCCAATCATTAGTGTTACTAGAGCTTCTAATTATAACTAAGTAACATCTTATTTTCACAAACCTGGGTTTTTCTTGACTTCTGTTTGTGTTTTAATGTATATCTAGGCAGTTTTACTAACTCCTTTGTTACAAACATTCAAACGTTGACTATTTTCAGGAAAAACTGCTTTTGATGCTTTTTTTGTTTGTTTTTACCTTACATATACTGCCTGTGTTCTGAGTTTATAATCTTCCAATTTGGTTAGATAAATTACTTGTTGTAATCTTGGGCTCATATCTTCTGACATAATATTTATTAGCAAGATAATTCCATTTATATCTATTACTGTTCTCAAAATTCTAGTATTATTTTGGATCTCCTTACCATTTATAAATTTGAAATCTGTGAATATACAATGTGGCCATCATAATATAATTAGCAGTCTGGTTAGTATTAATTCAAACTACCAAGTACATAGTGGCTGTACAAGGATACTTTGAAATTAAAGAATATTTAAAGGAGAGTTCAGTCTTTGCAGAACTTCCAGATTTACTCAGCAGATGTCATCACATTTATTACAAAACTAAAAATGTTCTTGTTGTGCTAATAGATTTATACATTGCTATTTATTACATTTTGCCTCCCTTTTTTACCTGGTAATTATTATTAAACACTTTAAGAAAATAAATTAAAACATGGGCTCCTATAACATCTTATGGAAGTAGTTATAAAATTATCTCACAAATCTAATGGCTTTTTCTCTGAAAGAATAGGCATTCCCCACCACTTTATTTGGACACCAACATAAAATTGAATATAGTGTAATTTGCTGCAGTTTGTTTTTATGGCTAAATAAGCCTTTGGGTGACTGCAGTAATATTGAGACTGTGGTTTTCTTAACTTATTAAAGACAGTATTGAGGGGAAAAAGTTGTAACTCATTCTATTAATGTATTTTGTGTATATATATGAGCTACCTGTACTTTTGAGATCTCCATTTCTAGTCAAAAAAGGTGGGGAGAGAAATCTCTAATTTTTTCCCCCGTAGGGGTTTTGTCACTTCTTGCAGTTTAGAGTAATTTAACATCTAATGGGCAATGTTTTTTTTTTTTCCCTTCAGGCATAAATAATTTTAAATGTATTAGGTGATTTTACTTTCAAAAAACTTAAATTGCTTCTGGTATTCATGTATGTTAACTACAATCTACTACAATCTAAAAGAATAGGCAAACATTTTTACCCAGTTTCTTTTTTAAAACAGCATTATTGTTAAATTTACATATTATAAAATTCACTCATTTTGAGTGTGCAAGATAATGAATTAGTAAATTTACCAATTCTTTGGTCATCACCACCATCTGGTTTTAGAACAGTTTCATCACTTCTACTCTGGCTTCTGTCTCTGTATATCTGCATTTTTGTATAGAGTTGATGTAAATGGAATTGCACAATGTGAAATTATTTTGTGCCTAGATTCTCTTACTTTGTATGATGTTTTGGAGTCTCCTCCTTGTGGTAGAATGTGTCAGTAGCTTGTTCCTATTTGTTGCTATGTCATTCTCGTTCCTCCTGGGCAAGACTGAGCTCTGAATTTGCCTCAGAGTAGCACATCAAAATTTTCTACATTTCGTGACTAGATGTTAGGACTGTGATAATTGTTTTTCACCTGACTTGCTATGAGGAGAATCATTTAAATATCATTTAGAACTTCAATGTATATTTCATTTGTTTTTAATATGTACCATCAGTATGAGTAATCCTATATGGTAATACTAATTTCTTCTAAGAACATTGATCATTTTTCTCATTTGAAGTGATATTTGAACTCACAATAATTATCCTTTGTGACATAAATTGAATATAGTGTTAAGATACAGAAATGTTAAGAGACTTACTTGATGAAAAATTTTAGAAAATAATGTTTTGAGAAAACAGATTTTACATTATATTTTAATATAAGAAGAGAAACTTTTAACAGCTTACAAAATACTTTCTCTACTTTGATCTTTAAATTTGGATTCTTGTATTAACTTTTAGTTGCAGTTAGTACTAAAAGAAAAGTTATTCTAAATGGGCAGTTAAGCTAGCATTAACATTAGTATTATACTCAATAATACTTTAATTCTGCTTTAGATTTGATATTCTTTAAAAAGTCCAATCTACTCAGCAAAATTTTGTGGCTTTTCTTCCTCTTCCCTTTCTCCTTACCTGTGTCTTAATTTCCAAAATACTCTTGTCCTAAAGAATTTATTTTTAAAGAATTCACATTTTTTGGATCAGCAACCTTTCAGTGTATGCTGTATGAAATACATGAAGATAGTGTAGGCTTAATGTGGATTCATTCTGTAACATGAGTTAAAATGGTTTGGGGAGGGAAATCCATGTATGTGGTGGTGGGGGGGGCTGATTTTTTTATTTTTTAATTTTTTTTTTTAGCATGGCACTTTTTCAAACATTTTTCATGTGCTTAGGTACATCCAAGCAGAAGTCCAGTTCCCTGCAGGTAGCAGATCAGGACCTACTGCCACCTTTTCACCCATACCAGCCTTTGGAGTGCATAGTAGAGGAGACTGAAGGCAAGCTGAATGAACTGGGACAAAGAATTAGTGCTATTGAAAAAGCACAGCTTAAGTCATTGGAGTTAATTCAAGGTGAACCTCTGAACAAAGATAAGATAGAAGAACTTAAAAAGAACAGAGAAGAGCAAGTCCAGAAGAAGAAGAAAATACTGAAAGAACTGCAGAAAGTGGAAAGGCAGTTGCAGATGAAAACACAACAACAATTTACCAAAGAATACTTGGAAACCAAAGGTCAGAAAGACACAGTGTCTCTCCACCAGCAGTGCTCTCATAGAGGAGTCCTCCCAGAAGGGGAAAGAGATGGTAGTCTCCCAGAGGATCACTTTTCAGAATTACCTCAGGTTGACACAGTCTTATTTAAACACAATGATGTTGATGATGAGCAGCAGTCTCCACTATCGACAGAACAAATTGATTTTGTCCCAGTCCAGCCTTTGTCATCTCCACAGTGTAACTTTTCCAGTGACTTAGGTACGGATGGGACAAGTTCTCTTGAACTGCAGAAGGTATCAGGTAATCAGCAGATTGTAGGACAGCCTCAGATTGCTATTACTGGACATGATCAGGGGCTTTTAGTTCAAGAACCAGATGGACTAATGGTTGCAACTCCAGCCCAGACGCTTACCGACACTCTTGATGACCTGATAGCAGGTGGGTTAAGAAATATATCTGTAATAATTTCTCTTTAATCTGTGTAATCAACTTCTTTACACATCCCTCCAAATACATAGACTGTATTTTGCTATTTTAGAATAACTTTGCAAAAATTATCCATTTCTTGAGATATTATGGAAGAAAATGTAATTGAGTATAACGGCACTAATACAAAAAAAAAGTATGTTTTCCCTTTTTCTTTTGTCACATTTTGAAGACAAGGAAATAGAGTTGCCATAATCTTTTATTTTAGACCTTTAGTATAAAAGACACCATATATTGTATTTTGGATAAGAACTGTGAAAGTACAATTTCTTTGTAGGCTTTAGATGTATTCACATACAACTATACATAAAATTATCTTGCTAGTGATTTCATGTTTGAAAATCATTTTTTCAGTCACACTGCTTTTTTATTTATGATTTTATTAGGTCAGTTTAAGTATGTCTAATGGAATATTCAGAGAAAACTTAAGCATTTCATGTTACAGTACTCGTGGTTAGAAGGTTAAAGTAAATTTAAATGATCTTCACTTAGAGATTGGAAATTTTGCATTAACCCTTGATGAAAGCACACAAACACACCAGATGTGTAGACTTACAGACACACACATACATACAGACAGAGACAGAGAGAGAAAAGAAAGCCCAGATAATCTTAAAAGTATATGTTTCTGTTTATTGTTGTGTGGAAAATTACAACTAGATATGAAATGAGGTGCACAAGTTTACTTTCCCTTTCATTGTCCTTGCAGCAGTGGGAAAACAGTGCAATTAATCATTTACCTTCCTAAAGATGGCTGGTGAATGTATCACCTCCATGAGAGCCCAGTTCAGAAATGCAGCCAGAGTGGCTGTTGACAGTGGATGAAGACCAAGAACTAAGATGTAGCTGGAGTGATATTCAAAGGCAGGCCAGTCCTCTGTCTCTTGATTGCAACATTTTTTCCTTACTGTTGTCTGTTTCCTCCTGTCATATTCTCCTCCCCCAACCCCATCTTGATAATGTATCCCAGTTTCTTTTTTTCTTTGTGAGCCTTTAGTCTTCCTAATATTTGATAAATCTTTAAAAATGTGGAATGAGATTAATTAAATCAGGAATTTTATTGGGCATGTGTATGACTTCCATTGGTTTTAGAATTGTGATTTTGCCTTTCAGGCTTCTCTGAAATGTTATAGGCATCACTGTGAAGAGAAGGAATGTCTTGGTTGTTTTAAAGAAAAATTAAAGTGCCAGGGAATGTGTTAAAGACTTAGGCTCTTATTGTTTGAGTTTTTGTGTTTTTATATTTTCAACCTGTAGCCACTTATTGCAAAATAACTTTGTATCATTAACATTGAAGGTTGTATACATTATAAGTAAGCTCTTGTAGTTTACTTAGAGTTCTAACTTACAGTCTGGGTAAAAAAATATTGAAGTACGATTATGAAAAATGACAAAACCAGTTATCTCTGTAACTAGCTAATAGTGTTTCTAATTATATACTCTGTATTTATTAAACCCTTATTGACACTCAACATAGTTAGATTCTTTTTTGTGGTGCTGAAGAATTGAACCCAGGGCCTTGGATTTGCTAGGCAAGTGCTATAGCTGCTGAGCTACTGTCCCAGCCCTTAAATTCTTTTCAAAAATAAGTGAATAAATAAACCAAAAAGGTTGGCCATGATGGCATATGCCTATAACTCTATTCACTTGGAAGGCTGTGAGGTAGGATTGCAAGTTTGAGACCAGCACAGACAACTCTGTGAGACCTTGTCTCAAAATAACAATAATAATAATTTTAAAAAGCTGAGGATACAGCTCAGTGATACAGCACTTGCTTACTATATGCAAGGCCCTGGTTTCACTCCCCAGTGCCACAAGATTTTAGGAAAAGTTTGAGAGGGAACTTGTAGGTGTTAACTTTATGGTAATATTTGTAGATGGTTCTTTTAGGAAAAGTGTGTATTTCACTGAAGTATCTGTTAAATGGAAATGATCTTTTACAAAGTTCTTATGAAAATTAAATTAGCTTAGAAAACTTTGAATTATATGTAATGTTCATATGAACTAATAAAATTTATGTTAGGCATTAATAGGACATTTATAGTGCTTTCATTAATTAGTTTAACTTTTAAATCAGCCAAATAAGTTATAAAATTATCTTCAAGTGTGAAAAATACGTAGCAATAATTGTATTTCTTCAAGATTATAACTTGACTCCCTTAAAATTTAAAATAATTTTTTTCCAGATCTAAGTTTCTCTTTTCTCAGTTGAAGATGAAAGGAATTAGACAAGGTTATAACTTAATTCAGCAATTGTAAAATACGTTAATATAGTGATAGTATAATAAAGCAGACCAGTTTACCTGAATTTAGTTCTTATTCTTCATATTTAGCTGAGAATTCTGTTCATTTTTATAGAGCATATATATATAATAACAATAAATTGTACTTTATATGTATTTATTTATTTATTTATTGAGACATGGTCTTGCTCTGTAGTCCAGGTTGGTCCTGAACTCATTATATGGTTCATGCCAGCCTCAAATCCACAGCAATTCTGCGTCAGCCTCCCACGTGCTGGAATTATGGGCGTGCGCTACCATGCCCTGTATATGTGATGCTGCCAATAGAACCCAGGGCCGCAGCATTGCTAGGCAAGTGCTGTAACCGCTGTGCTATTCCTCTAGCCCTGAAAAGGTTATTCTTTATGGCTCTTCTAACCCTCGAAAAATTTTTCATTGGTTCTGTATGTAATTGGTTGATTTTATATATATATAATTTATTATATATATAATTTATTAATGTCATGTCTTGATTAGCTGGTTAACTTAGTTTTTTGGTATATATACAGTTTCATATATTTCACATTTGATGTGGTTTTGGACAGAATACACGTACATACACACATGCATGCACTCTCGGTTAGGAACAAGATTTCTTGTTTTGTTTTGGAAGTGATTGTTGGGCTTTTAACAATTGCAGTGGTATCAGGTGATTGCTTATATGTCTATAAACTTAAAGAAATTGAAACTAGGTTTGACCGTTGAGCAGTTCTAAGCACCTTGAGTAAGAATTATATTCTTAACATATGAAGAAGATTGTTTGAAAATCAACCGATACGAATTTCTTTACACTTACCAAGCAGTGATCATGGACCAAGCTCTGTGCTACATGCTTTGTATTATATTATCTCATGGGCTATTTGTAATTTTCAAACAGGTCCTTTTTCATCAGTTTTTCTGTTAATTTTTTTTTAAGATTAAGGAAATCACTAACTGCTAGTAAGTGTCAAGATTCAAATTCAGTTCAGCAAGATTTAAGAACCTTAGATCTGCTTGTGTAGGATGGTGCTTCCCTATAATCCCAGCACTCTAGGAGACTGAGGCAGGAGGATTTTGAGTTTGATTCCATATTAGCAACTTAGTGATTTAGTGAGACCTTGTCTCAAAATAAAAAATAAAAAGGGGCTGGGAATGTAACATAGTGCAGAGGCCCTGGATTCAATTTCCAGAACTGTAAACAAACAAATAAATATTAAAAATAAACTTGGAAAGGCCTTTCTTTGAAACTCAGTGATAAAGAACTTGCTTAATGTGGTAGAGGTTGTGGGTTGAATTCACCAGTACTACCAAAAAAAATTATATTTAATATACAAGTATCTGATTTCAGCTTAAAGTTCTAATTTATCTTAATGATGATGATTATTCATTAAACTTCTGAATTCAATTAAATAATAGTTTTCTTTAATTTTATATTGTGACTTGATGTACACGTAAGTTCTAGTATGGTTTTAATGTCTTTTTAGTGCATTGTTACATTTTAATATACTCTCTCAATAAACTTCAATTTTAAAGAATCTTGATTGATTTAAATAACCCAAGAATACTCAGTGTTAACTTAAGAATAAAAAGTAATTAGGAAATAATCTTATTTTGAGAGACACTACACTAAAACTTCTTTAATAATTTCCTGTAATTAATGTTAGTATTTCATTTTTAGCCTTTTACTTAAATGGAGTTATTTATATATTACATATATCATGCCACTTAAATTTCTTAAAATTGTATAGTTTATTTCATGTATACCTATTTTTTAAAGAAAATTAATAATAATAAAATTTATAGCCAGGACTGGTAGTATAGGTCTGTAATCCCAATACTTTGGGAGGCTGAGACAGGAGGATCGTAAGTTTGAGCCCAGCCTGGACAGTATAGCAATTTAGCCAAACCTGTCTCAAAATTAAAATAATGAATTAAATAATGTGATTTAACTCAATAAGGCCATGAGTTCAATCTGTAATATCCGTAAACAAAAACATATGATGTACAAAACTTTTTCTAAAACTTCATAACAAAATTAAGCTGTGTGCAATGATAAATGCATAAATTCGAGTCCAGCCAGCAAAGCTTAGCAATGACCCTGTCTCAAAATGAAAAATAAGGCTGGGAATGCAGCTCAGTGCTGGAGTGATTCTGGGTTTCATTCCTAGTATGGCAATAAAAGCTGAGTTAGAGTAATATTGCTCCTAGTTCGTCTGTAACACCATTGTAGAGTAGTGAATAAATTTAATTTGAATTATGTACATATGCTGTGGTAGTAGTCTGTCTTAGTCATTTTCAAAGACATTTCACACACAGGTAGGAAATACTTTAGTTGTAAAAATGTCATAATTCTGGTATAATAATGTCCTCATAATACAGCTTTTATTCCACATGTACCTTTTAAATCTCTTGCTACTTTCTGTTTTGTTTTTATAACCTTTTGTAATTAATTCATTAAAGTCACTTTCTGTGTAATGTTTCTGATTGTCATTATTACAGGAAAAAATTTGCTTCTAAATGTACTATGTAAAATGTACAGTAACTGATATGATAGCATATTTTTGTTAAACATGGTCTTAAATGCATGAAGGTATTTTTTAAAAGTAACTGTAAAGAAGTCTTTCATAGCATCATATTCCAGTATAGCACCTTAATCAACTATTTAAAGTTTTTGTAATATTCACCTTTCATACTAAAAAAGAAGTAGCATGGATAAGTAAATAATGATAGGAAAGTAGTTCTTCACTAAGATACACTTTAACAGTTACAAGACCACACTGTTTAATTCTATTATTAAGGTGCTGTATATCAATGTAGTGGGGGGGTTTTGTTTGTTTTTGAGCTGTTTTCCAAACATATCAGCAGTTTTGTGGAGGTATAGCAGAATATTATCTACTTTTAATTCATTGAATAACAAGTTTTAAAGCTTTGTTTCCATCGTACATGTTACTGTAGGTGAAAGAAACATAGATAATAATTAACCATTCCTATTTGTAACTGAATAATTGAATTAAGTTATTTACATGGTAGCTGAAGTTACCAAAATTTGTATCACTAAGTTGGTTTTAAATATCGGTGGGGGGGTATTTATGTAGAAAGCATA
This sequence comes from Ctenodactylus gundi, assembly GCA_004027205.1. NCBI lineage: Eukaryota > Metazoa > Chordata > Mammalia > Rodentia > Ctenodactylidae > Ctenodactylus > Ctenodactylus gundi. The sequence goes on along the minus strand of PVKB01000945.1, from coordinate 233,918 downwards.
CCCATGTATCTTAAACTTTACTCAAGTTATTTAAAGTAGTAACCTACTAAGCTGAGTCATTCATACTGGATGTGAACCTTGGTTGAGATTGATCAGTTCTTAATCAGTATCATTCTTGATTGAGATTCATTCATATCAAAATTCTAGACAGAAGATATTTTCCAGCACTTGACATGCTTTCATTTTTCTTTAAGTGTTATGTACTTTTTGTTGACTTTTAAGTGTAAATATAAGGTTACTGCCATCATGGAAGCTTTGTTTTTCTTATACATTATTAAAGATTCTATGGTTTTTATTTATGTATTTCTTGGGTGAATAATAATTATTTTTCAGTACTGGAATAGTATTGAAAGCCTTGTAAATTATTGATAATTACATTTATTGAGCACCCACTGTGTGCCAAACACTGTTTTAAATGCTGTATTTGACATTATTTCAGACTCTCATTAACACCAGAAATAGATCTTGTTTTCCCCTTTGTGCATCAAGTTTCATTCCCTATGAAGCGTAAGAAATATTCAGAGACATAAAAGATACAACTTCCAGTTGACTTGGCAAACACTAGATTTAACATCATAAACTTTTAGTGTTCATTTTAAAAATAGTTTTGCCATCACAGATTGATTTATTTTAGCCCATTGTCAAAGAAAATAGTGCATTTTAAAAACATATTCCTTGTAATTAATGTGAAAAATATGCTGACTTCTTCCCTTTCTATTTTTTTTGCATTGTCTACATGATATTTTTATCTTACTAGATAAACTAATATGTAAAACTTAAAAAAAAAACCTAGAAAATATATTACCTGTTTGTCAGTGTAAAAAACTATCATTTATTGTATATGCCCTAAATATCAGATACTGTCTTATCTCAAGTGGTCTTTCTAAAAACTTTCCCAGACAGGTACTATTATTATTCTGATTTTATACACAAGGAAAATTGAGGCTGACAAGTTCAGTTAGTCAGAAAGTCAGTGGTAGAACTAGACCTAAATGTTTGGTCCTTCTGATCCCAGAACTTGTGGTATAACCCCTACGGTATATTGCTTTTTTGGAAATCTCTGTCCTTTATGTTTTGCTATGTACACATGACCTTAATTTTTAAAATGGAATTTAGCAATACAAATACTGTCTTTCAGCTGTGAGTAGCAGAGTGCCCACTGGTTCAAACAGTTCCTCTCAGACCACAGAATGTCTTGCACCTGAATCCTGTTCACAGTCTCCAAGCAATATGGTTGCCCAGCCTATGCCCCCTGTGTATCCTTCAGTTGACATTGATGCACATGTGAGTAATTGCAGTAAACTTATTTCACATATTCTAATTTCTTTGGAAAGGAAATTATCATTGTATGTTTGTGATAGAAATATTTTCTCTTTAATTGATAACCTCTTTGTTAAAAAAAATAATTTTTTTTTTCTTCTAGACCGAGAGCAATCATGACACAGCGTTAACATTAGCTTGTGCTGGTGGTCATGAAGAACTTGTATCCGTACTCATTGCAAGAGATGCTAAAATTGAGCACAGAGACAAAAAAGGTAGGAAATGTCACAAAATCTGAGTATAGTTGCATCAGGAAATAGTAACTTGGGGCTAGAGAATAGTACAGCAGTTAGAGTGCTGAGACCCTGAGTTTGATTCCCTAGCACCACATAAACCAAGTGTGATAGCACATGCCTATAATCTCAGCACTCTGGAGGCTGAGGCAGGAGGATTGCTGTGAGTTTGAGGTCAGCCTGGGCTCCAAAATGAGTTCAGGAGCAGCCAGGACTACAGAGTGAAGATACTATCTCAAAAAGAAACAGAGAGAGAGAGAGAGAGAGAGAAGAAAATAGTAGCCTTTTCGCACTATCAGTAAGTTATTCTTAATCTATCTCAGTGATAAGATGAGGAAACAATAGTCATATTTATTAATCTACAGAGCCAAATAACTATTTAAAAGTTAGATATGAATCAGTGAAGTGAACAAGTTGTAGGCACAGAGAGTTAAGGGTGTTACTTGGTAGTAAGTCTCTTGCCTAGCATGCTCAAGACCCTGGGTTTCATCCTCAGCAACATATAACCACAAGCACAGATACTGAAGGTTGTGCTTGATTTTCTCCTTAATCTTGAGATAGTCTATATAAAAGTATAAAAAGTTCATTATAAGTATGAACTTTAATAGTTTTTATTGACTTAGCATTTTCTTTTTTGTTTATAGGTTTTTATTAACAAATTAGGATTTAGAGCAGTTTTATGAAAAAATGGTTACAATATAATCTCTGAAGTGTTTTTTAAAATTAAAATGATAGAGAATTGAAAACTGCTTGAAAATAAATAAAACCGCCAATTTTTTTTTTTATTTAGGTTTCACACCCCTGATTCTGGCAGCAACAGCAGGGCATGTTGGAGTTGTTGAAATCCTTCTGGATAAAGGTGGTGATATAGAAGCACAATCCGAACGAACTAAGGACACGCCACTGTCACTGGCGTGTTCTGGTGGACGTCAGGAGGTGTGTGGTTTTTTTTTTTTTGGTAAACATTTTGCTTTATTTTAAATACTGCATTTGGTTAGTTTTTAACAACATGAGTAAAACGCTTATGTTTTAACACGTTCCATATACTTTCTGAGGAGTGGGGGTTTTTTTTGAGTTTAATGAGAGTAGTAAATACTCCTTTAAGGAATCTGCTTCTTGTCCTAAACACCAAGTAAAAATTCTTATTTTTACTTTTATTGGAGTTGAACACATAGAAAATTTTTAAATTTAAAATATTTAAATTTAAATTCTTACACCAGTTGACAAATGACGAGTGATATTTCATTATAATTGGGATATAATATTCAAACCATTTCTCTTATATTTCTAGTATTTCAATCCTTAGGATCTAAGGAATGTAGTTAAAAAGTCTCTTGTATTTAAACAAGGCCATCGTAGATACTGTATATTTGTGTTTTCATCATCATAATCTGAGTTCTTAGTGTAAACTAGGTTTCTGTATTCATATTTTACTCTGCAGGTGGTAGACTTGCTGCTTGCTCGAGGTGCAAATAAAGAGCACAGGAATGTGTCTGATTATACACCTTTGAGTCTAGCTGCATCTGGAGGATATGTTAATATCATTAAGATTCTGCTTAATGCTGGGGCAGAAATTAATTCAAGGTATCACCTGTTCATTCATTTTATTACTCATGACTAGTAAGTATTACCTTGGAGTTAAATGTCTTCCCATAGATGTTGCAGCAGATGCCATTTTAAATTAAGATACTACTAAAGTTATAAACCCAAAAATTGTGTCTATAATGTACTAGTATAATGTAAATATAAGTAATCCCGGTTTATTTCAGTAAAATAACTTCTTTTAAAGAGGTCTCATGAAGCTGGACATGGTGGCTCATACCTGTAATCCCAACATTTAGAAGGCTGAGGCAGAAAAATTGCCATGAGTCCAAGGCCAGCCTGGGCTCCATAGTTCAGAACCAGCTCTGGGCTACAAAGTGAGACCCTGTCTCAGTAAACTAAAATAAAATTAAATTAAAAATAAAGAGGTTTCATTTTAAAAAATACTTTGTTATGTATAGTTGAAGATTTATAACTTTTAAAGGAGAAATTGTGAGATTTTCCTTTCTTGTTATTGGTCTAAACAGATAAAATCTGTATGTTGGTTTTTTTTCCACTTTCATTTTACCAGAACATTTTCGTCTTTAATGCTTTTTAAAAACAAGTAATATATTGTTTTAATTTTCTGAGCGTATTTCCTCCCTTAGGACTGGGAGTAAACTAGGTATTTCTCCCCTGATGTTGGCTGCAATGAATGGACATGTTCCTGCAGTGAAACTGTTGCTTGATATGGGTTCAGACATTAATGCTCAGATAGAGACCAATCGGAACACAGCTCTCACGCTGGCCTGTTTCCAGGGCCGAGCAGAGGTTGTGAGTTTACTTCTGGACCGCAAAGCCAATGTTGAACATAGGGCAAAGGTAAGCATTTTATCAGTTATTTCAGAAGTGCTTCTAAGAAAGAGAATATGACATTTTAACTCAGTTATAGTTCTTTAAATTGTTACACATTAGAACTGATGATTCAGGGCTGAAGGAAGAGCACAGGTTAGAGTACCTACCTAGCTAGCAAGTACAGGACCCTGAGTTCAATTCCTAAATACCATATAAGCCAAGCATGGTGGCACACACCTATAATTCCAGCACATGAGAGGCTGAGGCAGGAGGATTGCCATGAATTCAAGGCCAGCCTGGGCTACATAGTGAGTTCAGGACCAGCCTAAACTATTGAAAAAGGCTCTGTCTGAAAACAAACTAACAAAAAAACCAACCTAATGATTCCGTGCAGATTTGGAGAATTATTTTATGCAGTGGTTATTGGCTCCTTTGTCACTGTGGCTTTCATTTAAGTGAAGAAAACAAACAGCAGATCTCCAATCTTACCCCTGAATATCTTATTAATTTTGTAGTTTGTAATTTTTAAATGTAGTTAAGATTTTCTTATTTTTTAATTAAATTTTGAAGAGTTCCTTTTAATGATGCATGTGCTTATCATTAGTGTAAAAAATCCAAGCAAAAAAAATTAGTTCACAGATTTTAATTTTTTTAACTAGTTTATTTATTTTGAGACAGGATCTCACTCCATAGTCCAGGCTGGTGCTGAACTCACTTATATAGCTCAGGCTGGCCTTGAATTCACAGAAATCCTTCTGCCTTAGCCTCCCAATTGCTGAGATTACTAGTATGCACCAGCATGGCCAGTATATGTGGTGCTGGAAAATTAAACTCAGGGCCTTGCACTTGCTAGGCAAGTGCTTTAACGGCTGAGCTATTCTTCCAGCCTAGTTCAAGATTTTAAAATAAAGATATTTTAATACTAAAATAGAATTTGACTATTAAAAGATTTTGAGTCTCTTGAACATTTGTCATTTAGAAAAATAGGAGTTATTGTGTCAGTGCTGTAAATTCCTTTATTTCAAACTGTTAAGTACTTAGAAGCCTAGTAAAATAAAGCTTGTGTGGAATAGCTTGATAGTCATTTTGTCTTGCAGAAGTTTGAGAAAAATTTTTGTATTTTTTTCTAGAGTCCATTAATTACATTTCTTAAGATTTAATGTAACATGTATATCCTTTTAGTCTAACAACTGAGAAAGTATAGTTTTCTTTTAAATTTTTATCATACAAGCAGAATTGAGCCTTTCCTGCCATCTCATTTCTTTTTATATTTCAGTCATTTTGGGAACAATACCAATAGGAAATTTATTTTGACAAAAATTTTGGGAGATTAATATATAAAAAGCACACATACAAACAGTTTGTGAAGTGGTATAATCTATATTTTAATATCTCTTCGTTTTACAAAGAAGTTACTATCTAAAGAGTAAATTATAACTGTAAAAGAAAACTTCTTTCTGCATAAGGCAGTAGGTTGTAAGCAAACTTGCTATTAATAATAATTTAGGTAGAATATTGCTTAGCTATTTTGTTTTTTCTTTTTCTTCCCATCTTTTATTTCCTCCTTCCCCCCCTTCCCCCCGCCACCCCCTTTCTTTTTTCCTTTCTTGTACTGGGGACTGAACCAAGTTGTTCAGGGTTGGGCTTGAATGTGGCATCTTCCTGTCTCAGCCTAAGCTTCTTTATGAAAGGAAAAACAATCATCCTCACAGTTCATAGGTTTGGTCTTCTGAAGAAATTACATAATTTAGCTGCATAATCTATTGGCTTAAACAGACTGGACTTACCCCCTTGATGGAAGCTGCTTCTGGAGGATATGCAGAGGTTGGAAGAGTTCTCCTTGATAAAGGAGCAGATGTCAATGCCCCTCCTGTGCCTTCCTCAAGAGATACTGCTTTAACAATAGCAGCAGACAAAGGTCACTACAAATTTTGTGAGCTCCTGATTAACAGGTGGGTAATTTTCCTGCGTGCATGCACTCTCTCTCTCTCTCTCTCTCTCTCTCTCTCTCTCTCTCTCTCTCTCTCTCTCTCTCCCTCTCTCTCTCCCTCTCCCTCCCTTCCTCCCTCCACACATTATATATGGGGGAGAGAGAGAAAGAAAACAAGTGAGCTCCTTTCCTGTGGTCTTTTTAGTTTTCAGAACCATTAAAGTAAATAAACTTGTTTTACAATGTTTATTGACATTTTCAAGTATGGATTGTTTGTATGTTAATTTTTTTATCAAGACAGCAAAGATGGTAGAGAAAAGAAGGAAATGAACTATGTTAACATTTTTGTTTATAGGGGAGCCCATATTGATGTTCGTAACAAGAAGGGAAATACACCACTTTGGCTAGCATCCAGCGGCGGTCACTTTGATGTAGTACAGTTGCTTGTGCAAGCAGGTGCTGATGTGGATGCGGCAGACAATCGGAAAATAACACCTCTTATGTCCGCATTTCGAAAGGTAATTTGATATAGAGGGAAAAAAATAAAATTTAGTAATTTTAAAGTGATTCTAAGTTGAAAGATAAATTGATCTTGAAGAATTGAGTATATTTACATGTAAGAATCACTGTCATCTTTTCAATTTATTGAGGAAAAATCCTTCCTTTTGGTTAATGTAAAAATCTATGTCTTAGTTCACTAAAAACAACTTTATTGCTAAACCACTTAGTGTCTTGACTATTCTTATGTTGTACATAAAAAATGAAATACAAGACAAAGTATTATATGCAGATGGGTGTTTTCTTTACCTGAGGAGGAACATAAAGGAGTAAACTTTGATAAAAATAAAAATTATGCCTTGTATGTATTAATACTCATTTATCTGCTACATTTTAAAAGCCTTTCCATAGCAATTAATGATTCATTTAAAGTAGGTAACCGTGCAGACCAATTATCAATGGCCTAGAATATACTAAATTTTTACTGGCTGAGGGCTTTTGCTGACTCGTTTTCTTTTCCTGGGATGTTTTCTCTTATTCTTTGTAGTCTCACCTCTTTTTTCATCCTTTAGCTCCCATTTTAAATGTCACTTTTCAGATTCTTTGCCTCATAAAGTTTCCTCCAGTTTTCTTTTTTTTATGCCCAAAAGATTTTATTAGTGTATATTAATTACACAGAATATAATTCTCTTTTATAGTTAAATTCCTTATCCCCATTTGTAATAACATATTCAAACATATTTTTACTCTTTTAATGCCTGGTTTGTGAATAGGTAGTCCATTAGGACTGTGAAGTTGGACTTTTCCACTGCTGTTTAATACCGAGTAATTCAGAGCACAGTGCCTGATGCAGGCTAGGTTGTCATTAAATCGCTATAGCAGGATAGCACAACAGTGTAAATTATATGTGACTTTTTTTCTTTCAATGCTGATCTTGTGCATGACAGGCAACCACTAGCTATGCCCTCTACCCCAGTTATATGTTGTTTGTTGCAGTATAAGGGACTGAGCCCAGGCAGGGCCTTTTGTACTGAGCTACGACCTCAGTTTTAGGTTTTTTGTTTGTTTGTTTTGAGACAGAGTCACTAATTTGCTAAGTTTCCCAGGTTGGGCCCAAGCTTGCAGTCTTCTTGCCTCAGCCTCCCAGAATGCTAGGATTAGAGTTTTGTGTCCCCACATCCAGCTCCAGTTTGTATATTTTAAAAGAAAATGTTGGGCTGGAGGAATGGCACAGTGTGGTTAAAGCACTTGCCTCGCAAGCACAAGGCCTGAGTTCAATTCCCCAGCGTGACATAAAGCTGGGCATGGTGGTGCACGCCTGTAGTCCCAGCACTTGGGAGGCTGAGGCAGGTAGTTTGTCGTGAGTGCAGGGCCAGCTTGGGCTACTAACAAAGTGAGTTCAGGACCAGCATGGGCTACAGAACAAGACCCTGTCTCAAAAAAAAAAAAAAAGTTAAAATACACTCTAGACTAAACTTAATAAAATTGAAATATAATTTACATATAGTAAAATGTCAAAATTTATAGTGAAAAGTACAAAGTTTAGTGAGTTTTTATAAAGGGATACTCCCATGTGATCCATAGCCCATAAATTTCCTTAACCCCACAAGATTCACAAACACTTTTCTCTTTTTTTGTGTCCATTAGACTAATAATTGAGAATGTTTTTGCTTATATATATATATATATATATATATATATATATATATATATATATATATGGAATACATAATGGTTATATTGAACTTGAGTATTTTGTGCACATATGTATTGTGTCAAAATTACAAACCTTTCCTCTCCCTTTTTGTCCCTCCCACACCCTCCCTCTTGCCCCCGACTCCTGCTACACCCCCCATCTGATTCTGTAAAATGGCTCTATTCTGGGTTCCTCATGTTGGAGCAACCATTCAATATTTAACCTTCTGGGTCTTACTTCACTGGGGATGATGGTCTCAAGTTGCATCTGTTTACCTACAAAAGCCTCAACACTCTGTGTCACATATGACTAGTACTCCATTGTGTACATATAGCAAAATTTTTGTATTCATTTATCTGTTGATGGTTATTTTGATGTCTTCCATGTTTTAGATATTGTTAGTTGTGCTGCTGTGAACATTAGTATACCTGTATCCTTTTTTTTCCCCACAAATTTTTTGACATGTATACGTGCAAAATTCAAGGTTTACAATGAGGTTGGGCATTTTGTGCACATTCATATCTTGTCAAGGTGACAAGGGCTTTCCCACTCTCCTTTTGTCCCTCTCCCTACCCACCCCTCCCTCCCTCCTCCCCCACCCTACCTGTGTCCTTTTGATAAGATGCTCTTTTATAAAGATGCCCAGAAGCATCGCTGGATCAAAGGGGATATTTATTTTCAGCCTTTTGAGGAATTTCCATACTGCCCTCCATAGTAGTTGTACCAGTTTACATTCCCACCAGCAGTGTACGAGGATTCCTTTTTCCCCACAGCCTCTCCAGCATTGATTGCTATTTGAGTTCTTGATATCCACCATTCTCTCTGGGGTTAGATGGTATCTTAGTGATGTTTTGATTTGCATTCCTCTAATGGATAAGGATGTTGAATATCTTTTCATGTATTTACTGGCCATTTGAGCTTCTTCATCTGAGAACTGCCTGTTCATTTTATCGCCCATTTTTTAATTGGGTCTTTGATTTTGAGGAGTCTGCTTTTCTTCAGTTCCTTGAATATTCTAGCTTTTAACCTCCTATCTGCAGTGTGTTAAAAATGTTTTCCCCTTTTGTCAGTTCTATCTTTACTGTTGATAAATTTCTTTTGCAATGCAGAAACTTTAATATCATATGATTGCATTTGTTGATTCTGGCGTTGAGAATGTTTTAACACTTTGGCGAGAGGAGAAACTATGCAAGCTTGGCTATGGTAAAATAATTGTGCTTAAGCCAGTCTTGTTGTTGGCCATTTATGATCTCAGCAGGAGCCTGAGGGGGAAGAATGTAAATTCAAGCCCAGTCGAAGTAATTTAGTGGGTGAGACGTTGTTTCAAAATCAAAACTATAAAATAAGGCCTGGAGATGTATGTTAGTATGAAGGCACTGGGTTGGACCCCAACACAGTTGTAAATCATACATACATACATACATACATACATACATACAAACAAGCAATCAAGAAAGCAGGCCAGCTTAGAATTAGATTATTTAGACCCTGATAATATTTGGAAAGTGTTTTTTCTTGGTTTAAGTCATAGGTCTCAGAAAAACATGATAGTCCACCTTTTTTAGTAAGTAAATAATAGTTTGTATTCTAAAAAATACTCCTGTTGTAGACTTACTCCCCTTTTATTCTGAAGCACATTTCACATTGCTTGTTGGTCATTTATTATTTATTGTGTGTGCATGATTAATTTTGTAACTCAGTTATAACAATATTAAGTGTTTTATATGTGGCCCAAGATAATTACTCTTCCTCTTTCCTCAGTGTGACACGGGGAAACCAAAAGCTTAGGCACCCGTGTTAGGAAATACTGTTCTCCCCTAAAGTTTTTCTAGTTTTGTGGGAAGTGGACTGATTAAATTCAGAAGTGTCAGGCTACAGAGTACAGCTGTTAAAGCATTTGCCCAGCAAACACAAGGCCCTGGGTTCTAATCCTCAGCACCACATAAATTGGGCATGGTGGTGTACAACTGTAAGCCCAGTACTCAGGAAGCTGAGGCAGGAGGATTCCTCTGAATTCTCAACCAGCTTGGGCTCCATGGTGAGTTCAGAACCAGCCTAGACTACAGAATAAAAACTGTCTCAAGGAAATGAATGAATGAATGAATGAGAAGTTTCTTTTGGTCTACCATAATATTGCTGAGAATGTTGTATTTACCTGTTTCTGTTTATGAACTGAATACTATTCTTATTTTTATAATATTATGTTAATAAATTAGAAATTTTTTGGCTTAAGTTGCAAGCAATATGGGCAAAATTTCAGAGGTTTCTTTTAGATTTTTTGTTGTACTTCTTACAGGGTCATGTAAAAGTTGTTCAGTATTTGGTGAAGGAAGTCAATCAGTTCCCTTCTGATATTGAATGTATGAGATACATAGCAACAATTACAGATAAGGTAAGTTTACTGTTGAAATATATTTTTGTTATTTATAGAGAGCTATAAGCTAGGATGTACAAATAAGAATTTGCTTTTATTCTCTAAATCAAAGTCATACATCTATGCTTTAGTTTTTTCATTTGCAAAATAGATTCATATAATTCTTTTGGTAAAGTATATTGAGATTTTCCTCCTGCTATGGACTATATGGTAGTTACTAAAGCTCCTGAGTAGGGTGCTTTCTTAGAATACACAAATTTTTAGGAAAGTTGCTTCATTTTATCAGAGATTGATGCAGGACTGGACTCAGAGGAGATCTTAATTTGGCTTAGTGAATTTTCATTTGGTTTCCTTTTCCCCCATTTTATTGACATGTATACGTGCAAAATTTAAGGTTTACAATGGAGTTGAGCATTTTGTGCACATACGTATCTTGTCAAGGTGACAAGGGCTTTCCCACTCTCTTTTTGTCCCTCCCCCGCCCCTCTCCTCCCTCCCTCCTCCCCCACTTTCCCCCCTCTTTCGCTTTGTTTTTCGTTTTTAAGTTCCATAGGAGTTATGATCTGGGACTCTCATATCAGAGAGACCATTCAATGTTTCACCTTCTGCTTCTGACTTACTTCACTAAGCATGATGTTCTCAAGTTTCTTCCATTTGCCCGTAAAAGCCTCCATGCTCTTGGACTTTATAGATGCATAGTATTCCATTGTGTATAAATACCACAATTTGTGTATTTATTGGTCTGTTGATGGGTATTTTGGTTGTGCTGCTATGAACATGGGGTATACATATATCTCTGTTATGTGTTGTTTTGGCCTCTTTTGGATATGTTCCCAGGAGGCATGTCGCTGGATCAAAGGGGATATTTATTTCTAGTCTTTTGAGAGCTCTCCATACCGCTTTCCAGAGTGGTTGTACGAATTTACATTCCCACCAGCAGTGCAGGAGGGTTCCTTTCTCCCCACAGCCTCGCCAGCACTGATTACTATTTGATTTGTTGATATAGGCCAATCAGTCTCTCTGGAATGAGATGGTGTCTTAGCATTGTTTTGATTTGCATCTCTCTTATGGCTAGAGATGTTGAACATCTTTTCATGTATCTATTGGCCACTTGTACTTCCTTGTGAGTGAACTGCCTCTTCATTTCATTTGCCCACTTTTCAATAGGATCCTTTATTTTGGTAGGCTTACTTTTCTTCAGCTCCCTGTATATATTCTAGTTATGAGCTTCCTATCTGAGTTGTTGGTAGTGAATATTTTTTCCCAGTCTGTTGGTTCTCTTTTTACATTGTTGATAGTTTCCTTTGCTGTGCAGAAGCTTTTTAATTTGCCAAGATCCCATTTGTTAATAATGGGGATAATTTCTTTTGCTCTTGGTGTCTTGTCAAGAAAGTCTTTGCCGACCCCTATGTCTTTTAGATATTTGCCTAATTTGTCTTCCGGAAGCTTTAGTGTTTCATTTTTAATGTCTAGGTCTTTGATCCACTTTGATTTGATTTTGGTGCATGGTGACAGGTGTGTGGCTAGATTCATTCTTCTGCATGTGGATGTCCAGTTTTCCCAGCACCATTTGTTGAACTTTAAACTTAGACTTTGGTGTACTCATTAATTAGCTCTGGTTTTACTTGGCTTTTATATGTTACATGTTGCTATATTATGTAATTCTGTTTTCAACTATAGGAACTATTGAAGAAGTGTCACCAGTGTGTTGAGACAATTGTGAAGGCTAAAGATCAGCAGGCTGCAGAAGCAAATAAGAATGCGAGTATTCTTTTAAAGGAGCTTGATCTGGAAAAGGTGAGTGGGAAAATCTTTTTTTACTAGAAATTGTTAAAAATCAACTGGAATAAATTTGTCACCTATATGACCAATGGTCTTATCAAAATATGATTCAGAGGAAATGATGTGATTCATAAAAAATATTCGGAGAGACATAAGCAAGGTACTAGATTTTGAACAAGATCTCTTTTTTACCAGTAACATAGCCTGAGTAATTTTAACAGTTGTATGAGGAATAAATTTAGTAAAGCATTGTAAATCGTATTTTCAGTATAGGATCTAGACTATCAGTGACTTACTAGATTCCATATTAAAAGTATCTCATATGGTAGCCAACCCAGTGGAGACCCCTTCTTGGATAGTAGGAGCTTTTACTCCTCTATGCCTTATGTCTACCTAAATACATGTTGTTCTAGGCCTTGTCTCCTCCATCCACTATTTCATTATTCAACATTGTAAAAAAAAAAAAAAAAATCTTACAGCCTAGGATTTGTGACATAATGGAAAATATTTAAGTAAGATCACCTTTCTGAGACTGTCTGCTTATCTGCAAAGTGAGAATGTTGATATTGAATTTAGAAATTGTATTAAGAAAACAAACACAATTTTGTAGAATTATTCTTAAAATGCAAGCGATAGCTTAATATAAAGATATTTACTGATTATTAAAGGGAAAATGTATAATCACTTGCAAGGAGACAAATTTTATTACGAGTTGTTATTTTTAAAAAGTAAAAGCATAGCAAGATGAAGACAGAAGAAAATTACTCCCAAGTAATTTGGAATTTTAAAGAAAAAGATAATCCCAGATCAGAAATAATCACAGAAGAGCTGAGGGCCTAGCTCAGCAGTTAGGGTGCTTGCCTAGCAAACATACTGCCTTGAGTCCAATTCTACAACATCACCATAAGCAAGGGGTGGTGGCAGACACCTGTAATCCCAGCATTTGGTATGCTGAAGCAAGACACTGCTATGTGTTCAAGGCTAGCCTGGGCTACATAATGAGTTCAGGACCAGCTTGAAGTACGGAGCTGAGACCCTGAAAAAACAATCACTTAATCCCAACTCTCACAAGGCTGAACTAGTAGAAATCTTTGAGCACAATAGTTTGAGTCTAGCCTAGGCGACATAGCAAGACCCCTATCTGTGAGGGAGGATGAGAGAATAGAAATGAAGAAGGGAAGTAAAAATGATTAAGATGCGATAATGTATATGTACCAATTTCTCAAGCTGATTATTATTACATATTATAAATATATGCTAATAAAAAGAAAAAATTAGTGAAGTAAAAGAATGATAAAAAGGACCCCATTACAAGAAAACAAACGAAAGGAAAAAAACAAAAAAGATGATCACATGAGTAGGCAATTCACAGAAAACAAAATAAAATTATCCAGTAAAAGATAAAGAATGCTCAAGTTCATTAATAAAGAACAGCACAGTAAAAGTGTGTCTTAATTTTTTTTTTAAGCCAGATTGGCAAAGCTTAAAAATCAAAGGTTTGCGGTATTTGTTGAAGCCATGGGTGTGGAGAAATTAATACTGTAATGTGATTTTTTGGTGTACTATGTAAATTATTGTATCTATTTATTGAAGTGCTTTGACAAATCCATCAGCATAAAAGGGTGCATACTGTTAACCCAGCTATTTTGTTTTTAGAAATTTAACCTAAGGTAATTAGGCAAATTCCAAAGATGTGAGTATATAAAGGACATACACTTTCTATCTTTTTGTTTGTTTGTTTGTTTGAGACATGGTCTTGCTCTGTAGGCCAGGCTGGTCCTAAACTCACAATATAGTCAAGGCTGGCCTTGGACTCACAATAATCCTCAGGCTCCTGAGTGCTGGGATTACAGGCTTTTGCCACTGTTCCTGGCTTTATGTGGTCCTGGGGAATTGAATTTGTTCTTTCTAGGCAAGTGCTTTAACTGCTGTACCATTCCTCCAGCCCCAAAGGGCATTCACTCTCACGTTGCTGATATTAAGGAGAAAAGTGTAAACTTTACATCATTAGGAAATTAAATAGGTTTTATTTAATACTTACATGTTAAAATGTAATTTTAAAATCAGAAAGAGAAACAGTTTACATCCACAATGTTTCTGTGTTTATTGTGGTGTTTGGGATTGAACTCAGAGCTTCACATATCTAGGCAAGAACCCTATCACTGTGCTATATACCCATACCATATATTTTTTTGACATTAGTTGACTGTTAAGTTCCCTTCCTTGTCTATAATTTTTATTTTTGTGTAACCTCCCAGTGATATAGTTAGCAATGCCCTGCATAGCCTGGTGGTTCTTAATGCCAAGAGTGTTAAGATCACTTTGAACTGAAGACATAATGTCTTCATTCCTTGTTTTTAGTCCTTTTTTTATTTACAGCAAACTTTTTTATAAGGTGTCAAATAGTAAATATGTTAGGCTGTGCATGTCATATGATTTGTATAATAATAACTACTTAACTCTGCTGGTGTTGCATGAAAGAATTTAGAAGTGGTAAATTACAGGTTTGAGGGAAATGCTGCTTTTTAAATACCAGAAGAACTGGTTCCATAGACGCACTCCTAATTCTGGTGAATATTTGCATATGTAGATGTTTGCAAAGTCTAAAGGTGATGAGAATTCTGAATGTGACTTTACAAATTCTCTAAAGTAGAAAAAATATTTCTATAGTATTCTCTTATCAATATTTTTATAATGAAATTTGTCAGTCTTCAGTAAAGATAATCTTAGCTACATTTCAGGCAAATAAATAGATGCCACTTAATTGTATTTTTTAAGTAATTTTACTGTGATTCAATTCATAACATAGAATTTACCCATTTAAAGCTATAAAATTCAGTGGCTTTTAGTGTAGTCACGAAATTGTGGGCTTTTAGTGTGTTTTTTACGAACCATTTTAGAAAACTTGCTTCCTTTTCGACACTACAGATTTAACCTAGGGCCTTAAACATGCTAGGCAAGTATACTCCTGCTGAACTATACCCCCAGCCCAAAACATTTTTAATTACCCTGAAATGAAATCTGCACCTCTTAGCTAACAGCATCCTCTCCTCTACCCTTACCCCTGTAACCCTTCCGTCTGGGTAGCTGCCCATCTGCTTTCTACCTATGTAGATTTTCCTATTCTGGATATTTCATACAGAAAAATCATCCACTATTTAGTCTTTTGTGTCTGGTTTCTTTGACTTAGCAGAATGCTGTCAGAATTCATTCATATTATTACATGAACCAGTGCATTTTTTCTAAATGCCAAATTAAGAACATGCTCTGTTATATAGATATGCCGCAGTTGGTTTGCCTATCAGTTGGTGGACACTGAGTTCTTTCTACTTTTTAGCTAGTATAAATAATGCTGCTTTTTATGTAAACATATTGTCATTTCTCATGGGTGCACCTGTTGGCCGATAACTATGGGATTAACCATTTGAAAAACTGCCAGGTTGTTTTCCAAAGTAGCTGCATCATTCTACATTCCTACCCACAATATATAAAGATCCCAGTTTCTCCATATCTTCACTGAACAATGGTCTTCACACTGAAATACATCCCCTGTGCTTTTTTGATTTTGAGACAGGGTCTTACTAAGTTGCTTGGGTTGAATTTGAATTTTCAGTCTTCCTGCCTCAGCTTCCCAAGTGCTGAGATTTTAAACATTCACCACCACATCAGGCATATTACTTTTTTGATTATAGCCATTCTAGCATGTTATCTTGTGATGTTGATTTTCTTTCCCTGATGACTAATGTTATTGAGTATTTATATATGATTAGTGGTCTGTGTATATTTTCTTTGGTGAAATGTCTATTTGAATCCTTTTCTCATTTTTTAAACAGTTTTATTGAATGACAAAAATTTTGTTTATTTCTCAAATGTAAAATGTTATATACACATACAAACGCAGATATATATATACCTTACCAGATACATGATTTACAAACATTGTCTCTGTCATCATGTAAGTTATACTTTTACTTTCTTAATTGTGTGTGTGTGTGTGTGTGTGTGTGTGTGTGTTTCAAGACATGGTCTTACCCTGTAGTTTAGCAGTCTGGTCCTGAGTTCACTAGGTACCCCGACATGGCCTTGAACTCAGGCAGTCCTACTGCCTCAGCTTCCCAGGTGCTGGGATTCGAGGCTTGTACCACTATGCTCAGCTAATGTGATGCTGGGTAATCAAACCCAGAATTTGATAAGTGTTTTAACCTCTCAGCTACACTGTAGCCTTCTTGATGGTCCCTTTGAAGCATAATATTTTTTCTTTTTGATGATACTCAGTTTAGTTGCGTTTGTAAATTATTTTGAGATTGACACCTGTAGGAAATTCTGTGTCATGAACAAAAATGTCATTTCTTTTTTATTGTATACTATTGCATTATTGGTAACATGATATACTTTATTTGCAGTCAAGAGAAGAGAGCAGAAAGCAGGCTCTTGCAGCTAAAAGAGAAAAAAGAAAAGAAAAGCGAAAAAAGAAAAAAGAGGAGCAGAAAAGGAAACAGGAAGAGGATGAGGAAAACAAACTTAAGGAAAATTCAGAACTGCCAGAGGATGAAGATGAAGAGGAGAATGATGAAGATGGTAAAAAATGGTTCATCTGAATTACTGATAAGATTTTCTTTTATCAGCCTCATTTTGAGTACCTTTTACTCTCTTTGATTACCTGAATCTGATATTAATAACTGATTTTTATAGGGAATAATTTAAAATGTTTTACATTGTAAATTGGTACTCAGGAACAGAATGAGAAGGAAAACACGTAATTTGAAGCAATTCAGTTGTGATTTAAGTCATATACACATTTGTTATTTTTGCATATGTAGATGTTTGCAAAATCTAAAGGTGATGAGAATTCTGAATATGTATATACTAAAAGCAGCACAAAAAGAGGTTTGCCAGACTTTCTTCAGGTTTTCTACCCCTCGCTCCCCTGATTAAAACCTAGGAAAAGGTACGGTTTCTCAAATTCTTGGCTAAGGGCCAGGTTTACAGCTTATATAAAGAGCAGATCTGTCAATAGAGACTGGGGTTCATTATTCTCAGGGTTGTTTATGGTACTGTCTGACAGTGCTTGTAATAAGCAAGTAATGTTGCTTTACTTGAATTCGAGTTCCAAAATACTATTTGAAACTTTTTCTAATTTCTTTTTTTCAACTTTTTCTAATTTCAAACTATGTTGTAGTTTTTTATTAGTTCATAAGATTAATATTTCAGATCATAACTATTATCGTTAGTATATATTCTATACCAGCTTGGCATTGAATTATTATTACATTATATATTTGTTCTAGTAAGTTAAAACTTCTTTATTAGTGAATACTGGTGAAAGGAAAGTATGACCTAAAGAACTAAATTGTGGGGCTCGAGGAATGATACAGTAGTTAAGGCACTTGCTTTGCAAGCACAAGGCCCTGAGTTTGATTCCCCAGCACCACATAAAGCTGGGCGTGATGGCACACACCTGTAATCCCAGCACTCAGGAGGCTGAGGCAGGTGGATTGTTCTGAGTCCAAGGCCAGTCTGGGCTACACCAGTGAATTTAGGACCAGCCTGGGCTACAGAGACCTTGTCTCAAAGGCAAGAAAAAAGACCTAAATCATTACTAAAAAGTTATATTGTCACAATTTGTTTTAAGAAATGTGGCTCTCAATGTGGTTTTTATTTGTTTTGTAATTGCAGTGGAGCAAGAAGTTCCCATAGAACCTCCTAGTGCAACTACTACCACCACAATTGGAATCTCTGCAACCTCTGCAACATTCACGAATGTGTTTGGGAAAAAAAGAGCCAATGTGGTGACAACCCCCAGCACCAATCGGAAAAATAAGAAGAATAAAACAAAAGAAACGCCTCCTACAGCACATTTAGTTTTACCAGAACAACACGTATCTTTAGCACAACAAAAAACAGATAAAAATAAAACAAATGGAGAAGTTAGAGGTGGTGGTGCAGGTGGGAATAGTGATTCAGATAATTTGGACAGCACAGACTGCAACAGTGAGAGCAGTAGTGGTGGGAAAAGCCAAGAGCTAAATTTTACTATGGATGTGAATTCCGCCAGTGATAGAAGGTACCCTTCACTGATCCTCGGTTCCCAAGAAGAAAAGACAATAACCACCACTTCCAAAACTCAAACACGGTAAATTTTTCTAGTTTGTTACCTTCACGTTCATCTTTCCTGATGTAAGTCCACTGTTAGCTTGTCTTTATGGAAGACTGGAGGAATAGCACAGCAGTCAAAGCACTTTCCGAGCAAACACCAGGCCCTGAGTTCAGTTCTCCAGAACCACATAAACTGGCATACACTTCTAATCCCTGTACTTGGGAGGCTGAGGCAAAAGGATTGCTCTGAGTTGGAAGCTAGTCTGGGCTATATATTAAGATCAAGACCAGCCTGGACTACAGAGCGAGAGCCTACTTCAAAAAAAAATTTCAAGACTGCAGTTTACCTCTGTCTTCCTAATTATGTGCTAATTAAGATTATTAGAAAATTTCCCAGGATTCATAGGCTGATACTGAAAATATTAATAGGCCTTAATTTTATTTAACTCTTGTTTTTATTGATTGTGTTTTGTTGCTTTCTGAGTCCATTTTTAGTATTAAAATAGATGTTGGAGTCTGTTCTGTTTCTTTTTTTCTGAATTATTTGGTGTATGAGTCCTAGTTAAAAATTTTTAGCATAATTTTGTCTATGAAGGAATAATCTCAAGTTTCTATCAAAAAATTTATCTCTTGTTAGACTTGATATTTCTCTCTTCTTAGACCTGAAGGTGAAATAAATCCAAATTCCTTGTCCACAAGCTACAAATCAGTGCCATTGCCATTAAGCTCTCCAAACATAAAACTGAATCTCACTAGTCCTAAAAGAGGTCAAAAAAGAGAAGAAGGGTGGAAAGAAGTTGTTCGGAGGTAAGTAGAATTGGTCCTTTGTTTTTTTTTTTTTTTTCTTTTTCTTTTTTTTAATTGCAGTTCCAGGGATTGAGCACACAGCCTTCATCACTCTGTGGTGCATCTGCAGCACCTTGTTATTTGAGACAAGTCTCATTGAGTAGCTGAATTGGGATTAGGATTTGCAGTCCTGCTTCAGGTTCCCAGAGTGCTGGAATTACTAGCTTGTGACACCTGGCCTATTTGTTTGTTTTTTTAAGACAAGGTCTCACTCTGTATCCCAGGCTGGTCTGAACTAACTGTGTAGTCCAAGCTAGCCTTGGATTCATGGCAATTTTCCTGTCTCAGCCTCCCTGGTGCTGGGATTACGGACGTGTGCCACCACATTCAGATTTGCATGGCCTAGGCAAGCACTTTAACCACTGTGCCATTCCTCAGCTTAGTCCTATCTTTTTGATGCCAGTAAGTCACACAGATTCCCCTTCTCTTGTGTGATGATTACCTAAGATACTAATGAATAATTTGAATATAGTTAATCATAGTTGTAAACTATTTCGTACTCATAAATTCAGAATATATAAAAACAATATATAATTTTTGCTTTTTCTATATTATGTGATATAATGAATGTTGGCCCTGTGGATAACATAAGATTTACTGTTTATGTAGATCATGTAGCTGTAGATTTGTATAATTATTTTTTATTGCTTTCTATGAGCTGTTGATATTAGTTTAAAATGAATAAGCCAGTATATATTATTAAGTATTGAGTTTAACAGTGTGGTACTCATTTGAATTTAGAAAGAATCAGAAATAGAGTTTACTTAGGATATTGTAGGCAGATGGAATATTTACATTATGAGCAAGTTAAATATAACAGTTATTTTAAATGGGAATGTAACTTTCCTAAGTTAAATTCAGTATAAGAGAGTTCAGTTTCTAAAACAAAAACTTAAAATTTCCTCCTTAAGGTTTGAGAAATATTCTATAAATACTCATCAACATATTTACTGAGATTTTTTTTAATAAAGAAGTTTGCCATTCAAAGATATTTGATTACATCCAGATGTGGTGGCATAAGCCTATCATCCTAGAATTCTGAATTGGAGACAGGAGGACCTCAAATTTGAGCCCATCCCACTTCACTTAGTAACTTAGTAATGCACTGTCTCAAAAACAAAAGTGAAAGGGAAGGCCTTGGGTTCAATCTCTTGTACAAGGAAAGAGAGAAAGAAGGAAAGAAAGAGAGAAAGAAAAAAAACATTTGATTTTATAAGCTCATGTGAAGTCTTTATTTTATAGGTCAAAGAAATTGTCTGTTCCAGCCTCAGTTGTGTCCAGGATAATGGGAAGAGGAGGCTGCAACATCACTGCAATACAAGATGTGACTGGTGCCCACATTGATGTGGATAAACAAAAAGATAAGAATGGCGAGAGAATGATCACAATAAGGTAATTGTGACAAACTTACACTACTAATTCCAAGTTTATGTGTACACTTTTATTAAGAATAGTATGCTTAAAGAGAGGTAATGGTCATCTAGGAAAGCAGTGAACCTCTGAGAAAGGGGTGGCCATAGACTGAGTTCGGCCATGGACTAAATTCTCAAACTCCATATCTTAATGTGTTACAGCATTTGGAATTCAGGTGTTTACAAAAACAGAAATTTCGAACAATTGGAAACCAAAAGAAAAGAAGAGGAAAAAGAAAAAAAAATTCTTGGAACTAATAAACAATTACAGAAAATATTATAGGGTACCAGATTGACATTCAGAAGTCAACTGTCTTCCCATGTACCATCAAAAATAAATACAATCTGAAATTACACACAAGCATTTATATTTTCATTATCCCCAAAATTAAAAAATAGTTATATACATAGCAGATTATGGCTGACCTCATTGTGAGGGAAACACATCAATGTTTTATCAGAAATGATGAATAATGTCAAAGCAAAGCTAAATAAAAGAGACGTCCTACATTTAAGGAACAACAACAACAAAAAAGAACAGTGTAAGAATTTTCTTCGATGGCTAAGATTATCTATTTATGTTTTGGTCTTATTTTTGTTTTTTCCCCTAGGGGTGGTACAGAATCAACAAGATATGCAGTTCAGCTTATCAATGCACTTATTCAAGATCCTGCTAAGGAATTAGAAGACTTGATTCCCAAAAATCATATCAGAACACCTGCCAGCACCAAATCCATTCATGCAAACTTCTCATCTGGAGTAGGCACTACAGCTGCTTCCAGCAAAAATACATTTCCCTTGGGTGCTCCAACTCTTGTAACATCACAGGCAACAACATTATCTACGTTCCAATCTACTAATAAACTTAATAAGAACGTACCAACAAATGTACGTTCTTCTTTCCCAGTTTCTCTTCCCTTAGCTTATCCCCATCCTCATTTTGCACTGCTGGCTGCTCAAACTATGCAACAGATTCGGCATCCTCGCTTACCCATGGCCCAGTTTGGAGGAACCTTCTCACCTTCTCCTAATACTTGGGGACCATTTCCAGTGAGACCTGTGAATCCTGGCAATACAAGTAGCTCTCCAAAGCATAATAATGCAACCCGTCTACCTAACCAGAACGGGACTGTCTTGCCCTCAGAGTCTCCTGGACTAGCTACTGCCAGCTGTCCTATCACTGTCTCTTCGGTAGTTGCTGCCAGTCAGCAACTGTGTGTGACTAACACTCGGACTCCATCAGTCAGAAAGCAATTGTTTGCCTGTGTGCCTAAGACAAGTCCACCAGCGGCGGTGGTTTCTTCTGTGACAAGCACTTGCAATTCCCTGCCTTCTGTTTCCTCTGCACCTGTCACTAGTGGGCAAGTTCCCACCACGTTTCTGCCAACAAGTGCTCCTCAAGCACAACTGTCTTTGCAAAAGATGGAATCTTTCTCTGCGGTGCCACCTCCCAAAGAGAAAGGGTCCCCACAGGACCAACCCACAGCAAATCTGTGTACCCCATCTCTAACTGCAAATAATTGCAATAACTCTGCCAGCAACACACCAGGAGCTCCAGAATCTCACCCATCCAGTAGTTCCACTCCTCCTTCCAGTAACACACAGGAGGAGGCACAGCCATCCAATGTGTCTGATTTAAGTCCTATGTCAATGCCTTTTGCCTCTAACTCGGATTCTGTTCCATTGGCTTTGACGTCGCCCAGATTGGTTGCTGCTGATAATCAGGACACCAGTAATTTACCTCAGTTAGCTGTACCAGCACCTCGAGTTTCTCATAGAATGCAGCCCAGGGGTTCTTTTTACTCGGTGGTACCAAATGCAACTATACACCAGGATCCCCAGTCTATTTTTGTTACAAATCCAGTTCCTCTAACAACACCTCAAGGCCCACCTGCTGCAGTGCAGCTTTCTTCAGCCATGAACATTATGAATGGTTCTCAGATGCACATAAACCCAGCAAATAAATCTTTGCAACCTACTTTTGGCCCTGCCCCACTTTTCAATCACTTCAGTAGCCTTTTTGATAGCAGTCAGGTGCCACCTAACCAAGGTTGGGGAGATGGTCCACTGTCCTCACGAGTTGCTGCAGATGGTTCTTTCACTGTTCAGTCAGCATTCCTGGGTAATTCTGTGCTTGGACACTTGGAAAATGTTCACCCTGACAACTCCAAGGCACCTGGCTTTAGACCACCTTCCCAGCGAGTTTCTACTAGTCCAGTTGGTAAGTTATTATTAGCATTGTAGCTCAATTTCGGGATGTCACAGCATTATGTCATCTTTCAAGAGAATAAAGCATTTATTTTGTACCTAATTTTGTATGATCTTAAACCAGTGAGAATATGCCATAAGTAGTAAAGACTCTTTAATGAGTGCTATTTAAATGGATCAAAAGTAGTTATTGACAAATCATTCACAAATAATAAGGTGCTTTATATTTTCTGTATAATTTCTTGTTTCTCATAATAAGGAGGTAATACCTGCTCTCAGCCCAATTTCTTGATGTTATCAGATTACATATATACATATGTGTGCATATATATATATATATATATATATATATATATATTTTTTTTTTTTTTTTTTGAGACAGGGTCTTGCTCTGTGGCCCAGGATGGTCTTGAACTCACTAAGGAGCCAGGATGGCCTTGGACTCAGCCCAATCCTCCTGTCTCAGCCTCCCGAGTGCTGGGATTATAGGCATACGTCACCACACCAGGCTTACATGGTACTAGGGAATGAACTCCATTACTTAACGCTTATCTTCATGTTTATTAGGCAAGCGCTTTAATTGCTGAGCCATTCCTCCATCCAGTTTATATTAATACAAAGAACTCATAGATGCTTAAAAGATTCTAGTGTTACAGACTTTTTGAAAATTACAGTGATTGTCAGCATTTCTCACACTTAAAATATTGGAATTGGGACTGGAGGAATAGCACAGCCTGAGTTCGATTCCCCAGCACCACATAAGCTGGGCATGGTAGCGCGTGCCTGTAATCCCAGCACTTGGGAGGCTGAGGCAGGAGGATTTCTTTCTCTTTTTCTATTAATATGTATATATAAGATACATAATGTTTACATTGAACCTGAGTATTTTGTGAACACACACACACACACATATGTTAAAATTACAAACCCTTCCCCTCTTCCCTCTCTACCCGCCTATACTCTGGCCCCCTCTTCCCTAAGTCCCCCTATCCTTCCCATTTAGTTCTGTAAAATGAGTATATTCAGCAGGGTGATTTCTGTGAGTTCTAGGTTGGCTACATAGTGAGTTCAAGACCAATCTGGACTACAAAGTGAGACCCTGTCTCAAAAAAAAAAAAAGAATTTAAAAAGTTATTTACATTCATAATGCTTCAGTTCATAATTTATATTATTTAATGGTACCTTGTATTATTTATATTAGATATAGCTATGTGAAGAGCTCCAGTCACTTATGGGCTGTTATTTTTTAAAGTACATTATATATCCAGCTATTGATTTCTTGAAATTAAAAATTAGCTGTTGAAGTAATACAAAGATAAAAATGATTTAAATCTATATAGATGATTTGACGTGAGCCTTGCTTGGCTTGGAGATATTAGGAAAAGCCAAAGCCTGTTTTCCAGAATTCAAGCCAAATTTTAGTTTAACCTGAAGTATTCTGGAAAACGTTAGAAACAGGGCTGATCTAGAGTGAAAATAAGAACCTTCTTACCACTTACGTTTCTCTTATAGTCACAAAAATGCCCCATCTTTTTGCTTAAATTTTAGTTATGGATCTAGGATATCCTTCACTTGCATTTTGGATGTATTTCCATTTACTTGTCTTTTCATGAAAACAATAGCTGTTATATCATCTTTCAAATAGAAATGTTAGCCTGCCCAAGGCCATCTATGGTCCAAACTATTCTCTAGAATTTTTTTTCTTCTTTTCTGTAAATAGGCATCTATTGTAGCTGTTCATTTTGGGAAACTAGTAGAGATTTTCAGAAGCTCCAGGGTGAAAGAAGAGCTCATTGTCAGTGCTCAGGCTGTGATAGAAAGTATTCATCTTTGACCTTCCTTCTGGGGCCCAGGATTAATAAGCTTGGCCTCATATCTTAACTGCCTGTATGGTTTCTTTTGTTCACGGTCTTCTTTCATGGATATAGTTTATCCTCCTAGTTTTCAGGTAAGATGTAGTAATACTTAAGCAGATGGGGAAGGATGTGGAGAAATTAAAATTATTTGGCTGCTATTAATATGGTGCAGCCACTTTAGAAACACAGTTTCACAGTTCCTCAAAAATTAAGTATCTAGGAATGGAATTCCTGAATTATATTTCTGTGAATATTTATGGAGTGATCAAAAATGTGTGTGTTTAACCAAAAATAAAAATATATATACAGTAAAAGGCACATTGCCACTGATACCTTTCAAAATATTTTCCCTTGCTTTGAATACACTTATTCCAGCTTTTTTTAAATTTTAAATGAGATAGGCACTCACTTTGCAGTCTAGACTGGTCCTGAACTCAGCTGTGTAACCCAGGCTGGCCTCAAATTCACAGCAATCCTCCTGTCTCAGCCTCCCGAGTGCCTGGGATTACAGGTGTGATAACAGGAAGTCATCAAAAATAGGATGAATGTTGGAAGTGCCAACCACTGGAAGGGCAGGCTTCAAAACATTGTGACGTGTCCTGATCTACCTTACTGATTAGGTCTGGCACCATATGATTTCCTGGCTTGCAGGACAACTCTAGCAAAGTGACTAAAGAGTGTTCTGAAAGAGGACTTCCAGATCTTCCTCAAAAAATGGCAAGAACAATGGAATGTTTTCTAAATGAGAGGAAGTATTTTGAGGGGGATATATGTGTCTTTTACTGTAATAAATTTTTTAAATTCACTGTATTTTTGGAACATTCCTAATACATCTATACCAATATGGTATACAGGCTGGGAGGAGTAGCATACACCTATAGCCCCACCTACTTGGGAGGCTGAGGTGGCAAAATCACTTGAGATGAGTTCAAGACTAGCCAGAACAACAGAATGAAATATCTGAAAACAACATTTAAAAAAAAAATCCTGGTACACAGATACTCATATTAGCATTATTTATAATAGCCAAGAAATAGAAACCTAGTCTATCAACTAATAAAATGTGATATGTTTGGCCAGGCATAGTGGTTCACACCTGTAATTTCAGCTGGTTGGGGGCTGAGACAAGAGGTTATAAGCCTAAATAACTTAGTGAGTCCCTGTCGCAAAACAAAAGTGAAAAGAATTCGGCATGTAGGTTAGTGGTAGAGTGCCCCCTGGCTCCACTCTTCAGTACCATAAGACAATACAAAACCAAGTGATATATAACACAAAAATTTTTTTAATTTTTTTATATTGAGAAAAGGTTCCACAGAGTTGTCCAGGCTGAGCTCAAACTTGTGATCCTCCTGCTTCTTCCTCTCAGAATTATGAAGTTAGGGGCAGAATATTTTCTTAATTTAGTAATAAAAAGAAATGAAGTACTGATTCATGCTGTATACATGGAGAAACTTTGAAAACATTTCAGTAACTAAGGGAAGTCAATCACAAAGGCCAAATATTATTCTATTTATATAATATGCCCAGAATAGGCAGATTTTATAGATACAGAAAGTAGGTTGGAGAAACCAGAAATGTTCTGAAATTGATTGTGGTAATTATTATGTGACTATGGATTATTGTACTAAAATTTATTGATTTTATACTTCAACAGGCAAATTATATGATACATGAAAAAAACAATTTTTCTAATTATGAAGAAATCAAATTGTTTAAAAATAAGGCCTACTTGAAAGAAGTTTTGGCAATTTTTATCTTAATGACTGCTTTTACGTGAAAATATGAAATGGGCATGTGTAAACATTTCCCAGACCTTTGTCCTCTTTCCCTAATATGTTTGCCAGAGAAAGTAATGGAAATTGATGGGAATGCTAAATTCTAACTTACACAAACCAGCTGCGAGGTTGGGGTGTATTACAACACTTGAGTAGCATTCTCAAAGCTCTGGGTTTGATCCCCTAGCACCACATAAAAATTAGCTGGGCTTAGTAACACACACCTGTAATCCCAGCACTGGGGAGGCAGAGGCAGCAGGATTGCCATGAGACTGAAGCCAGCCTGGGCTACACAGTGACCAGTGTGGATTACAGGGGTGAGAACCTGTCTCAAAAAAAAACCAGCCAGCTAGAAACTTGAATATAGTTTGCAGTTGTGGGACTGGTGTGTTATATTCAGTGGTTAGAGCATTTGCCTAGCATGTGCAAGGCCCTGGGTACAATTCTCTAGCACCAACACACACAAAAAAAATAGCTAGATGTGGTGGTGTGGTGATGTCTGCCTATAATCCCAGCACTTGGGAGTTTGAGGCAACAAGATTGCTATGAGCTTGAAGCCAGAGTGGGCTGCGACCAGCCTAGACAATAGAAAGGCGCTGTCTCAAGGCAAAAACAGTGTGTGTGTGTGTGTGTGTGTGTGTGTGTGTGTGTGTGTGTGTGTGTGTGTGTGTGTGTGTGATTTTTAAATTCAGAGTGTGTTTTTTCTCCTTGTGAGGAAGGAAACAAATGGTTGATTTTGATTTACTCATATTCCTTAGTAAATGGCTAAGGTCGTGTAGATGAAAAGCTGTACTTCAGTATTTTCCACAAAAGTAACTACATAGTTTTGACGGGTTTACTCATTATAATATGCTCTTATTTCGTGTCTCTTTTGGGTAAAAGCTTTGAGATTCATCTAAGACACTTCCTTAGGTAACTTGCATTTCCTCCACCTCGCTCCCCGTGCTGGGAATGAACCCAGGGCTTTCACACTATACACATTTTTATTCCAATCCCATTTTTATTTTTGATTTTGAGACAGAATCTGGATAAGTTATCACTAAGTTGCACAGGCTGGGCTCAAACTTGCAATTCTCCTTCCTCAGTCTCCCAAATGTTGGGATTATAGGCCTGTGCCACCGTTGATCTCACTTTCCTATAATTAACGGTGATGTTCTTCTGATCGTAACAAAAAAATGGGTTTGGCTATATGTTATCACATAAATGTGTTCTTTTTGCTGTGATCAACAGAAATAGACTACATGCTTTCTTCTTTTCAAAAATATTAAGTAATCTCTGGACTTTTCATTTTAAAGCCTTGGTTAATTGAATATCTTGAACCTGTTTTATTTCAGGGTTACCATCCATTGACCCATCAGGCAGTTCCCCATCCTCTACTTCTGCTCCTCTGACAAGTTTTTCCGGCATACCAGGAACAAGGGTTTTTCTGCAAGGGCCAGCTCCTGTTGGGACCCCTAGTTTCAACAGACAACATTTTTCTCCCCATCCTTGGACAAGTACCTCAAACTCATGTAGGAATCCTAGAGGAATTCTTCCCCAAAAAGTCTTGAATAAGTTATTAAGTCATTTGTTTCAGGGAACACTGTGCTGTAATTATAGTAAAATAAATGATATACAGGTATCCACGGTTTCTATTATAGTCATATGAAGAAATTGTTAGGCATTTGTACAACAGAAAAGAAGGGTCAAGTTATTTGTTGAAGTCAAAAATGTTTACATTGAGATTTGGATCAGTAAAAGTTAGTTTTACAAAAGGACCTTGTGGGGCAGATTTGTAAACTACTTTTTCAAATCTGGAAAGTTCATTCATGTATATGGTTGGTTTATGTGATTTTACATTTATTTTTACATTTTATCAGTAGTAGTTCCCAGGCTGGGGGCATAGCTTAGCCATTAAAGTTCTTGCTTGGCAAGCTCAAGGCCGTAGGTTTGAAGTCCCGGCACCACAGAAGCAGGATCTGGTGGCTTATGCCTATGTCCTAGCACTTGGGAGGCTTAGGTGGGGAGATTGTGGTATGTTTCAGGCTAGCCTGGACTACATAGTGAAATCAGGACCAGCCGGGGGTGGGGGATTTCCCTTTGTAGTTTTCCTTTTTGTTTCATTTCAACATTTAGAACAGATGAAGTGCTTGGAATTAATAATACTTGATTTTTCTAAGTGAGCTTCATGAGATAGAATTGGTCTTTTGACTAAGACAACTATTCAAATCACCTGAGTCTAGTTAAGAAACAAACCTTTCAACTGAATTCAACAAGTCTTTGCTAAAATTTAACTTTTTTCTTAATGGGAAAAAGAGATTGTCATGAAGAAGGGGATAAAAGGAAAGAGTTAATAAGAAAGAAGTGTTTTTTCATACAATAAACAATTTACTGTACAAACGTCACCCATATTTTAGTTATTTAATGTAACTATATGTTTTTGAGACTAGAACTAGGTCAAAAGTAAATGTGGCCTTTTTCTTCTAATCTTGTTTAGGTTAGCCAGGAAAAAATTTCAGGTTTTGTTTATACTTATTATAAGCAGAATTAGTCTACTTTTTTATATTTTATTTGAGTGATATTATAGAAGGAAGTTTTTCTTCACAGAAGCTATATTATAGAATAGCTCTTTCCAACAAGGTTTCTCATATCTCTTTAGTTTTTATATGTAATAAAACAATAGAGAAATATTTTGCCACCAGGTGACTCTCCTATCCCATCTGTTTCTTCGGGATCATCTTCACCTCTTTCAGCCACTTCTGTGCCCCCAACATTGGGCCAACCAAAAGGAAGCAGTGCCGGTCAGGATCGAAAGATACCTCCCCCTATTGGAACGGAGAGACTGGCCCGGATTCGGCAAGGAGGATCTGTTGCACAGGCTCCTGTGGGGACCAGTTTTGTTGCGCCTGTTGGACATAGTGGAATCTGGTCATTTGGTGTCAATGCTGTGTCAGGTACAGTAATCTAGCCCTCTTTTTGTAAGATTAGTTGAAGTAAATTGTGGGGGTTTGCTATTGAAATTTGGTTCCTTAATAAACAAAAGAACTTAGTTTATATACCAAACAGGAAAGGGTTTTTATACTTTTGAGGAATTTATTCCCAGGACTGGAATACTAGTTGCTGCAATACATAGAGCTTATCCAAAATAAAAGGTTTCTTTCCACATAAGCTTTCCAGTGTAGAATGGGACAACCATTTGTATTCCTTCAGAGATGTAAGGTGTTTGGGGTATTGAGGACTTCATATACAGTTTTCTGTGAACATGTTCTTTTGGCTTATAAGACAAATGAATGTTCAGAGCTCTCAAGAGAATAATTCTGACAAAATTTGGTAGGAAGAAGGAAAA
Organism: Ctenodactylus gundi; assembly: GCA_004027205.1. Taxonomy (NCBI): domain Eukaryota; kingdom Metazoa; phylum Chordata; class Mammalia; order Rodentia; family Ctenodactylidae; genus Ctenodactylus; species Ctenodactylus gundi. The sequence continues at coordinate 204,191 of PVKB01000945.1, read as the reverse complement.
AGTGGTAATGTTTTATTGTTTTATCTAAATAAATATAAAATCTTCTCTTCAATTGTTCTTTCCAGAAGGCTTATCAGGTTGGTCACAGTCTATGATAGGGAACCATCCAATGCATCAACAGTTATCAGACCCAAGCACATTCTCCCAGCATCAACCAATGGAGAGAGATGATTCTGGAATAGTAGCTCCCTCTAACATTTTTCACCAGCCTATGGCAAGCGGTTTTGTGGATTTTTCTAAAGTGAGTTGACAACAACTTTATAACTTGTTTGAAATTTTCCCAGCCAATGTAATCACATGTTAAGGAATAATTTGTATTGAATAATTCTCCCTTTTGTTGCTATGACTGCCATATCTTATACCCAGTTTCTAGAGCGGGTAGTGTCATCATCAGTAGTTTGGCCTCAGACTGTCCTAAAAATGTCCCCATTGCCCTAAAACACCTGAATAATTTGAGATTTGTTACTTTTATGTCCTGCTGCCACAGCTTTAAGGGAAGCCTCTGCCTCTCTAAAAACCTGGCTGTGACCTCTTCAGTGCCTTGTCTGCTCTGATAGCTCCCTGGTTGCCATAAAGCAAAGCCAGATTGTGGCTGTAAGCATTCATGTAGATTTACCTTTTTCCTTCTTTCCTTCTTTTTTTTTTTTTTTCTTTTGGTGGGGCCGGGGGTGGGGAGCAGAAAGGTGGGTTCAGAGTCTCACCATGTAGCCCAGGCTAATCTCAAACTTGCTACACAGTCCTGTCTGGCCTCAAACTTGGAATCCTCCTATTTCAGCTGCCTAAGCACTGGGATTACGGGCATGTACTGTTACACCTGGCTAGAATTACCCTTTTCTTTATGTAAGCTTATTAACAAAACTAAAATATAAGTAAGTTGAGAAAATGTTTTTCTGAAATGTGGAACATTTACTGATACATACTGGTTTTAGGTTTTTTCTGGGTATTTTGAGAAATGTTGCAGATGCAGATAAACATTTTGGTGTCTCTATACTGTACCACTCTGTACTTAACAGGATCCTCTGGAATTAGAGGGAAATTTGAATGGTTTATTATTATGGAATCATGCTGTATAATCATTCACTTTTTTAACTTGTATACTATTATTTTAATTTTTATTTTACTTATGTGTCATATAAATATTAAAATCCTAAAAGAATGAAAATAAACATGGCCGTCCATTCAGTAAGACAATTGAGTATTGCTTGCAACCCAGTTTACTCACACTTGGTATACTTTGAGAAAGAATGGGATTGAAGTGAGTTCAGGCATATTGGTCAACCAAGGAAATAGTATAAATTGTGCCTGATAAAAGCATGCCTCTTCACTGAAGGTTCATTCATGTTTGTTCCTTAGTCAACTAGGTCTCTCCTTACTGCCTAGTACTTTGGAATGAATTATTATAAATATGATGTAAAACCTAGAAATAAGATTCTTCTGAAAAAAGAACATTGAACTTAGGAAATAAAATGCTTAAATACTTTTTCTCCATTTATCAAAGACCAAAAACTTGTATTTTTGGTAAAACAAGTTGGGCAAGGTGGCACACACCTGTAATATCCTAGCACTCTGAGAGGCTGAGATAGAAAGATTATAAGTTCAAGTTCCATTTGGTCAACTTAGCAAGACCCGGCTTCTAAGTAAAAAAGGGATGGAATGGGGATGCAGCAAGCCTTAGGGGCCAAGGGGGGATATGCAAACTAAGAAAAAAGAGAAAAAATGTTAAAAAGCTGCATTAAATTGACTTTCTTTTATGTTTTAAATGCCCTGCAAGATAAAGTGAGCCTCTCTTTCAGTGTTCTTTTTTTGTTGTTGTTCATTTGTTTGTTTTTGTTTATTCTCAATTTAATGGTCCTGGTTCCCATCATTTCACAATTAAACCTTTTTTTCTGCTCTTCTAGGGCTTGCCAATTTCCATGTATGGAGGTACCATACTACCCCCTCATCCTCATCCTCAGCTTGCTGATGTTCCAGCAGGCACACTGTTTAATGGACTTCATAACTCAGATCCTGCTTGGAACCCTATGATAAAAGTTATCCAAAATTCAACTGAATGCACTGACGCTCAGCAGGTAAAATGAGCTATACTTTTCATTTTTCAGACTTGTCATGTCAATCTTTTAATTCTGTGAGTAGTACAAATTCTGAATATCAAAAGTCATGACTAACTACCTTGATCTGAATTAATATCATGATGCTACTGAAACATTTTATTTCATGCATATGTATTTTTTCTAGGCAAAAAGAGTGAATTGCCATTGCATTTATATATTCATTTTGTAAATGTCTAAAGATTCCTAATTAGAAATTCCAATTTTTCCTCCCCCTTTTCAGATTTGGCCTGGCTCGTGGGCACCTCATATTGGAAACATGCACCTCAAATATGTCAACTAAGTTAGAAGGTCTTTACTCTTTAGCCTTGTTTGAGAACCTATGGCCTTGGAAGAACCCTGGGGATTTATTTTTTTTTTAATGTGCCTAATTAAAAATTTTTCTCTGAGGCTTTAGAAATGGAAATTTGATTGCCCATTGTATAAGAACAAATTGATTTCCTATCCACTTGATTATGTTCCTAGCTAGATTGGCCATTTTTCAACTTTTAAGATCAGATGAACTCAGTGCTTTTGGCTAAACATACTGAATGCTGCTTGTATGCAGAAGAGAATTAGATGATTACATATTTCAACCTTTTTGGGTGAAAATACATGTATAATTGTTTACATACTTAAAAGGAAAAGTTGAGTAAATTTCTTGTCATATAGTGGCTCTACTTAATGTAGCCTGTATTAATGTGAAATATTTACCAGAATATTCAATAAAAAGATGAACAGTGTTTAGAAGTGGGGTGTGATCCTTTCGGTGGTCATGTAGGTACCACCCAATTCACAATCATATTGAACCAGGTTATTAATACTATGTTTGAAAATGCTTTTTACATTTGAGAGCTCATTCTTAGACCCTTTTGAAAAGGCACTTTTAGATATGTTACCTAGTAATTCTGCGTTAAATATTTCTTGTTCCCTTGTCTTCTGTATGATTTTACATGTGAGAAAGTTGAAGCCTAGGCACTGTCTTATCCTACCTTAGCAGATAGGCCACTGCCAGGTTTTGCGCTTATGGGTCATGAGTTTGTCAATAAATACTTTTGGGTCGCGGGTATTGTAGTGATAGAGCACTTGCCTCCTATGTAAGACTCCAGGTTTGATCCCCAGCGCGTTGCGAAGAAAAATAACCAAATAAATAAATAACAAAAAAAGAAAAACACACTCTGGATTTAAATTGATGACACTGAACAAATTTAGGGATACTCAGATCATCAATTTTAGATGCCATTTGTGCTTCCTGAATACATACACTCGCGCGCACATACACACATACGCAACACACACACACACACACACACACACACACACACACGTGCGCACATTCTCTCTTAAAAGATGTATTTGGTTGTAGGTATTTTTGAGTTACAACTTGAGAGGGGCGTGACTCCTGTTGTTCTGTTGTATTGTTATTCTTTTTGGTAATGTTTATAAATATGTGGCTGATTCTGAGCTTAGTCCCATGGCCCCCAGTATGAAGAGCCACTGTGTTTAACAACTAAACACAAGAACACCGGAATGAGTTGGCCAAGCATAGGCTGTGCCAATAAGCTGATGCAACAGAGACGAAAAACTATCCCACTGAAAAGTATAGTAAGCCAACCTGTTTGTGTCTTATTATAGTTTAATTTCCTGGTTTTATATATAAACAATATTTAAAAAAGGAAAAGTTTGAGGCTAATAGAGGAGACAGAGGAGGATACTCAGAACAAGGGGAATAAGTAGGGACAGAACTATTACAAGTAGTACTTTTCTACTCCCATACCAAGGAATTCTTAATCTTCTCTACCCAGGTCCTAAAACCAGCACCAGATATGACATACTATGTTCTGTGTTAGACATAACCTTGTTCAGTTTGTCTTCTCTATGACCTTAAAATGAGAAAGATTCTCTAAATGTATTTCTTTTTATTTCTAATGGATTTGAAAAACATCAGCTGGTATTGACTTTGTAGTGGTCACATTAAACATTCTTAAGAGTTCTCTGACCATTAAGGGAATAAAGACTGCTTGGATCTCCTTCATACCTTGCTGTTTTCACTTACCACTTACAAAAATAATCACTTAAAATTAGTGAAATGAGTGAAACTTAGTCTTGATGGAGTATACATTTGTGTGAACAATAATACTAAATAATTCAATGGGACACAGGGTAAGTTTTGTTTTATTATAATTATGATATGTTTGTAATTGTCTGGAGGAACCCTTAAATCTGTATTCTGTACCATGAGAAGAACAAAAACCAGAAACGTTACCACAGGTCAGGAGTGCATAAATAAAAAGTGGGAAAAACTCATAGGAGAATTAGGAAGTGACAGGAGTTGTGCAGTGGAAGTAGTTCTTTAGGATACTTTCCTCCTTTCCCTCCTATGAGCACTGTCTTCCTTTCTTCCTGTTTGGATCCTGGTAGCCTATTCCCAACCCTATTTCGCCTGCTATAATCTCTTCTTCCTCTGCCTGCCTCTTCCCGGCATTACTTTACTGCTTTTTACCAATCTGAACAATGGATAAAACCTAGCTCAGGTAAGAACTTGATTACTTACAAAATATACAAGGGACGTGGGGAGGGGAAGGCAGTATGGGTACAGTGGAGCAACAGTGAGAAGCCTAAATTTTACTTTTCATTTCTGCCACTTGAAACTGTTGATTTTAGGTGAGTCATCTCACCTTTCTGGGCTTCACTTAAAGAATATTTTGGTTCTATCATGAATTTTAGAAATCCTGCAAACATTAGAATATTTACAGTGCTAAGTTTTTGTTCTGATATGGAATCAAAAGCTAACTATCCTCGGTATCAGTATTGACTTTGAGATTTTAGTGAGGCAGAAGCAAACCTTTTATAGCTGTAATGAGCACTCAAGTCATTAAGAAACATGCTGCTAAGGCACAAGTCATATGAGAGTAACCATTTTTTCAAGGAATAAATCTGTATCATCAAGTTTTCTAGATCCACGTAGTGTTCAATATAATAAAACTCCACCCAATAAAATTATTACTGTTTTAAGATCTTTAAACCTATTGTGGCTACAGTGTGCTGACTTGCCCTTTTATAGGCCAGTCTGCTTTCTTCAGTCCCTGCCCTCAAAGGGGATATCCCATCACCTCAGCTAACCAGACCGAAGAAGAGAGTTGGACAGCCAATCATGGCCTCACCTAACCAGAGGTAAGAAGTCTCAGGACTTAGAACTACAGTTTTCATCTGTTTGTGCAGATTCCGGCCAAATCTTCATCTAGTCCTCAAAACTAGTACATAAGGAGGAACATCCTTAGTTTGATTTTAGCCCATAAAAGGGGAAAAGCTGGTCATATGATAGTTTTAAGCCAGAGAGTACTTGGTATTCATGGTTCTGTCCCACTGTTGAAGACCTTTGGACCATGTTGTAAACCCAGGAAGAGGCAAATAAGAGGAAAACAGCTTCTGAACATCTTGTTCTCTGACTAGTGAGAAACTCTTCTACCAAGAAAAATACAGCTTGGTCATGACATTTTCCTGGTGAACCCTGTCCTAGGATGAAAGACTTTGGTGACTGCATTTTCTCTTCACCCTCAGTGATTTGTCATTTGCCAACAGACAGGTTTCTTCACCTTTACTTTTAAAGATGTTTTTAAGTGTCACGGTCTTGAGTTTGGGGCTGAAGGAATAGCATAGCGGTGAAAGCGCAGCACAAAGCCCTGAGTTTGATTCCCCAGCACCACATAACGCTGGACGTGGTGGGTCATGCTAGTAATCCCAAGACTCAGGGTTGCCATGAGTCCAAGGCTAGCCTGGGCTACCTAGTGCGTTCAGGACCAGCCTGGACTACAGAAAGAGACCTTGTCTTTAAAAAACCTTGAGTGTGTTAAAAGCATTGCCAGTAAATGATACGAGCCTGGGCTTCAAGACATAATTTGCAAAAGAATATAACTAAGATGATTTGCAAACCCGTCTTGCTATTACTTTTCACTTCCCCTCCTGTTTTACCTTGATGGTACTGATGTGAATCCAGAGCAGTTTGCTTGGTGGCAGAGAGCTGGTACGAAGTAAGACTTGGGCCTACGGTTAGCTTTCTGTTGTCTGTTGTTTTGTTTTAAGCTTTCATCTCTAATGGGTAATTAGTGTTAACTGTTTAGTCTAAACTCATTCCTTCCTCCCCGTTGCATGGATGATTATTCTGGCTTTATGTCTAAAGCATACCACCCATTTTCTTGTTCTCCGCCCCTCATGGCACACGTATTCTCCAAAAAGTTGACCATAAGCAGTAGTCTTTATAGTAGTAATAGTAGGAACTGCTGCTGTTTCAAAATAGAGATTTGGAGAAAGAAGACCTCACTTCCACTGTCCTTCTTAAAATCCCTCTCTCCAAGTTCTATTTCTGACTATTCTTTCTGGATCCGTTTTGGTGCACCTCCCTCCATAAGTAAATGTTGATGTGTAAAGACCTCTTCTTACTGTGTGTCTATATCTCTGCTTGGATTTTATTCTTCTCACATCTGAAGCAGTAGCCAGAGTTCGCCTTCTGAATTTCAGACCAGTGCTCTGCTGTACTCTTTCTGTACTTTACACACACATATTTTTTTATTCCCCAATATAAGGAATGTCCCTTTTCTTGTTCTTTTTTATCATACTACTGGTCTGTGTTCTGGAAACAAATTATTTTTTTGTGATACTGGGGATTGAACCCAGAGACTTGAGCATGTTAGGCAAGTGCTTACGAATGAGTTACTCTTCCATCCCTATATTAGTGTTCTAGCTACAGATATTCTCAAGCTAGATGATTAGGAATTATTCAACCTTACCTACACATTTCTCCTCTCTGGACCTAAAATTTATCCAGTTACCTCAACCCTCCAACCATTGTGCTCTTGGCAACACAATTTCACCGCATTGGACTCCCCTCAACTTCAATCTCACCATCGTTTTTACCCTGTAACTCCATTCTCCCCCATCAGACTACTTCCCTTACTTAAAAGCTAAATCATCCAAGAGGGCTCTACAGTTTGTTCCCAAGCCTCCAGCACTGCTAAATCACTTGACTTAGACATACACACTTGTAAGAGGCTCAAAATCTGTTTTGAGGGGCTGGAGGAATGGCTCAGCGGTTAAAGCGCTTGCCTAGCAAGTGCTAAGTACCCTAGTTAGATTCCCCAGCACCACATAAGCTGGGCATGGTGGCGCACTCCAGTAATCCCAGCATTTGGGAGGCTGAGACAGGAGGATTGCCCTGAGTCCAAGGCCAGCCTGGGCTCAGAAGTGAGTTCAGGACTAGCCTGGACTACAGAGTGAGACCCTGTCTAAAAAAATTTTTTGAAATAAAATATATGTACTCTTGATACTTGAAATGTGATTCTGAGGACTTGCAGCATCTGCCCTACCTAGGATTGTATTTAATAATCCAGAATTTCACTCCATACCTACTATATCAGTATTATCATTTCAACAGGATTTCTAGGAGATTCACATGTACATTAAAATCTGAGCAGCACTGATTTATTAAATACAATCTTTTTTGTATTTCATGAGAAATGAAGTCAGAGGTAAATAAAAATCCAATGAAGCCAAAGCTGAGGTGATATGGATAAATGCATGCAGATAGGTGATTTATACTTAATTTTTGTGGCTGGAGTGAAGATAGTGCTAATTTTGAGGAAGCCACAAAGGATTAAACTGAATGAATTCAAGATTTTTAGTGGCTGTAGGTACTAGACTTAGTACCTAACTCTCCTGCTGCTTCTCTCCACCCTACATCAGTGTGCCTACATGAGAAAAACAGAAATCTGATGGAAGGGCAGGTCTTCACTGTCTTAATGTCGCAGCTGCAGCTTCTGTACCTGTACCCCCTACTACAGCCTTTAATTAGTCCAGGAATAAGTCCAGGCTTATTCAGAAAGCCCCCTTCCCTCCTTGGCCTTTCTGCTGTGCCCAAGGCCATCAAAGCCTTTCTCACACTTTACGGAAGTTGGTCATTGAGGACCTAAGGATCACCCCTGAGCAGGGCAAGCTCACCAATGAGCTGCATTCCCTGTCCCAATTTTTTGTCAGAGGCAGTAAGTACTGTGCTGAAGTGTCCAGACTCTGAAGTGAGGTAACACTCAGATCTGATTCCTTGCTTCTTCCCCTTGTACGAGATATGGGACTTTGAAGCAGAGACTTAGCTCTCTGGTCTTACATGTTTCATTGTTGAATTCGACTAATAATAGTGCTTTATCAGACTGTTCAAAGGAATAGTGAATTAATACAGAGCAGCTAAGTCCACTGTCCCAGCGCCTGGGTGTAAAACAGTAAGCACCCGAGCTGCGGGAACACTTAACTGAGATCTGAAGGCTAGTGCGGACCTGGCCTGGGCCTTTTTTTCCCAGCCTCTGGTGATCCTGGCCTTGCTTGCTAGCAGATAGGCGGGACCATAGGAATGAATGACGGCCGGTGGCCCGCCCCGGGCGTGACGTTGTCCTAGTGTTGTCCGCTTGCTGCCGTGCGTGGTCTGTTGAGCCTGCTTCTGAGTCAGAGCGGCGCCCGCGTTCCCAGCGCCAGCCGCTTGCCTTACAGCTTCTGCTTGCAATGACCGCGTCCACGAGCTGCCCCATTCCCGGTGGCCTGGACCGGCTGTCTGATTGCTACAGCACCACGCCGGGGGGCACGCTCTATGCCACAACCCCAGGAGGTCAGCGGGCTGGGCCGGGTCTGCAGAATTGCGAACAAACCAGCACGAACGTGCCCTTGCTGGGCAGGGGTGGAGAGTTGTGGGCCTTGATTCATCCACAGACTGCAGGCTGTAGCTTTGGCGGAGGATGGAGCCAAGGCAAAGTTCTCAAAAAAAACTGAAAGTGGTGGGGCAATACCTTGAGCCTACTTTCTGAGTGAGTTCTGTACTAGAGGCTACAGACCCTCAATGGGGCCTAGGTTCTGGATTCTCTGTGTACGCGTGTTCCTCTGGGGCTCAAGAACTAGGAGCTTGGCCTCAGGAAGCACTACATTTTGTGGAACTGTTTAAGTGTACTTGGGGCAGCGGCATTTTGTTTGTGCAACCTGCTGGTGGCAGTTGGGTTGGACGAGCAGCCTAGGATTATCAGTTGCTGGGCTCCCAGCCCAGCATTTCCTGCCACGTGCGTGGAGGGGAGGGGTGAGAACAGGGTTGGACTCTTGGAGTACATTATGCTGTCCAAGTTCTTGGAGCTGAGCTGAGCATTGCGGGACTTGGGATCAGGCTAAGAACAGTATGTCCACTTGGAAAGCAGGTGTACTGAGGGGCACAGATAAGAGACTTTGTGACAGGAGATAACAGCCTTTGTGGCAGCAAGATGACAAACCTGCCACAACTGCTGTTTGGCTTTTAGGTCTGAGGGTGGACACCAAGGTCCCACCTTGTGATGCCAAAGCAAGGGCTAGGGATTTCAAGTAGAGGAAGAGTCTTAAGTATCTGAGATGAGAGGTTAGTGCTCTTTTTAGATCCAAGACCTGAAGCCTCTGGCTGGACTAGCTGCAGTGCCGCCCCAATTGCTTTTTGGTGCTTAGACACATCTTGTCTCAGCCTGAAAATATGTCAGTGCTGCTCAGGCTTGTCAGCTAAGATCCTCGCTGTGTCGTGCAGAAAAGATGTTTATGAAGCACAAGGAAATGTGACACACACTTTGAACCCAGCTCACCAAAGGCCTAGGTCTGGGATTCTAGTTATCTGTGTACCCATACTCCAGACTCTTACATCAGTCCCTACCCCTTAACAGGCACCAGGATCATCTACGACCGAAAGTTCCTGCTGGAGTGCAAGAACTCACCCATTGCCCGGACACCCCCCTGCTGCCTCCCTCTGATTCCCGGGGTCACAACTCCTCCAATAGCCCCACCCTCCAGGTTGCAGCTGCTGAAGGAACAGAAGGAGACAGAGGAAGAGATACCTGGTAAGTAAAGGAAGACCTAAAGTTAAAGAGTTGCCCAGGGGCTGGAGGAATAACATAGCAGTGGAGCATTTGCCTAGTAAGTGTGAGGCCTTGAGATTGATTCCTTAGCACCACATAAGCAAGGTGTAGTGGTGTATGCCTATAATCCTAGCACTCAGGAGGCTGAAGTAGGTGGATTGCTGTGAGTTTGAGGCCAGCCTAGGCTACACAGTGAGTTCAGGACCAGCCCAGGCTACAGAGTGAGATCTTGTCTTAAACAAAACAAAACAAGCAAACCATAACAGCTTTTGAGTTCAGATGTCCTGGAGAAATGTGTGGGTTCAGTGTTAAGATGGGTTTCTTGGCACTGGACCTGCAGACCCTCAGATCAGCAACTGGTCTTTCTTTTTCTCTCTCCAGATGATGCACAATTTGAAATGGACATCTAATCCAGAGCAGATGACCACGTGTGTGGGGTTATCAGAGGGATCCCTCATTCCGCTACTGCCACCTCTTCCTGGGGTATTCAAAAGCCAGCTGGCCTCATCTAATCTGGAAAAGACTGACTTGTTGGTTCTGGGTCTCCTTTAGTTCTGAGGAAGCTAGACCAGGGATAGTAGTGGGCAACTTGCCAGGCCCTTAGCTCTACTTTCTCTTGGGTCTGTAGGTACTCATCCCAGCCCCCAGTCCTCTTTGCTCAGGTTGGGACTGGGAGATAGAGTATGCCACCTTCTGGCTGCTAAGTAAACATTCAAAGAAATGCCTTGGCTCCATCATTCTCAGTGATCTTTATCTTAGCCACACAGGTGAGAAACCCAGCAGGCCTAGGTAAGAAGCCCCAAGTCTGTTCCCTAGCTCCCACTGTGCTTACTTCCAAGAGACTACAACCCGAGACAGACTGCAGGAGTTGCCAAACTATAAACAGCAGTAACCTGGCTTTTGCCAAGACCTGTTCCTGTCTTTCCAGGAAGCACTCGTTCTGGAACTGGGCCTCATAGCCATCTCTGTCCATCCTTAAGGACTCCTGGAGGAGCGGTGCTGTGCTAGCCCACAGCCACCCTGTTTGTCTCCTTGCCCTTTCTGCCTCCTACCTCCATTTTAACACTGAAAAGCACATACTATACCATCTCACAGCATGATATCTATAAAAGACCTCTTTGGTCCCTCCAACCCAGCTGTGTTCACAGAGAATTAGAAGAGACCGAAAAACTCACACTGAGGCCCAAAATGAGGCAGCAGTTTGGGTGGTAAATTGGGTAGTCATAATCCAAAATAATAATCTGGTGTTTTTCTCCTTCAACTTACACAGAAAAAAATCCCACTGACTAGTTCTAATCCGTATAGCAGTTATATGCTGCAAAGAAGATATAGTGCAAAAGGAGTCTTTACTAATCTTGAGGGAAATGTTACCCCATGCTCTGTGGATCTTTTTCCTGTGCTGAAAGGAAATCATCCAGGCAGGTCTGCTCCACATAGCAACAGATGTATTCTTTAGTCTAATGTTGGGAAAAGTGGCACACAGCAATCAGGCCATGCCCAAAAAGGGCCTTTATGATGAAAGGAAGACAGAGAATAGAAATTTACACAGCATGTAGGAAGTAGAACAGTCAAAGGGACCAGCCTGGCAGAGGGAGGACTCACCACTAAAATGTTTTTATTGAAATGTACGTATTAGGGGAAACAAGTGACCTCCCTGTAGCCCAGGCCCAGTGGTGCAGTCTTCTTCATGGTAAGAAAGAGGGAAGCCAAATGAGAAAAGGCCTCCTACACCAAGGCATAGGCGATGGTGTGAAGTAAGTCTAGGGAACCCCCATGATTATGGAACCTGGTGGAACCCTGGTATGGTCTGGTTCTCAACTGCTGCAGCGGATTTCCCTTCGTTGACCTCTTCCACTGACGACAGACTCTTCTTTTCTGCAATTAATCTTTTAACTCCCACCATCCACTGACTGACCTCAGTCACATGGTCAACCATGAGGGAGCGGTGGATGTCATCTGCTGCATCCCAATGGTGACTTGAAAGTTCTGAGGAGAGAAAGCTTGAGCAAGCAGATTGGGATACAAGGGACAATATATTTGCCTCCTCCCAACCAGTCAGAATTTCAGCACCTGTTCACCTAAGCTAATCATGCAGGACAAGGGACTCAGGATATCCTACAGAACCACCCATATACCTTGCACCAGCAGCACCATCCTCTTCTTCACAGATGCTGACAACTTTCCTCCAGCCCACTGTTCCTGAAGCAGTACCAGACGTCGGCTGATGTCATCACATACCTGCCTCTAAGAGATAAAAGCAACCTCTAATTCAGTGCTGCTGACTCAGTAAGGGGAGGGGAAGGCAGCACCTCACAGGAAGATAGGAAGCACCTGTTTTCTCTGGTCAGGATCTGTTTAGTCCTACAGTCTGGGTCTTTACCCAAAGGACAGGTCCACACTGAGAACCTGATGAGGCTTAGGTATCTCCTACCATGAAAGAGTACACATATGGCTAGAACTTTAAAATGTCAAGGACTTCTCCAAAGTTTACAATGTACTTTACAAATAAGGAAACCGAGAGTCAAAGAGATGAAATTGCCATACTACTACTTCCCCTTTCCTTGATGCCTTGTTTCTAGAGAACTTAGAAACCACTATAGATAGAAGAGTATTTCTGTCTTCCCAACTGAGCACAATATAAGATCCCTGAGCGCAAAATTAGGAGTGTATTGTCTCAGTAGCCTGAGGTACAGAGTATCAAGCTACTGTTGTTCACTAATGGGAGATGAATGCAACTCTTACTTACATAACCCTCTATGACTGGTCATTCATAGTCCTGTAAACTCCCCTGAAATCATTTTCCTGGGAAGGCTTAGAAGAGGCCCCTACTGTAAAAGAATTAAAAGGCAGGCTGGAGGAATAGCACAGCTGTTAGAGCACTAGCAAGTATAAGGACCTGAATTTGATTCCCTCACACCACATAAGTTGGGTGTGGTGATGCACGCCTATAATCACAGCACTCGGGACCTCAGAACGCTAGGCTAAGAGGATCACCATGAGTTCGAGGTCAGCCTGGGCTACAGTGAGCTCAGGAACAACCTGGACTACAGAGTGAGACCTTGTCTCAATAAATAAAGAGTGATTACACATAGGGTTGGAGAGTCTACTTTTGGGAGTAATACTTGCCTTTGGCTGTGAAGTATCAGGGCTTACCTTTGTGTGGCCACGGCAGTCCTCTAATGCCTGTTCCAAAGGTCTCAGCACATCCTCTATCAAAGCCTCAGACTGAATGACTGGCAATCCCACAGGCTCCACTCTGGAAGCAGGACAGCTCCCCACAGTTTGGAGCCTGGGTGGCTTACTTGAAGGAGGTGGTGGCCCCACAGGAGGTGACCCAGGAGAAGTCTCTGAGGTGGGGACTGAAAAGGTAAAGCAGAATTAAGCATCATGGCTTAGATAAGTTCCACTCTTAAATTTACCCCTTCTAAGCATGACTTCACTGTCCAAAATATGTGTGGAAGTTGGAGACAGCTGAGCCTGGTGGTACAGGTCTGTAATCTCAGCATTATGGGAAGCAGAGGCAGGAGGATTGCAATATTGAGCTCAGTCTGGACAACTTAGCAAGACCCTGTCTTACAATCACAGACCCGTCACAAAATGAGCTGGAGATGTAGCACAATGTGAAGACCCTGGGTTCTATCTCAGCACCACCAAAAAAGAAAAAGCTTGGTATGGGGGATAATGCCTGGAATTCTTACTGCTTAGGTGGCTGAGGCAGGGATTGTAAATTTAAATCACTAATTTCCTATCCCAAAATAAAAAGGGGTGGGGAAGTAGCTCAGTGGTATAGGATTTGTCTAGCATACATGAGGCCTTTGATTCAGTCCCCAGTAGCGGGAAAAGAAAACAGGCATGAACTAGTTCCAACACCAAGGGACTATGGCAGGATGATAACAAAGTTTGAAGCCATGCCAGACAACTTGGCAAGACTACCTTAAAGTGGGGGGGAAAAATAGGGCTGGGGACATAGCTCAGTAGTTAAATTGCTTGCCTAGAACATGTAAGGTTCTGGGTCTAATTCCCCAGCATAACATAAGCTGGGTATGGTGGTGCAGGCCTGTAATCCCAGCACTTGGAAGGCTGAAGGTGCCATGATTTTGTAGCTAGCTTGGGCTATGGTAAATGAGTTCAAGACCAGTCTCAACTACAGAATGAGACTCTGTCAAAAAAAAAAAAAAATCCCCAAAATAGATGAAGATGTAGCTCAGTTTGAAGGCCCTGTGTTGAATCCCTAGTAACACACACATGTACCCCACCGCTCCACCATTATAAAGTTCCCAACTCACATAGACAACTTGCTGGGTATACCAAGATCAAAAAGTAAACCAAAGAAATCTGGTTTATGAACCCAGAAAACATATTCCAGACCAAAAGGAAAGTGCTACAAAGAAATGGATTATGTGATAAAGAGGAATACGATAACCTACCTGACTCTTGAAAGAAAGCCTTCTGAGATTATCCCAGTTTATCTGAAATGTTATTTCCAACAACTTACTGTCTCTGAGCCTGGGATCAACCTCTTCTGTAAAGTGAGGGTATTAGTGATGATACTTCATGGGGCTGCAATCAGGTTTGTCAGTACAGACATAGCTACTAGATTAGTGTGTAGCAAAAAAGTACTCAAAGCAGTTTTTATTGAAAACTAAGGGATGCAGTAAGTACAGCTACACAGAACTAAAAGAAGTACTAGCCAGGCCCAGTAGCACAGGCCTGTAATTCCAGCACTCTAGGACACTAAGGCAGGTGGATTACAAGTTCATGCCAGCCCAGGCAACTCAGCAACTCAGTGAGACTCACAAAAAAAAATAATAATAATAATAAATGGGGTGAGGATGTAGCTCAGTGTGACGGCATTGGGCTTGATCTTGAGAACAAAAAAAAAAAAAAGGCAAGTAATATGTGGGGGTAAAAAAAAAAAGACAAGTACTAGGTGGCGGGTAAATGTCTGAGGCAGCAACGGTTTTAACTTGTTCAAAGGAGGAAACAAGGCCCTTAAGTTTATTAACTAAAGAAAGTGATATGAGCTATCACTAGAGAGATTACACTAGGGATTCAGACCCCACGAGGCTTTGATGGACTTTGGCCCACCAAAACACTAAACAGTCCTGAAAAGCCATTAGAGGTCTATAAAAGCAGGAGGGGTGACATCACCAGACTTAGTTTTTAAGGTGTATGTTCTGTGAAAAACTGGTAGTAGATCAAAAATGAGGCAGACAAAATAGCTGGTTAATGGAGTAGTCCAGGAAGGAGGAGATGAAGGGGAATGGAGTGGTGTGAGGTTCGTGTAGGAGGCGGTGCAACAGAATTGACAGGGAAAGTTAGTATGACCAGTTCAAGATTTCAGTGACTAAGAAAGACGGGAGAACTTACTTTTAGGCTTCAATATCCACAAAGCTAATTTGGCCTCTAGCTAACTTGACCACTACATCGTCTCTTGATGGCCCTTTGTCTCACCTTCCTATTTCCCTTTGCTGAGTCCACAGCACGGCATCACCTCCAGAGTGTAACCGCTCTTCCCTCCTACTTTTCCAGTTGTACTCAGTCTGTAGTGTTAAAAGTCCCCTTTATAAACATTACCTCTTCTCCCCCTGTTGTGCCTTTTTACTAACTAAGCCAGCGTTGGCACTTGGGAGGAAAAAAAACACCATGTTGATGTATTACACCTTATAATTTAACACTTTCTGTGGCCATATATCACTGTGATATCAAACACTAGTTCACTTTCCCACTTTCTGGAACAACTGTTGTCACATTTTTTCTTCCTTTCCCTATCATCTTTTCATCTTTGGCTCTGCCTCGTGTTTCCTTGAGAAAACAGGTCATGAAACAGGAACTCTCATCTGCCCACTACCAGTTCTATTAATCCACACATATCTGTGGCCACTTTCCTTCCTCCTGTAAGAGATAAAAGGTTCCTGCTGCTATCAAAAGCCCTCTCACTAGCTATGGTCTGCAACCCAGCCTCTTGTCTTTTTTTAGGCCTCCTTCCTGAAATTATCTTTTTTCCTCCTCTGTTGTCAGTTCTGCTTCTCTACTGAGCTATCCCATCAGCAATCATTTTGTAGTAATACACAGTCAAAAACAATCTTCACATTATTCCAATTTCAGATACTATGCCAAACAATTTCTTGAATGAAGTGCCTTGAAGTTACTCTTTTTCATAGTCTCTCCTTATCCTATTTTACAGCTGGGTTTCTGTCATTCTGGCCTAAATTTTGCTAAAGATACCAGCCCAAACTAAACATGGTCCAAACCAAAGCCTTGCCCTCCTTTTCTACAAACATGTATCCTCCAATTTATCAGAAAATACATTGATTCCTCTATCATTCCCACTTTCTCTACAATGCTCACACCATCTCCATGACGATATATCACCCTTGTCAAATCATTAAATTTTGCCTGTATTACCATAATAGCTGCTTCATTTATCTGTTTCTTCCCTAAAATCTTCTTCACACAGCACAGTGATTTTTCTGTGTAGGGGAGTCAAACCTGTGGCCTCAGACAGTAAGAAAGTGCTCTACAGCGCAGCTCCACTCCACCACTCCCATCTTTCAAAGATGTAAATTAGTGGTTTTTGTGGAGGGGGCATGCTGGGGATGTAACAGGGCCTTCAAGCTCTGCTACATTCCTGGCCCATTTTTTGGTTTTGAGATAGGGTCTCCCAAAATTGCTAAATAGACAAGGCTGGGCTCAAACTTGCAATCCTCCTTCTTCAGCCTCCAAGAGTGCTGGGATTACAGACACACCAGGCCCCGTGTCTTCCATCCAACTTTAAGTGGAACAAAATACAAACTCCCTATCTTCGCAAAATTCATTATGCCAAGTGAATCCTGGCAAGCCACTCTGTTCTTTAAGGCTCTGAACTGGCCAAAATTATTCTCGGCAGCCTTGCACCAGCTATTTCTTTCTTATGCCTGAAATGTTCCTGTGCCTGACCTTTGTGGGTTTCGTTTTTTCTTCTTGGCAGTACTGAGGCAGTACCAGGGCCTTCACACTAAACCTTTTGTATTTTTTATTTATTTAGAGGCAGGATCTCACTGAGATTCTGTGTGGCTCAATTCTATGTTGGACTCAATCTTGTAATTCTCCTGCCTCGGCTCCCACCATGCAAGGATTATATAAAGGCATGCACCACCACACCCTGCTTACATGACTTTTAATCAGATTTCAATTGAAATGTCAGCCCTACAGACAATTATCTTATCCAGAAACTCTCACACCAGTTTTATTTCTCTATCAGCCCTTACCACCATTTAATCTGTCTTCAACCTTAGATGTCAACTAACTCCAGAATGGCAGAGACCATGTGGTTCTCACTGCTCTTAAAAAGAATACTGATTGAATGACAAGTCTGGCATGCTTATTATATACACCTTAAGACAAATGGATATAGCACTGCGGACTACTGAGAAAAAAGCCTAATAGGTTGGAAAGTGAATCTGAAAGTAATTATAATTTGACAAGAGCCTAGCTGAGATCACCTAGGGATGAAAATACAGCAAGTATTTTTTAAATCAACATATTGACCTGAGCAACGGAGGGGGCCCGGAATACGGCCCTACTCTGAACCCTTTCTGGGGTCCCAGCCTCTCCTTATGGGCCCTGGGAGGATGGAAACACACTCCTGGGATACGCTTGTCCCTGGCATCGTTAGTTCTCTGAGGGTCTCCGCGCACAAGGCTCCCACGCACCTCTGGGGGGTCCATCTTGGGGGGCGGCGACCCTCTTAGTGAGCGGCGTGCGCTTGGGTCCGCCAGCCTGGGTTTGCAGCCCGTAAGAGAACTGCGGGGGGTCGTTCCAGCCGCGCTCCTTATTGCCTGCGGAGGCAAGGGGATGTGTAAGCGACACCAGAACTCCGCAAGACGGTCACTTTGGGGTTGAGAGGATACAAAGTTCCGCCCCCAGCCCGCCAGCAGTGCTCACCCGGCTTCACATACAGCTCCGCCATCTCCACTTCCGCACAGCGGGGCATCGCGTCATTTCCGGGGCAGCTCAAGCCAGCGGCAGGAAGGCGTGCCCGGCCCAAAAGACGGCATGGAGCTCGGGAGGCTGGTTTCATGGTGCTTGGCAACCGCCGGGAGGTGCCATAGAGACTAAGCACCAACTCCCCATAGGACTGACTGCCAATCTTCAGCTAATGCACCATCGGAGACAGGGTCCAGGGCACCAAACGAGGCGGGTTTTCCATGGCACCCACTCTCCAGGAGCCCTCCTCTATCTCTCCAGTTTGCTCTCAGAACGCTCCTGCCTACCATGTGCCTCTCTGACTAGCCAGGGCGACAAGTGGAGCCTCACGCTGTCTGCCCTACACAAATTTCATAGCTTAGATGTCAGCTTTTCGCTAAATCATCCGACATCACCCGAGCATCCACAACCCTTTTAAATTTCCTAGTTCTACTAGGTATTATTTTCTATCTTGATTGACTCATTCATCTCCCGTTTGAGAATCAGGGGTGGAACTATGACTAGTAACGTCTTTCGTCAGTTTCCAGCTTGATATGCCTCACATTCTAGGGAAACAACTTAGAAAATGTTGAGCCAATGAGGTTCGACTTCCTAAAGTGACTACAGGCAGCCACCAACACCAAGCACACACACCTCACACAGGTTGTTAGCCCGCCAACCTTGTCCCAGGTTGAATATACTCACACCTAGTAAGGTCACTGAGGGATTTTTATTTGCACTGATTTTGCTATAAAGTGTTGCTGAGGTAGAGCCAACTGCCCAGGGCTGGGCAGGGGCAAGGAACACAAATGCCCAAGGAAAGGTTAGCCAGGGGCCTGGATTGTAGTCCAGGGTCTCCTGGACAATATAAACAATAATTTGGGCAATAAATAGAGGGTAGACAAAGATCAGAGGCAGAAAGTTAGGAGAGGCTGCAGGCCCCTGGGGAGTGAAGGGGTAGAGTTGGGTATGGATCCAGAGCCTCCTTTCCCCGCCCTCTAAGATCAACCTAGGGCATATGCAGGAGAGAAGGTTTCAGCCGAAAGGCATCAAGGAAAGAGAAGACACCCCGCTTGCGAGGGGCTGCCCCTGCACCCCCAAGCCCTCCTTTGAGTAGAGGAAGAGGTGCAGGACCTCCTGGGGAGTCCATGGAGCTGGTCCGCTTGAGCCGCAGGCGGGCACGGGCCTGGGCACCCCAGGCCTTGCCTCGAGATGCAGAGGCCACAAGACACTTCTGGTACTGAACCTAGGGAGAAGGGGATTGTGAGGATCCATCTACTCTGTCCCAGAACTCCCTGAAAGCTTCTGCAGGGCAGGAAACTGGCCAAGGCTTCTGTCTGATATAAGCTGATAGATGGGATATCTGCAGACTATAAAACATAAAACTCAACAATTACTGAGCATTTAAAGACACCTAGACACTATGCCAAGTGTTCTGTACAACAATCTAAACCCACTTATTTATGGGAAATTATTGTTCCCATTTTGTGAGAATATTGATATTCAGACAAAATAATGACCTACCTATGGATCACAGCCAGAAAACAGTGGCACTGGCCTTCAAACCTAGTTCTGACTGCAGAGTCTGTACCCTATCCCACCTACCATCATGCTGCCTCAGCTCCACTCTTACTTGGATAGACCAGTCCTTGGCAAAGCAGATTCTTTAATCCAGGGAAGGGTCTTCAATGCCAATTCATTCCCAATACTATTTCCCCAGTCATCTCTCATTTTCATTTCTCTTTTTTGTTTGTTTGTTTGTTTGGAGACTGAGTCTCACTCTCATAGTCCAGGCTGGTCCTAAACTCACTCTGTAGCCCAGGCTTGCCTCAAACTCAGCAATCCTCCTGTCTCAACCTCTCAGGTACTAGAATTACAGCCATGCAATGCCATGACTGGATTCATCTCTACTGAAAAAGGGGGTTCCGCTGGGCCTGGTAGTGCAAGCCTGTAATCCCAGCACTATGGAAGCTGAAGGAAGACACAAATTTAAGCCCAGCCTGGACAATTTATTAGTCTTAGAACCTGTCTCAAAATCAAAAATAGGCTGGGATGCCAGGCATGATGGTACATGCTTGTAATCCCAGCACTTGAGAGACTAAGGCAGGAAGACTGCCTTGAGTTCAAGGCCAGCCTTGCCTATATAAGTGAGTCCAAGACAAGACTGTACTATAGACTGAAATTCTTGTAAACTGGGGGGAGGGAGCTAGGGATACAGCTCAATGTGAAGGTCTGGGCTCAATCCCAGTATCACCAAAAATAAAGAGGGAGGGAATGTAGCTTAGCAGTTAAAGCACTTGCTTAGCAATTACATGGCCCTGGGTTCAATTCTCCAGCATCATAATTCCCAACATAAACTGGGCATGGTGGTGCATACCTGTAACCCTAGCACTTGGGAGATTAAGGCAAGAGAATTTTCTTGAGTTAAAAGCCAACCTGGGCTACAGGGCAAGACCCTGTCTCAAAAAGAGGGAGGGATCCTAATTACTCTTTCTGATTTGATTCCTCCCTTGTACCTTCAAAATCTTTTATCTATAATATAAAATACTTGGGGGGGGGGGCAGGGTAGAGTTAATGAGGGTCAAGCCCAGGGACTTCACAAAGAGCTATAGCTCCAGTCCATTTTTCAGTTTCTACATTTTTTTATTTATTTCTTGCTCCAAGGAATTGAACCCAGGGCCTTCTTACAGACCTATTTCCCTGGCAGTTTTGATTTTGAGACAGGGTCTCATTGAGTCACTAAGTGTGCCCAGGCTGAGCTTGAACATCTAGTACTCCTGCCTCAGCTCAGCCAGTGTTAGGGTTACTGGCTTGCATCACCAGACCCAGTCTCACCCACACTATATCTTAAGTCATCATCCTAATCTACAAACCTGTCTTTACTGTCCTGCTCAAAAATCCTTCAACAGGCCTGAGGATAAAATAAACTTACCCAGTGTGACCTGTAAGATGATCAATGACTGGGTTTCAGCCATCCTTTCTTCCCTCGTTTTTCTCTTTATCTTCCTTGAATACCATGTAGACCAGATTCGTTCAGACACTCCAATTCACTAATGTCTCTGCCCTTCCCCTGGCTAACTTCTTCTTTGGGCCTCTCAATTTTCTATCAAAATTGCATCCTCTGCCCTAAAGAAGCATCTCTTCCATGATCCTGTAGTGCACATCTTTTGTTGTTTCTGTTCTATCCTAAGTGCTCTATGCCCTCTACACTACTAAATTCCTAGGGTCAAGTATGTATGGTGCTGGCCTGTAGGTATTCATACTGCTAAATGAGTAAGTGGAACTAATAGGGTTTACACACCCCTTATTAAAATGCTAAGAAATAACCTAATGTGACAAACAGGAAAGACAATGCCACCCCTACAGTGCACAGCAGATACACAACTCCAGCTGAACGCTGAGAATTTATATATGTGAACCCAATCAGGGCTCCTTATACTTTAATAAAAGTAGTAATTTCTACATGAAACTCTCTGGCCTTTAATTATTGTCATATAACTAAAACCTAAGCCAAGCCAGACATGATGGCACATGCCAGTAATCCCAGAACTTAGGAGGCTGAGGCAGGAGGACTGCTGTGAGTTCAAGGCCAGCCTGGGCTACATAGTGAGGTCAGGACAAGACTGGACTATAGAGAGACCCTGCCTCAAGATAATAATAATAACAATAATAATAGAACTAAAATCTAAACCAAATAGCATGAGGGCCAAAATAATTATCAACCACGGAGTCCTGTGATCACTGGCTTGCTATCTATGGAGAAGCTGTCAATCTTAAGCTCAATATACAATGCAGAGCAGCAGCAAAGCAATACCACCCCACCCCACTCCACCTTCATCCCCACTCCTAAACTCACCATGCAGGCAGCCTGCACAGCTTCAGAGAGTCCCCCAGCATGAGGCTGGCACCAGAAGGCTGCACACTGGAAGCTCTGACGGCCAAGGTCAGCAATGAGGCCAAAAGTGTGTGGGTCACGGCCAACACCAATAAAGGTCACAAGGCGCACAGGACACTGCCACAGTGGATCCTCTTCTGCACTGGCCTCGGCCTGCCCACACCAGGCCTAGTCAATTGAGGGCCAAACACTGGCCAGACCCACTGAGTTCTCCCATCAGCAAGCAGTGGGACCCTCAGCATCCCTGCTCACCGTTTACAGTCCCCAACTTCACCCTTTTCTGGTACCTGAATTGGATGTGCAGTCATGAGAGAGTCAGATACACTGAGCATGGCAGGGACCCAGGTGTTCTGGTCCCCCCGGGCGGTGAGGGTACCAATGGCCTCATTCAACACATCCATGCCTAGAGAGACATGCCCACTGTGGTATCTCTCAGCAGTAAAGAAAGGGACTAAAGGGAATATCTAGGTCCCTCTCACTGACTTGGGATTCAGAGAAATGGAAAGAGGATAGCTGGGGCTAGACTCAGAATTTTGAATGGGAAAGCTGGTTCGTCCCAGGCTATACAAGGCTAGGGGAGGAATCAGGAGAAAGGGTGATAAATCTCACCTCAACCACCTTCCCCTTGTCTTCTTCAGTCCATCCCATCCACTCCCCTAATCTTACACCAATCCCTCAGAAATCCTTACCCATGGCTCTGGTGACTGGCAGGGTTCCTATATATAATGCCTCATACTTCTGAGCAGCCTGGCTCACTGCATCCAGCAATTCCACTGAAATATACACACCAAGTTGGCAAAGGAACACTCTTTTATTCCCTTCCCCACCCTTCTGAATTGGCCTGAAAGCAAGCCCATATGTGCTTCTCTATTTCAGGGCTTTGGATATCTGAAACCAAACATCTCAGAAATCCCACAAGTCCAGAGAGTGTTAGCCAGAAAACACTTTCTCCCACCACTCCCATCTTCCACCAAAGCAATTTGACATTGTGAGGCTGCGACCCCTTCCTCATACCTTGTCGAGGCAAGTCTTCAGGAGAGATGGGGTCTGGGGAGCAACAAGCAGCATCACCACTGACCCCTACTCGCTCTGACAAGATCTAAAACACAATGTAGTCAGCATGAGGCATGGAAGGAGGTGCAGAGACTTAGGGTAAGGAGGCTGATGCAACCCTGCTACAACTACCTTAGAAGCTTTAGCCCCAACTCTACATTCCCACTCCCTGATCCATCCCTGGCCCTTACCTGGGCACACAGTTCATGTAGAGCACTTGCAATGGCCTTGGCAGGAACATCACAGCGAAATACATGGCACTTGAGCATACAGCTATCTTTGTCACCCGCCACAAAGGCAAAGTCCCTGGCAAGGGCAGAAATGGGGAAGGAGTAAAGCTAGTTAGGAGGAAGGGCCTAAATCACCCAAGAGGCTTTTAAAATCAGGCTAGGAATATGGCAAGAATGGAATATGCAGGTCAGGGCTGAGACTCAGAGTACCTGGCTGTCACATACCTGTCACTGTTCCAGAAGCATGTGGGAACACAGGAGAGAATCAGCCCCGCCTCTCAGGCTCTCCCCCATCTGTCCCTGCTGAGCTGGACCCACCCTCCCCAACCAGGGCTGGACCAGGCAGGGAATGCAGTTCTGGGTTCACATCAGAGGATCTCTGTCCAGGGGTTCAAGTAACAGGGATCAGCATCAGTGGGCATCAAGCCTGCAGGGCAGGGAGAAGTAGCTATCGCTTGGAAGATGCAGAAGTCCTCACCGGCCCTTGGAGCTGCCCACACCCCATACACGAATGTGCACCAAAGGCTGGCAGTGGATCAGACTGTGGTCCAGGGGATTCACCAGGCTCATGGCATCTTTCTTCAGGATCATCAGCATATTTTGGCCCTGCAAAAGACAGACGTTTATCCAGAAATCAGATACGGATGGTTGCCAGGGTAATAGGCAATTCAGGGACAACTACCTCTGCTGGACCATACACTAAACCTTTTGTGGAGTGAGACAACTACCTCACCCCAGGCACCATCTGGGGGTTGGCTCCGGTTGCGTGTCTGAGCCAGCTGCTGGATACAGTTATTGACTGCAATACTGCTCTTCCCCGGTGCCAGGTCCTCTTCTGGTACCTCCACCCAGCCCAGAGAGCGGACTGCAAAGCACTGACAGACAAGTTGGGGTAAGGAACAAGGAAGAGTAGGGATGGAGTACAATGTCAGGTGCCATAGGTTCCTCACATACAAACCCTCTGCTAGCCCCTCCCTTCACCCTTGATCACTTCTGCTCAGTCCAGTTCCACCCCTGGTCTTTCTGTTGGGATTTCCCAATGCCCTGAGGCCCAGGCCACTACCTTAGCCCCTGGTTCCAGGCTCTGGATGTAGGATTCTTCACCAAACCAAGTCAAAGAGTTACTAGAACAGAGAGCAGAGCTGGTGAGAGGATCACACTTTCTACAGTAAGGGCAAGGGGAGGCCCAGGCTATTTGATCAGTGTAGGGTCTGGGACAAGATCCAAAATGCAGCACCACAAATACCAATCTGAGCAAGGTACAACTTGGGATATGTTAAATTTCAAAAAAGTATGACTTCAAATTTGAAGAAAAATTTGGGAGACAGACCCAGACACATGGCGTAAAAAGCCACAAATACAGCAGCATCCAAAATGTGGTCCAGTGCCCCAAAATAGGACAAGATCCAACAACAAGAATAGGAATCTCCACAGACAAAACTTATGACAACAGCCAAGGTCTAGAACATGACAGGTCAGGACCTAGATTATGCAGGGTGTGGGGTGATTGCAGCCAAATGATAAGAACTTAGGACAAGGGACAAAACTCAAAATACAGAATCAAGAACATGAAGAACACAGAAGGGGGCCCAAAAAGGGACAGAGTCTTGAACAGTGGGCAAGTCCAGCTGCATTTAAGAATGCCAAGGAATTCCAAGCCATTCCCCCCCCCCCCCCCACCCCAGGATATTTCTGTTACCTCCGATCCAGTGAGCCCTCCAGGCTGGAGAAGGATCTCCCTTTGGGGGGTCTCAGTCCCCAAATTCCCTCAGTACCCTGTAGAGTAGGGGCTAGTCAACATTGGCCTACATCTGCTGTTGAACTCAGGCCCCCTCCTCACATTCTACCTACCGTTCTTGGATCCTCTCCATCTCCTAGTTCCCAGGTTGGGCGCTGCCACTGGGTGCTACCGCTGGGTACATGCCAATAGTAAGTACCTGCAGCATCGCGGATCTTCCTCCAGCCGGGGGGCAGGCCTGGCTCTCCTTCCAGGCTCTGGTCCCCCCACAAATCATCTATAGAAACAAGACATCGTTGAAGAGGAGTACATGATTAAGGTGTTCAAAGTTAACATCCTGTCATAATTTTCCCCCATCCCATAGGGAAACCCTTAGACTAGCTCCAGGTTCCCCAGTCTTAAAAGACACCGCACGTAAAGATGAGGGGTTTTCATCTGGTCTTCACACAGAGACGTACGCCCTACCCTGTCTTCTGACTCTCGGGTAACCTTTCTCCCCTCAGCTCCTTGCACCTCCCACCCAGCCCCTCCGTGCACACCGTCACAGTTGACCAGAATGATAGCCAGCATGTAATCCTTGCCCAGCATATCCCCGCCGCGTGCCCGCCGGCCTCTGCCAGCCCACACCCTCAGCTCAGCGCGACTTAGCAGCTGCTGCGCCTACAAGCCCAGTCTCCCTGCGCCGAAAAGCACCAGGCCAAGAGTGCAAAAACACTGGGTCGAACAGAAGCCAGCCTCTGGGGGCGGGAAAGGGGCGGGCTTAGGAAGCACCGCCCGTCAGGCGTGGTGTCTGGATCCGCCAGTGGATGCGTGTTTCTGTGCGTGGGGCCAAGGGAGGACACCGACATCAGCGGACTCACTGACACCACCGCGCAACTACGAGCTCAACAGGCACCGGAAGACCAGTAAGACGAACGTGCGCCCTAGCGCACAAGTGAGATCATCGCGCCCAGGTCGTATGCGCGCGCATACGCAGCCTGGCACGCCCCAAGAGAGGTCACGTGAAAGTATTTGCAGGGAGGTGACCGGGGTTTGGTGGCCTGGAAAACCCCCAGCCCTCTCCAGAGATGCCCCGGAAGTACATCCGCCCTCAGTAAAGATGGCCGCATCACTTGGCGTGGGAAGGCGGGACTGCGCCTGTGCAGCAGGTTCGGCGGGCGAAGATGGCGGATGACAAGGTAAGGGGCTGCTACGCTGAGCCTCTGTAGGTGGTGGTCTTTGCCCTCCATAGCCTTTTTAGTTTTAGCTAGGCCTTTTAAGTTAAGGATATGCCTCAGCGGTGAGAGTGTTCTTTGTAGTCCTTGGGGATCTGCCCGTTACGTCAGCAGTGAAGGGTGACACGGGGACCGTTTTAAGTGAATCGGGCGGAGCCGGGGATCCTTCCTAGGTGTCCTCTCCAGGGCTTGCTAGCACACAAACACATTCATCCTGAAATACTCTGCTCCATTTCCTTACTCCCGAGATTTACGTTACAGAGATAGCAAATAGCGTTTCACATCCACTTGGACACTCACACCACCTTCATTCCTTGAGTTCGAAGCCAGCCTGGGCTGCGTAGTGAGTTCAGGACCATCCCGGACTACAGGACGAGATCTTGCCCTCTAACTCTGTAAATTCGACCACAATTACTCATTTATTCACAGTCTTTACCGACATGCTTCCTTATATCCCAGTTACTCCTGTTCTATTTGGGATGGCCTTGGAAATAAAGAAGTAAAGCATCTTACTTTACTATTCACCTTAAGCTTCATTCCCCAGGTTGCTCTTGAGGGTGTTGAATGGGTGGTATCGACTTAGGTAGTTTATCCTCACGTTATCTAGGGAACTGCTTTTATCCGGTATTCACTATTGGCCTGGTAGCCCAGCATCACCCACACCTTCACCACGTGCCTGCTAGTTCCTCTGTTAGCACTTGGACACAGCAAATGACAGTTTGCAGGCAGCTTTCAGGGAGCTCATAGTTCAGTCAGTATAACTTTCCTCCATACCGATTTGAACTTTCTCTGGCCTAATTGAAGCTTCTGTGTACGCTACTCACTGTTTGCTATGCAAGATTGCAGTAGGGATTATTATAAGTTACTGATTCACATTCCATCTGTCACCTCCTTGGCCACCATGTGAATTCTGTGCATTTCAGTGCCTTCCTTTACCATTGCCATCACGAAGTTGTACAGAAACCAATTTCTCTGTCCCCCTTTCCTCTCTAACTCCTAGCCTCTGTTAGAAATGAGCAGGGGATGGGGCCAAATCACTGTATTGAACCAGCCTCTCACTGTTCTAGGATTCTCTGCCCAAGCTTAAGGACCTGGCATTTCTAAGGAACCAGCTGGAGCGTCTACAACAGCGTGTGGAAGATGAAGTCAACAGTGGCGTAGGCCAGGTAGGGGCTGTCCTCCTACCACTCACCGTTAGCTGTGTTGCCCTTTTTGCTCTTGAGAGTGTTGAATGATGGTATCAATTTATTCAGCAAATGGGAAATGTTAAATGGATGGCAGCACTTTATTTTCAGTCCCCCTCACCCCAGGAAAGCTTCACTAGGAAAATAACACTTTTTTTTCCAATATTTATTTGTGTGTGTGTGTGTGTGTGTGTGTGTGTGTGTGTGTGTGTATACACACGTGTATATACATACGTGCACATGTGTCACAACTACATTACAATCCCTTTCCCCACTTATTGTCCCTCCCGATCCCTCCCTCATACCTCCCAGTGCCCCCAACACACCCGTTTGGTTCTATTCAATGCCTGTATTCTGAGTTTCTCATATTAGAGAAACCAATATTTTCCCCTCAGAGTTTGACTCACTTTGCTAAGCATGATGGTCTCAAGATGCATACATTTACCTACAGAAGCCTCAAATTTATCTGTCTTTATAGAAAACTAGTACTCCATTGTGTACATATACCACAGTTTTTTTATCAATTGGGCTGCTGATGGATATATAGACATCTTCCACAACTTAGCTATTGTTAGTTGTGCTGCTATGATCATGGGTATACATGTATTGCTATTATACACTGCTTTTACCTCTTTTGGAAAGATACCCAAGAGAGGTATCACTGGATTGAATGGAATATTTATTTTCAGCTTTTTGAGAAATCGCCATTCTGCTTTCCATAGTGGTTGTATTAGGCAAGAGATTGAAATAAAGGGAGTACATACCAGAAAGGAAGAAGTCAAACTATCCCTATTTCTAGATGACATATTTCTATCTATATATAAAAGATTCCAAAAACTCTACCACGAAACTCTTAGAACTAATTGAAAAATTCAGCCAAATTGCAGCTTACAAAATTATACAAAAAATGAGCATTCCTCTACACTAACAACTCACTGAGAAAGAGCTAGAATAATAAGCCTGTTCTCGGTAACCCTCAAAAAATTAAATACCTAGGAGTAAACCTAACTAAGTAAGTGAAGGGCCTCTAGAAAGAAAACTGTATTATGCTGAAAAAAAGATGAGTTCAGGACCAGCCTGGACTGCAGAGCAAGATCATGTCTCAAAAAAATAAAATAAGGAGAAGAAAGAAAAAGATTTTCCTTGTTCCTGCATAGGCAGAATTAATATCGTCAAAATGGCTATACTGCCAAAACTGATTACACAGATTCAGTGCACTTTCTATCAAAATAGCACTTGAACTGGAATCTTCAACAGGAGTTATATGTGAAGTAGAGAGAAATAAACTTTCCAAGCAGTTGGAACAGCATATGCAAAGCTGTTATGATAGGAAGTAGCATCTGAGGAGGGAAATGGAGTCGGTTGTTCTTGGTGAGGTGGGGATGAGGTGAGGGGAACATGCTACAAAATGAGCCCAGAGAAACAAGATCAAATTCTCAGATTCTCCAGGATTATATCTTGCCTGGTAGCAGTAAAATTCTAAGGTTGGAACCTTCTGACCACAGGATTCTAAGATCATGTAATTAGGGCTCCTAGCTCTAGGACCATGAGAAAGTCTTTGAGAAAAACACAGCTGTGCAGAGTGAGGAGGAGCGGGTAGTGGAATATGATAAGCCGTGTTGAATAGGTCTTGGGCAGAGAAGGGAGTGCCTGCCTGAGTTTTCTTCTGCATTTTTCTCTGCAGGATGGCTCACTCTTGTCTTCCCCATTCCTCAAGGGATTCCTGGCTGGCTATGTGGTAGCCAAACTGAGGGCATCAGCAGTATTGGGTTTTGCTGTGGGCACCTGCACTGGCATCTACGCAGCTCAGGCATATGCTGTGCCCAACGTGGAGAAGACACTGAGGGACTACTTCCGGTCACTGCGCAAAGGGCCTGACTAGCTCTAGATCCCGTGTGAGAGGCAGAATGAGCAGCTGGAGCCTACAGGTGGAGACCTTTCAACCACAGACACTGTGTCTGGCTTCTCTATCAGTCAGCCGTTGGCTGTCTCCACCTGTCCTGCTGTCTTCATTCTTGCTTTTTTCCATGCAGAGGATGCACAGTGGTTTGTCAGCCTGCAACCTGGATTCTTTTCCTCCCTAGCTCCATGGGACTGGCCCCAAGACCACGGTTCACCAGCCCCTTCCTCTTGTAGCCCTAACTGTGGAATGTGGAGCTGACTGCGTTCCTTAGTATTCTGCCTGGCAATCTCCTCCCTCCTTAGAGCTGGCTCTCTAATTTGATTTATCTCTAATGTGTCCCAGTCCTTTGCCCCTGTCTAGCTACATAGGCCAACCAGGGGCCACCAAGAGTCTGGTGTGGGCATGAGTGTAGAAGACGGGGGTATGCCAGGCCTGGGCCATCCTAGGCAGGCCCGCTGGATTCTCATGCTACTCCTGTCCACTGCCGTGTATGGTGCCCATGCCCCATTGCTAGCACTGTGCCATGTAAATGGTCGCGTGCCCTTCCGTCCCTCCTCAGCTGTGCTGCTCACTGAGCTGACCAAGCTACTGTTGTGCGCCTTCTCCCTCCTAATGGGCTGGCAAGCATGGCCCCAGGGGCCCTCTCCCTGGCGCCAAGCTGCTCCTTTTGCACTATCAGCTCTGCTCTATGGTGCCAACAATAACCTGGTGATCTATCTACAGCGTTACATGGACCCCAGCACTTACCAGGTACTGAGCAACCTCAAGATTGGAAGCACAGCTCTGTTGTACTGCCTCTGCCTCCGGCGGCGCCTCTCTGCTCGCCAGGGGTTGGCACTCCTGCTGCTAATGGCCGCAGGGGCCTGCTACGCAGCAGGTGGCCTTCAGGACCCTGGGAACACCCTTTCTGGGTCCCCTGTAGCAACTGCTGCCAGCATCATGCCTCTGCATATCACTCCACTGGGACTTCTGCTCCTCACCCTGTACTGCTTCATCTCAGGCTTATCATCTGTATACACAGAGCTGGTCATGAAACGACAGCAGCTGCCCCTGGCACTGCAGAACCTCTTCCTCTACACTTTTGGTGTGCTTCTGAACCTTGGTCTGCATGCAGGCAGTGGCCCTGGCCCCGGCCTCCTGGAGGGTTTCTCAGGATGGGCAGCACTTGTGGTGCTGAGCCAGGCACTAAATGGACTGCTCATGTCAGCTGTCATGAAGCATGGCAGCAGCATCACACGCCTTTTCATTGTGTCCTGTTCATTAGTCGTCAATGCTGTGCTCTCAGCAGCCCTACTGCAGCTACAGCTCACAGCCAGCTTCTTTCTGGCCACACTGCTCATTGGCCTGGCTGTGCGCCTATACTATGGCAGGCATTAGCTCCTGATCACCTCCACTCCTCAACCTGTAAATTAGGAACCACCACTAAAGCCATCTCCGGAGCCTGTCCCCCACTTTCCCTCAGCAACCTTGTAATAAGTGCCTTGTGAAAAAAGCTGGGGAAGTAAGAGCAGAGCAGCCAGGTCAGTCTCTGGCGGTGGTCAGTGAAGGGTACCCCTAGGAGACATGAAGCGTGGGTTTGGTTAAGGAAACTCCTAGTTATCCCATCCTTCTGCCCGTTCCTCCAGGCTAAAAAGCTGGGAGTATTAGTATATAGTCTAGAGAAATTAACCTGATCCATGATGGGGAAAGTCCCAGGTCTTACATATGAACACAGTTGCTCAAAGTGGGGTGTGTTTCCTGGTGGCTTTCCTTGCCCAAGAGACCCTCAGGCACGGTGCTGCCTGTACCATCCCAGCTTCAGTACATGACTTCCCCGTAAAGGATATTCCTCACTATCATGCAGAAGTTCCTGTGGCCGCAGATCATACCACCATCACCCAGCCATTTGCCAAATTCCCCCAGTTGCAACAGTTCATGGATACATATCCCCTGCCCCCTCCACAATGCTGCTTCCCACACTCCAGAGGGGGCTGTGGCTTGACTCATCTCAGGGAATCTTGCCCCTGGACCCTGTGCTTACTCCAAGGGGCCTGTTGAAGTCTGCTGCACTCCAAGGCTCTTGGAAAGGACTATTTTTCCCCTTGGGTCCTGCCCCTGCCCAGTAGTATGCCAGCTCCTAATAGCCTGGGGAAACTGTACGGAATGACCTGGGACCAGGTACAGGAAACTTATACCGTTCAATCAGTGTCTCTTTAACTGCGTAAGCAATAAAGTCTTAATAAAGTGTTCTAAGGTGTGGGATGCTTCCTACAATCACTAACTGTTGTCTTGTGTCTGTATTGTACGTGTCCCCTTAAACATAATTCTGGCCTTGTGAGGATCTTAATTCTGGAATTAACTTCAGGCTAGGAGAAAATGTTTTCACTCAATTGTTCGCAGGAACATTATGTCCTTGAAAGCTCCATAGAGCTGATACTTCCCGTCACAGAGCTGCCTTTTTCTTTTGTTGTTGTTTTTGTGAGGCAGAGTTTCAGTAGTCCAGGCTGGTCCTGAGCTCACTGTGTGGCCCAGGCTGGCCTCAAACTCATGGCAATCCTGCCTCAGCTACCCAAGTGCGGGGATTATAGGCATGTGCCACCACACCCAGCTTTATGTGGTGCTAGCAAATTGAACTCAGGGCCTTGCACTTGGTAGGCAGACGCTTTAGCCACTCCTTGCACCATTCCTTCAACCCCCTCACAGAGCTTTTGTGAAATTTCCCTGAAACAAAACTTGGGCCACAGGGAATGTGGATAGGGTCTTGAGCATAGAAATGTACTGGACCCAGCCAAAGTAAGCTAAAAATTTTAAGTCTGGCAATGTTTTGATTTTTGTATTTCCTCTGTTTCCCTTAGTGGTAATTCCTGTGGTTAATTGTCCCTTGAAGTCATGGTCAGGAATGCCAGGCCCTGTTTTCATAGTGGAATACCTGATAAATTTGTCAGAAATAGTCTCAGGGCTGAGAGTGTAGCTCAGTGGTAGAACAGGTGTTTCTAACCAGCCCTGCATGGTTCCTTCCCAGCGCCTCCCAGTTCCCAGACCCTCAAAATAAGTGCTAGATCTACCTACCCCAGAGCTGTTGAAGCAGAATCATGGGGACTGAGATACGGCATGGTTTTTTTGCTTGTTTTGTCTTAAACTCCTTAGACAAATCTGTTGCACAGTGAAGCTTGTGAGCCACTACTGTCTGTAGTATGCAGCTATAGCCAGTCTTCAAATTCTAGCTGTCCTGTTAAGCTGATCACCCTTACACAGTTACGTAAACTCTCCTAGCTTACATTCCCTTACCTCTCTTTCTGTCTCAATATCTGTCTCTTCTTTTGAGACAGGGTCTTACTCTGTAGTTCAGGCTGGCCCTGAACTCATTGTCTAATCCAGGCTGTCCTTGAACACCCAGCGATTCTGCCTCAGCCTCCGAAGTGTTGGGATTACAGGCACACACCACCATTCCTGTCCTTTGTGGTCCTGGAAAATTGAACCCAGGGTCTTTGCTTGTTAGGCAAAAGCTACACCTCCATTTCACCCTCCCTACCCCCACTGCCTTATCTCTTCAATGAAGACCAAATAGTATCTACCGTGTGTTGATTATCAGGGTAGCTGAAGATGCAAAATCATGTAATAGCTACTAGGCACTTATCAGGGACCGGCACAATGAGACATGGTCAGTGGTGGTGGTGATTATCTGTAATGAGGTCCACTTGGTCGTCATGTCCCACCCTCCTTTCCCAGGACTCTCAAGAATGAAAAGGAAGGAAACTGCCCTTGAAAGGCTCCGAATAACCAGGTTTCCTCACAGAACAGGGATCCAGTATAACTCTCCCAGCCTAGCCTACATGCTGCTGAGGCTGAAGCTCCTGGTTCCGGGCTTGGAGCTCCTGGTTCTGTGAGGCCAAGTCAACATTGTCTTGCAGGATATCAATCAAAAGGCTGCGGTGACGGTGCTCTGTGGTCATGGCTCGCTCCTCCCACAGCGCCTGCCAGGCTCTGAATACCTGTGCCAAGATTGATAGATGCCTGTCAGTCAGCCAGCCAGCTTTGTCATCAGCCTAAGGCCTGCCATCTCTCCCCACTGGCCTGCAGCATGTGGCACGTCCGAGCTCAGGTGGCCTGCACCTACAGATGGTAGAGGACAGCCAGGTCCTGTTCTGCAGCGTCTCGCTGTGCCTGCAGGGCTTCCACCTGAAGTTTTAGCTTTGTCTGTTCCCAGCGCCATCTGTGTCTCTCCTCACAAGACTTTGGAGATAATTCATACCCTTGCTTGAGTACCAGCTGTGTGCCAGGCTCTGCTAAACACTTTATGTGTATGATCTCTTTTTATCCAGTAACAACCTTATGGGGTAATCTTACAGATCTGGAAACTGGATCAGGGATATGACCCAACTTACCCACATTCCCATCACTAATAAGACAGGTGGCACATACCATAAGTGTTGAAACAACAGTTCCCAACCTCTGGAATGAAATCCAAGCCCAGGGGCTGGAGGAATAGCTCAGTGGTTAAAGCACTTGCCTAGCAAGCTCAAGGCCCTGTGTTTGGTTCCTCAGCACCACATAAGCTAGGTGGTAATCCCAGTACTCAGAAGGGATTGCCATGAGTTCGAGGCCAGCCTGGACTACATAGTTCAGGAGTAGACTGGACTGCAGAGCAAGACCCTGTCTCAAAAAAAAAAAAAAAATCTAAACCCATAGGTGAAGCACACTTTAGCCCTATCACTGATTGTACATTTACTAGGTTCTAGCCAGCCAGGACAGTTTGTGTTTTGTAGAGCGCACTTTGCCACTGCTTCTCTATAGATCTTGCTTGTACTCTTCTGTTCTTTCTAAGAACTGGTTCCCACCCTAACCTACCCCACCACTGCTTAGACAAATTTGTTTCCTAATCAAGTTAGGTTTTCTGAGTGTTTCTGTGGTGAGCATTGACTGCCCTTGTGAATTCCCTAGCTGATTTTTTTAAATTATTTATTTTTGAGATAAAGTCTTGCTCTGTAGTCTAGTTTGGTCATCAAATCATCACATAGCCCAAGCTGACCTTGGACTCACAGTAGTTCTCCTGTATAATGGGATGACAGGCATGCACCACCATGCCTGGTTTTATGTGGTGCTGAGGAAGCAAACCCAGAACCTTGCTCTTGCTAGGCAGGTGCTCTGCCCATTGTGCTATTCCTCCAGTGGTTCCCCCCTCCCAGCTGATCCCTGTTCTGTAAGTCTCAGCTTAGATGCCATCTTCCCTTGTGGTGGTTTGGATTTGGAATGTCCCCCAAAAGCCTTATGTTCCTATGGATACCATGGGGGGTTGGGAAGTGGGGCCTGGCTGGAAGGGGGCAGGTACTTGGGGATTGACCTGGTGGGGTGTGTGCTGGGTCTACCCGTCCTCCCGATTTCTCTCTGTGCCACCAAGTTGTGAGGATCTCTGCTGCTGGAGCTCTGGCTCTGGCCCTGCCCCCTGCTCCAGCCCCACCATGTGACTTCATTTTCCAGCCACCCATCCATGAACAGACTGAGACCTTCTGAAACAGTAAGCTACAATAATCTTTTCTCCCTGAGTTGTGGGTGTTGGGTATTGAGTCACAGTGATGAAAAAGTAGCTGAGATATCCCTGATCCATTCCAGCCTGGTAGAAGTATGCCTTGTTGTTCCCTCCGGCCCCACTCCCCCTTCTCAGTGTGCAGCACAGGGAATGCCTCCTTTATCCCCCACAAGGCTGCGAGGGCCATGAACAGGTATGGATCAGTCAGTTCTGACTGTTGCTAGACCCTGACCCCAGCACAGTAATGGCCCAGTTAGAAGGAACCTTAGCATCCCAATCCCCACTTGGCCCCTCTCACCTCCTCTCCAGCCACCAGTCCTTTAACCTGTTCACTTGTCATCTGTTCCAAATGCTTAAGCTCCTCTTGGATCCAAATTTGGTTCTGCTCTCTTAGTTTTTGTCTCCGAGCCTGGGCCAGGAAGAACTGCAGGACCACATCTGGAACCTGCCATGTCCAGATGGTGTCAGTCTGAGCTCAGCCAGAAGCCCATACACACAACTTTGGAACACAGGGCTTTTCCACCAGATCCTTATTTCCAAGAATGCTTCTAGAACTCCATCCAGGTCCAAAACTGGCCTTGAAGAACCTATAGCCTGGGCACAGACTCAGGAGACCATGAGTAGAAGGACAGAGTACTGGCTTTGCCAGTAGGTACCACAAAGACCCGAGGGATCCCATAATTCTGATCCACCTCAGAAGGAGAATAGGCTCTTCCTCCCCATATTCCTACTGTAGGGATTCTCTTTGGTCCTTTATTTTTCAGAAGCTCTGTATTTTTCCTTGATGTTGGGGTGGGGTATGCAGGAAGCAAGTTAGCTCTGCTTCTGGACCCCTCACTTCTCCTGCACTTTCCAGTTGTTCCTGAGGTACATGTGGAATTACCTGTTCCTCAGAGTCCCTGACAGAATGCTTCTGGTGGAGTCCAGGCCCTGGAGATACTGTTCTTCCTGCCGCTAGAGGGAAATGTAATCAATCACACCGAAAGGTGTCAACCCCCTTCCCAGCTAACACCCAAGTCCCAGATCCACCTCAGGATTCCCTGTAGAGCTCTAGACTATGGCTTGTTACTAAATCTGTCTCCTGCTGATATATTAAGAGTGACAACTCCATACCCTTCCTCCCAAAATTTTAGGTTAAGGGATTTGAACTCAGATCCAGCCCCTGCTTTTCTTAGCTGTATAATCTCATGCAGATGTCTAGCCTTTTGAGTCTTCATGTTGTTCATCAAAGGAGCTGATAAAGGTTATAGAGTATGAAATGAGGTAATGACCTAAAGCTGTAGCCAGATAGATCAGGACTTAATAAACAGGAGCTACCATGGCTAATTCTCCAGCTGCAGGGCTTTAAACACAGGTTTTAAGTATGTAATTATGAAAAGAAAAGGACCAAGAAGACAAGATTTCAACCACCCTGAACCAAATCATGGAGCTAGCACCCCCTTGTGCACAAGAAAGGCCTGGCCTAAGGAGATGGAAGAGTGGAGACTAAGGACTTGAGTTTGATTGCGCCTCTGCTGCTTCTAATTCTGCTGGTGACTCTAGGCTACTCACATCTCTCTGAGTCTCAGTTTTCTCACCTGACAAGTGGGAGCAATGCTGTCTTCCTTGCTTAGAGTACTTCAGTGGCTTGCCTTGGTCCTTTAAAACAAAGTCCAAATATCTCAGTAGATGTACAAAGCCTCATGCAGTAAGAATGGCTTGTATCAAGAACTCAAAAAAGAACAATTTCTGGGGAGGTTGTGGGAGAAAAGGAACTCTTCTGCGTTGTCTGTGAGACTGTAAACCATTATGGAAAAGAGATGGAAGATCCTCAAGAAAATGAATATGGATAACCCATTTGACCTACCTGTACCTTTTCTGAGTATCTTTCCAAAAAAAATTCAAATCATTACATGAGAGTGATACATTTATAGTGGTATAACTTATAATAGCTAAATCTTAGAAGCAGCCAATATGTCTGTCAACAGTGGGTAAAGAAGATGTGATATATTTACACAATGGAGTGCTACTCTGCTATGAAGATGAATTTGAATCATTTGCAGGAGACATGAATCAGACACAGAAAACTCAATATTGGGTGGTTTCTCTAACATGAGAAAACCAAGCCATAAAAAGAGAGATGGTAAAAAGTACGAAGATAGACTTTGTGTGAGTGGATGGGACGGGGGGAAGGGAAGTAAAACTTACCAAGATGCAGTATGTAAGTACACTGATTTTCAAACCAATTGTTATTATGTATCACAAATATGTGCTAACAAAAGAATTTTTAAGAAATACAAAGGCTTGTGTAATCCGGACCCTGCTTCTCGTTTTAGCTCTTCTCTCCTAACTCCTTTCCTCAAATTGTTCTGAAAATGGGGCTGCCTTTACTCTCCAGAGACATTCAACACTTGCTTACCTCTCGAGTTACTGCCTGTTATTTTCTCTTCCTGAAATATTCTTCATTCATCTTTGTCAACCCATCCCATGAATCATTTCCTCCATGAAGTCCTTTCCCTCTCTTGCCAAGGCTAATTTAAATGCCCCGTAGAAGCATGTGTTTAGTTTTGTTTTATTTTTGAGACAGGGTCTCTCTCTGTAGTCCAGACTAGTTATGAACTCACTATGTAGCCCAGGCTGGCCTCACACTCACAGCAGTCCTCCTGCCTCAGCCTTCCAAGTGCTGTAAATATGGGCATGTGCAACCATGCGTTATTTATGTGGTGCTAGGGAATTGAACTCAGAGCTTTGCACTTGCTAGACAAACACTCTAACAACTGTGCTATTCCTCCAGCCCTAAATCAAGTGTTTATAATGCTTTCGGACCACTGATAATAATGGAGTGTAATTGTTTTTTCCCAACAGGTTGTAAATACCACAAGGATAGGGAATTACCAGGGCTGACATGGCACACGGTAGATGGCCAATAAATGTTTTGGAATCAGCAGATCAGTGAGTGAATTGAATGCTCTCTTAATAGAGGAAAAGAAGGCAGGTATAAATGGTGCTTCTAAGAGTTTGGATAAGAAGATATACCTGTGACTCTTGGTGCTGTACTGCCTCAGCTCTGGCCCCTTTGGGTATCAGGCTTCTTGGGCACTGGCTCCAGGCTTTCACTATCTATAGAGCAAAGGTTCAGAGTGAATACTGGCGATTGCTGGTCCAGATGCCCCCCACGCCTCACCTTGCTTACCTGTAGCTCCTGCAGTGCCCTGCGCAGCTGGCTAAGTCTACTATTTGTCAAGGTATCCCCAAGGAGGCCTAAACGCAGGATCTTCAGGCCAGCCCTGCGGGCCCGAGTCTCTTCTACTGCATTCCACAAAGTAGGCCTCACCTGTTTCCCTTGTACCCTTCTTTCTGAGGCTCCCTGAAGAGCAGCCTGAAGCAGACTCAAGGAACTACCTGCAAAAGGAAACTCAGGCTAGATGTCTTCTTCTTGTGAATTCCAGAGAACACTGTCTGTAATACTTTAAAATTCCATTAATGGTACTATTCAGCAACTCTGTTTTATTGTTTTGTTTTATTTTGGTTGTTTATTTGTTTTAGAGGCAAGATCTTGCTCTGTAGTTCAGGCTGGTACTGAATTCACTATGTAGCCCAGAATGGCCTCAAATTCAGGCAGTCCTCCCGTCTCAGCCTCCTATGTGCTGGAATTACAGACATGTACCACCACAACTCATTTATGTGGTTCTGGGGAACAAAACCCAGGGCCTTGCACGTGCTCAGTTAAGTGCTTTCACCGCTGAACCCTGCCCCCAGGCCTTCCACAGCAACTATGATTGATCCTGCTTCCCCCATGTTTTCCAGCTGAGGCAACTGAAGCACCACGGAACCATGCACAATTTACTGGTAAGTAGCAGAGGTAACACTTAAGCCCAGTTCTGACACTTCAGCTTGCGATTTTAATCGTGATACCAGTTGGCCTGTAAACTTACGCTTCTGCCCATATTTGCTCTTTCTCTGAGAGTGTGAACTGCCCCAACTTACCTTCCTCAATCCATACAGCCTGGCAGAAAAGGTCTGGAAACCTAATGACCAAATGAGTCTGTTGATTTTGGAGTGAG
This sequence comes from Ctenodactylus gundi, assembly GCA_004027205.1. Lineage (NCBI taxonomy): Eukaryota > Metazoa > Chordata > Mammalia > Rodentia > Ctenodactylidae > Ctenodactylus > Ctenodactylus gundi. The sequence goes on along the minus strand of PVKB01000945.1, from coordinate 165,490 downwards.
TCTGGGGGGCCAGACTTTTTTTTTAACTCTCATTGTAGACAATTTGACACATAAAGTATAAGAAGCCCATCTACTTAACACCTACCTTCAACTATTATTAACTCATGGCCATTCTTATTTGATCCATAACCCCCATTGTGAGCTCTCCCTAATCCATGATATCGTGTTGTCTCTGAGGCCAGATTTTAATGGATATGTGCAAACAGCTGAGTCCTTTACCCTCTCTAGCAATCTTTTTCCTCATCTGCAAGCTAAGCTTGCCTCCCATTCATCATTTGTAAGTTAGATCAGCCTCATGGGATCTTGGTCAGAATTGAAGGTATTAAAATGCTTTGTAGAGGCAATCCACTTACAGTTCCCAGATAGTGGGAACTTTCACTCCTCTATCCTTTGTTTCAAAAAAAAAAAAAATTGGTGAACTAATGAAGGCCTGAAAGGTAAGTGATTGCTTTTACTATAGACTCTGCTGCACTTCCATCTCCAGACTTTGGTGCCCTAGCCACAACAGAACCTTTCTGAATGATGATGGCTTTCTCAGAGGGTCAAGCTTTCTCTGGGGTGGAGATAGGCAGGGACTGGCTGAGTAACAAGATGAAGCAGTCCTAAAACCCATTCAGAGGTTCCCAAAGAATTCCACATCATCCTCTCAACCACCTTGGGGGTCCAGGCGAAGAAGCAGGCCACCATAGTTGTTTCCCTCTAGGAGCTGTGAGACAATCCAGGGCAGAGAGCCTTCCATCTCCTCACCAAGAACCTCACCAGCCAATACCCGCAGTAGGGGACAGTCTCTGCCAAAGGAGGGAAAGAAGAAATGTGTTCACTAGTGGATGGGGAAAGAACTTGGACAGAATCACACTCTAAAGGAAAGACTATCTCTAGCAGATTTTGGTGCTACCAGACAAATCTGCAACCTTGTACATATCTTTATTTTATTGTTATTATTTTTATTATAAAGGATACATATTATCATGATATAAAATTTTGTCTATGAGAAGAGACCTGTATTAAGAATAAGCAAAGTGTTCTTAGAGGGACTGGAAAAATGGCACAGCAGTTAGAACATTTGCCTAGCAAGTGCAAGACAAGGGGTTCAATTCCTCACCACTACATAAACTGGGCATGATGACACACACCTGTATCCCAGCACTTGGGAGCTGAGGCAGGAGAATTGCAGTGAACTCAAATCCAGCCTGGGCTACATAGTGAGTTTAGGACCAACTGGTCTCCAGAGCGAAACCTTGTCTCAAAACAACAATAAGAAAGAATAGTATTTAGAACTCAGTAATAAACTAGACTCAGGCTGTAATCTCAGCACTCTGGGAAGCTGAGGAGTGAAGATGGCAAGTTTGAGCCCAGCCTAGGCAACTTAGTGACTTAGCAAAACCCTGCCTCAAGATCAAAACCAAAAAATGGACTGGTGATATGATCTAGTGTAAAGGCCTTAGACTTCATTTTCAACACAGAATTTAATTAATTAATAGGAAATCAAATTAAAGTGATTTCTTTAAGAATATTTTTAAAAGTTAATAAAGCCAGGCCTGCTGGAACAGGCCTACAATAGCAGCACTCAGGGAGGCTGAGGCAGAAGGATGAAAGATCAAACTCAACCTGGGCATTTAGCAACTTAGCTAAACCCATCTCAAAATCAAAACCAAGCAAACAACAAATGTGAAAGCCTGGAACTCCACAAAATAGTGAAGGACCTCTATACTGAGAACTCTTTCAGTACTCTGAAAAAAGAAATTAAAGAGAATATTAGAAAATGGAAAAACATTTCCTGTTCCTGGGTAGGCAGAACCAACATTGTCAAAATGGCCATACAACCTGAACTGATATTCACGATCAGTGGAATCCTGATCAAGATACCAACAGCATTTTTCACAGAACTAGAAAAAAATGATCCCAAAATTTATATGGAACCACAAGAGACCCAGAACAGCCAAAACAATCCTAAACAACAAAATAAAAGCAGGAGGCATCACAATACCAGATGTCAAGTTATATTATAAAGCAACAGTGATTAAAATAACAAACATATGGGGGATTGGAGGAATAGAACAGAGGTTAAAATGTTTGCCTAGCAAGCTCAAGGCCCTGAGTTTGATTCTCCAGCACCACATAAACTGGGTGTGGTGGCACATGCCTGTAATCCCAGCACTTGGAAGGCTGAGGCAAGAAGATTGACATGAGTTCAAGGCCAGCTTGGGCTCCATAGGGAGTTCAAGACCAGCCTGGACTACAGAGCGAGACCCTGTCTCAAAAAACAAAACAAAACAAAAAAAAACCACATAGTATTGGCACAATGCATACAGGTGGGTCAATGGATCAAAAATGAGGATGCAGAGACAACCCTGAGTTCCTTCAGCCAACTTATCTACAACAAGGGGCCAAAAACATGCCGTAGAAGAAAGATAACCTCCATTACAAATGATGCCAGAAAACTGACCAGTCACACACAGAAGAATGAAACTAGTCCCACATCTTTCACCATGTATCAAAATCAAATAATAGTGAATCAAAGACTTAGATTTTAAAAGTGAAACATTGAACTTGTCAAAAGAGAAAATAGGCAAAACCCTTGAACACATAGACATAGGCAAGGACTTTCTCAATAAAATACCCAACGCACATGAGATAACACCAAGAATCAACAAATGGAATATTATTTGACAACAAAAATAGTTTTGATGCTACAACTTGGGTGAACATTGAAAATGTGCCAAATGAAAGAATCTATAGGGGCTGGACGAATAGCACAGCAGTTAGAGTGCTTGCCTAGCAAGTGCAATGCCCTGAATTCAAGTCCCTAGCAACATATGAACTGGGAGTGGTGGTACAGGCCTGTAATCCCAGCACTCAGGAGGCTACTGAGACAAGAGGATTGCCATGAGTTCAAGGCCAGCCTGGGCTATGTAGTAAATTCAGGACCAGCCTGGACTACAGAGTGAGAAGGTATCGCAAGAAAAGGGGAAGGGGGCTGGAGGAATAGCACAGTGCTTAAAGTGCTTGTCCAGCAAGCACAAGGTTCTGGGTTTGATTCCCCAGTACCACATAAACTGGGCATGGTGGTGCACTTCCATAATCTCAGCACTTGGAAGGTTGAGGCAGGAAGATAGAGTTGAGTTCATGGCCAGCCTGGGATACAGAGTGAGACCTTGTCTCAAAAAAAAAAAAAAAAAAAAAAAAAAGAATCTAGACACAAAGATCACATACAGTATGATGATTCCATTTATATGAAAAGCCTCCAATAGGAATATCTTTAGAAACAGAAGCATTAGTGATTGGGGCTGGAACACAGGAGGAGGCCCAGTATCGGAAATGTCTGCAAGTGGAAAATTTCTATTTTGGAATGAGGAGAGGAGATTGCTCCAAAATTAGTACTAAGATAATTCAGAGATCTTCTAAATTTAGCTATAGGCAGAAGGATGAAAAGGGAAAGTTTAAGAGACATCATTGTGCAAACCAGTAGAGAGTAAAGAGATCAAACTACCCTCTGCTCCTTTCCTGTATGTTGAAAATTAACCACCAAGTCTTTCTCACGTTCTGCTTGCAAAACCAACAACCAAGAAGCCCCCTCACCTCTCCTGATAGATTAGTCTTCATCCTGAGACAGCCAGCTTGTTTTTTGAGACAGGGTCTCACTCTGCAGCCCAGGCAGCTTCTGAACTCACTATGGCACCCAGGCTGGCCCTGGACTCAGGGCAACCCTCCTGTCTCAACCTCCTCGGGATTACAGGTGTGCACCACCACACCCAGCTTATGTACTGCTGGGGAATTGAACCCAGGGCCTTGTGCTTGCTAGGCAGGTGCTTTAGCCACTATGCCATTCCTCCAGCCCTTCTTCATTGCTTTTGAGCACTGACTGAAAAGCTTCAAGTGGAACATGAAGATACAGTTACTTGGAAAGTTTCCAATCTTGGTTTAGACACTCAGGCTCTTTTCAAGTTTACAGTTTGGTAGATCAGAAGCAATATAAGTAGCAAGAAATTAATTAGAAATACAAAAATTTAAAAGTAACAGAAAAACAAAAATCTGAAGCTGGTCGAGTAGCACAGGCCTGTAACCCCTGCACTCTGGCCTGAGGCAGGGCTGCAAATTGAAGCCCAGCTGGGTAATTTAGTGCCTTGTGACACCCTGCTTCAAAATTAAAATTAAAAATTTGGCTGAGGGTTAAAGCACTTGCTTAGCAAGCACTAAGTCAAGTGCTAAGTACCCGAGTTCGATTCCCCAGCACCATATGAGCTGAGTGTGGAGGCACACACCTGTAATCCCAGCACTCGGGAGGCTGAGGCAGGAGGATTCCTGGGCTCCATAGTGAGTTCAGGACCAGCCTGGACTACAGAGCGAGACCCTGTCTCCAAAAAAAAAAAAAAAA